>VZTJ01006424.1:2162041-2259653 GCA_013397795.1 Orthonyx spaldingii | reverse complement strand
TTTTTTTTTTGCTGCTGCCTGGCCTCTGCAATGCAATTGCTTCATAGAGTCATCACAACACAGAAAAAAAAATTTCCCTGAATTCTCTGAGAGCAAAATGATCCTTACAGAGGACAGACAGGTAAAAGAGGGTTTCTAAAAGAGCAGAAACACATAACACAGGCTTGTTCAATCAGAATATTACAGCTAATTTAACAAATTTCCAAAGAATGAGACAGCTAGTTAAAGAAGACGGCACTACAGGATTTTTTGCATTCACATTTTTAACATATTAGTATGTGAAAAGTTGCTTATTTTTTGAAACCAGAATAAATTACTGTCAATAGAGGGATCTAGTGCAGCGTGCTGAGTACACTGAAAGTTTGTCTTTATGCATCTTGAACCCGTCCTTGCCACAAACAAGAAATAAAAGTTCTTCCTGTGGATGCTACATGTATTTTTCAACAGATGAAGATCCATACCCAACCTATTTTACATACAGCACAAAGTGAAGTGGCAGCAGCAGACCAAAGTATCACAGCATTTACCAAAAGGTGTTATTAACTTATTATTTGACACAGACGGTTTGTTAATATTTAATGCTTATAAAGCTACTCAGGATGGTGCATTGCCATTGCAGCTGATCTCCTCAGTCATGGTCAGTGACTATTTGCAGATGTTTATAATCTCATTAACAGTGGAAGGTACAGTAGGCATCTAAAACATGCATAAAACCCATATTTCTCACTTCTTTGATTCACACAGCATTTTAGGACAAAACAGAAAAGTCATTGATCTAAAGATTATACAGTGCATAGTGCACAGAAAAGCATTACAAGCCAGATATCATTGTGAAATTAAAACATGAGATCCCTTGCAATTTTGTAGTTAATGAAAGATAAAGGGCGGAAACTACATGTCATTCCTCCTTCTCCCTATGTGAAGCAAGAAGTCTATGAAGTACCTGCAATATCCATCAACTCCCTGAGTTTGCTAATTGCTTTTATTACATGCAAATGATTCAGGAAGGAACGACTGAATGAATCCTTTCTGGAATTCTCCATCATTGACATAACTACAAAACCCTCAGCAAACGAAGGCAAGATGAATCCTTTCTGGAATTCTCCATCATTGACATAACTACAAAACCCTCAGCAAACGAAGGCAAGACATAAGAGTGAGGAACAAAGAGAATCTCCAGTAGAGACTTTTTAAATTGTATTTCATACAAGTATCTTGAATATCTAGTGATATCTGAATAAAACATTCCAAAAAGCCTATATTCCTATGGCATAAATCTTCAACTTTTATGAAGAACATTGACTGTGTTCTCTTAAAACTCCTAAATACTACAGGTAATGGTCAAAATTTCTATGTTCTCAGTGGCCTTTCTGTAGTAATTTTTCCAACTCATTTACCCATCTAATTTAACGTATCTTACAGAAACTTCAATGGGAAAGGGAATGGAACTGTTCTGAGGCAAAAAAATTTAAATTATGCATTATAAATGGAAAATCAGGGTGTGTAATCTTTTTTTAGCAAGATCTTGAAATGAAAGGTTTCTTAAAGTGAAAATATCAGTCCTGCTTTTTGCCTTCAGACTTTCCAGAAAATGTCCCTCTGTTGCATGGGATATCAGTTCTGTTATGTAACATGATGTTGAGTCAGATGTAGCAGTAATCAACAAAAGAACACCTTGAAAAAAGCCAACTCCACCTTAAAACATAGATCAGTCATGTAATTAAGTCACAACTCCGTAGTTTTTCTCATAGAAGTGGATATTTATTTCCATGTTTTCCCTTCAGCCTTCCTTTGCAGTTTCCTCTATGATAAAATGCCAACTCAGTAGTGTCTGCAGAAGAATTATGTTTCTCAGTCAAAGAGGGAAAGCACACCCAAGTGAAATATTATAGACTTCCAAGAAGGAAAAAAGGAAACTATCTCCCAAGAGAAACAAAATATGAAGCTTACATCCATGTTTCATTTGGTGATACAAACAGATCGCAGTTTTTAAGCTCTGTCCCATCATGTGCACTGCCTAAGTTGGGCTGTAGGAACCTTCTCCCCTGAACCCTTCTCCATTCCTACAGAAATCACTTCACTCACACTTTTCCTTCAAGTCCACACGTCTCCCATTGCTTGTGAGAGAGCAAATTATTTCCTCAGTATTGTCACTACAGTGGTAATAACCCTTCTATTCACCCGTAAAAGTCACCACAAAAGTGGAGCTGACAGTCATGTTGAAATGAAGAGAGAGAATAAGACTAAATGATGAAACCAAAGACTTCATGAAAGCAGAATTCAATACACTTTTAATACTCACAGAGAGAGAAATGTAAAGATAAAGGAGAACCAGAAGTTCCTTTACTAAAATAGGACAGTTAAAGACAGATTATCTGAGTGCGAAACAGATGATCATCAAGATGTCACTTCACTAAGGCACAAATTTATTTATTCACTTCAAGGGCCAGAAATTTGAGAAGGTTTTTAATTACCAGGGGTAAGTATGAAGGAATAGCACAAGTGCATACACAAAATGTAAAACCTAAGAGCAAACAGACACAACAGATAACTGAAGTGGTTCTGGAAGTGTGGTAGCAATATGAGAAGGATGCACATACATAGAGAAGAGGAGAAAAAAATCATAATAAAACTGATCTGCAACTGCATGGTGAAGAAAATCTAGAAAGGGGAAAATCGAGAAGGCCAAAAAGTTTACTATCTTTTTGCTTCAGTCTGCACGAGTGATGTAATTGCAAGCAGGATGCCAGTACAGTTAATACCAGTGAGTCAGGGCAAAAACATACGAAAAACAATCCAAGACTATTTAGATAAGTTAAATTTAATTTCAAAACAGCTAGGGTGGATTTACTTCATTACAAATCTGACTGAGGCAGGGTCAAAATTAATTACCAGTTGCAACTCAGGACAATGGCAGAGTACTGGACAGGCAGAAAAGGGGAAAATGTTGTGTTTATCTGCATTTAAAAACCAGGAGGCAAAAATAAGGGTCAGACAGTTTCGGAAAAGTGTGATTACTTTCCTGGAAAAGTACTGACATGAATAATCAAACTAGTTGTCAGCTTCTAGAGGATGAGAAACAGATTTGGCAAAAAAGTATTCACCAGAAATACATTTAATTTCTTTCTATAACAAGGTAATGAGCATATGAAAAACAGGAAAAAAAAAAAGGGGGGGGGGCGAAGATATATGTTAAATCTCTGATACTTCTAAGTTCATTGACATTCTTTTGAACATCCTTGGGGAGAAAAAGGAAAATAAAAACAAGGCAACACACAACAGTCACCAAATTAAAACCCTCGTGGACTAGATTCACTACGACTGAGGCAGTACTAATAGAGATGGAAAACAATTTTCTACACTGTTAGGTGCCCACCATTAGAGAGGGAACATCAGGTCAAGTTCCTTCAGTGGCTCCCTTGGTTGTTCCTGTCTGATGGTTTCAGAAACAGGATTAGCGAGCACACATTTTTTTTTTTGTGAAGAAAAGAAAGGAGCGCAAGAAGTTCTATAAGAACACAAAAGCAGCCTGAACAAACGCCCCCAGCAAAATATGACTAATTGGAGAAGTAATCTAGAAAATTGAAGGCAGTTCAAAAAGGAAAAAAGAAAATATCGTGAATAATCAGGCAAGTGGGAACCCTGAAGACTTGATCAGAAGGCTACAGCAGACCATGAGTTGTTTGTGACTCAGTAAATGTCATGGCCTTACAAGAACAGGAACCATTTCCTCAGAAGCATAAAAACACACTGTGTTCCAGGAATAACAGTTCATCTAGGTATCACCTGAAATATTATATCCCAGTGCCGTCCAGGAAACAGCTACACAACTTGCAAAAGTAATTTCTAAAAATTAAAGACTAAATAAAGGAGACAAAAAAAATGAACCAAAGGTATTAAATTTGTCCTACAAGAAGAGCTTTAATAAACTGTTGATTCTTGGGCTACAGAAAAGGAGAGACAGAGGAGATTTGATAATAGTCTTAATGTACTAAAAAGAAGGGAAAAAAAATCTCTTCATTTTTACTTGGGATATCACAGGAATTAATGAGCTTAACTTAAAGCTAGGGAGATTTAGGTTAGATATTAGGAAAGTCTTTCTAATTGTGAGAACACTTAAGCTCAGGATAGATTTCCCTAAGGATGCTGCAGAGACTTCATAACTGGAGATCTTTAGGAGCAGTTATGTCCTCATCTGCCAGGGATGAAAAGAGAACAGTTGATGCAGCTTTGAAGCAGGATGACAGAGCAGATGACTGAGATCTTCACCTGCTCTTCTTCCTCTGAAATAGAAAATTAATTTCCTGAGTAGGATCTCAAATGGACAGACTCCCAGTGTGGGAGGTGGTTTTAATTCCACGCATAAATTTCAGCTACCTACAGTGAAGGGAATAAGAAATGCTAACATGATATTTTCCTACAGGAAAGATAAGGTGTCCAGGAAATCTAAAACAGATGCATCAATTATCTAGATTCACCTAGATAAAGGCATTAAAAAAGAAGTCTTCTTATTTTGCCTAAATTATTTTCACACTTGTAGCTGTATAATGTTTGGTGCACTCTATATTGGTCACATTTTTACAAGGCCATCCTTGTCAAAAATTTTAATTTCAGAAAGAGGGTATTCTTTCTCTCTTATAATATTCTGATCTGATTTTTTTTCTCTCTGTTATCTCTTTGCCTACCAAACTTATAGCACAGTCCCAAATGGGAATTTACAAAGTTGCTGCTTTTTCTTTCCGCGGGTTAAAATTTGTGCAGAGAATAAAGTGCTTTGCATCCTCTTACCTGAGCTGATTGAGCTTTTTTGTTCAATAAACCCCATGTATATTTCTGAGCTGTATTCTGTTAAGAAGCTGGGAATAGTGAAGGGATTAAAAAAAAAAAAAAGAAAGAAAAAAAGAAAAGAAAAGAAAAAAAGAATAGGCAAAGTTTCTGCCTTAGTCAGGTCATAAAGTCGCTCAGCCACCACTGGAAATTTCTCCTGGCTGAGCCTCCTGATCCCTCTGTTACAAAAATCTTCATTCTGAGCTACATTAGCCTGGAAGTTTTCAACTGCCTTGGTGGTCCTTAGGTTGAAATTTGGTAAAAAGATAAGTAAAGTTCCAGGCATTGATTGACAACAACTGTACAGACCTAACCTCCAATGGCCCTCATCACCCAAACTGCCTGGTTTTAAACTCTGCTTCCTTTAGGAGAAATTATAAGAATTACGGGCATACAAAGCTGCACCAGGTCTTGTAACTAAGGACAAGAAATCAGCCTACAGAAAAATCTAACCTAAGTCCTCATAAGACAAGGATGAAACTTAAACTGAATATTCTTTTGATGCTAGGAAAAGCTCTGAAACCACAGAAAATCTATTTTGACAACTGTAGGAGTTAAACTCTAATTTCAGATGCGTGGCTGTCAAAGAAAAAAACTCTGTTTCTATGCCTACAGAGATTAGAATCTGGCAGATGATCTAAAAACCCAGCTAAATATTCTTTTTATAGAGTCACCTCCTAGTCCCCTTATTCGTATAAGGACTCTTACAGCATTCAAGAACAATAAGGGGGATTTGGCTCATCTTGCTTTTGTGTTCAATAGCCTGCTGTAAGATAAAATCAATGCAGACACGCGCATATTCAGCTGAAGGTCACTCCCACGGCAGGTAACTCCTCGCTCTGCAGCAGCTCCTGTTTGTACATCTCTTCTGCCACTCTTGGTGATTTTTAAATGCCATTTGCTACGTCTGTCCTGAGATGCAGCAACAAGAAAAGGAGCAGCCCACTAGGATAGAAGCTACCCCTTGCAAGGAAGAGTTTTGCGCCTTCAAACACCAACGTGGGCGTTCTCCTGAGCCCTGTAATGGCACTTGGCCATCATCAGATTCTCATTACAGGTCAAAAACCCCTTTCCAAGGCACACAGATGTGTCTTTGAACAGAGGAAGCAATATTTCTCGTGGTTATACAGGCTGTAACCACAGCACAGTGCCTACATGAAACTGGAGGCTGAAAATATATTTATTTCCAAACATATTAGACACCTAAGTTTTTGCTCCAGAAAACTTCAGCCTGAAGTTTGGAAGTCTCAGAAAGATGGATTCATTTCCAGAAGTGCTAGGTGCTTCCAGGTTTAACTGAAGCTCAGCTAATTATTCTGCTAAAGAACTATGAGCTAATGAACCCAATAATGAAAATATTCATTATGACTAACCCAATTAGAAAAACAAAAAATATGTTTTCCTGGCATTTCTTACTGAGTACCCAAAAAATGAGGCACAACATTTATCACATTGAAGGCTGAGCACTTACCTTGGTCTACTTAGAGCTGATAAAGAATTCAACAAGGTTTAAATGAGAATAAATATTATTCTGAATAGTAATGGTGAAAGAAAAAAAAAATTCTTTTATACGCAGCCTATGCTGAGTGAAATGCACGTCAAAGTACAGATACCTGCAATATAATTCACCATGCACAGAGGTGATTTTAAAAAGTGCATTACGCTAAAGAAGGTGTCATCCTCCACTGTGAGGATTCAAATATGGAACCAGCAGTAATGTGACAATACAGATATCTTCTAACCCCACTATCTGCACAAAGACACTGTGATAGTGTTGGTATCTCCGGTCTACATTTTCAGGTAGAAATTCATTGGGCCACTCCTGAAGTAACTCTATTCTATAGAGTTTGCCTGTATTCTTTATATAAGACGACAAGAGGAATTGAAAGTAATTTTTTTAATTATACCATCTGATACACATTTCAAAATACAGTGTGGGTTATGAAACCTTCCAGTTCTAGAACGTGAAAGAGTCTAACCTAAAATACTCCTACCCTTTCCAAATAAAATCAGTCACTTGTGGAAGCTGAAACTGGCAAGCTGTACTATACAAACATATTTAGTTATTTTACACTTTCTTTTCTCAGGTACTTGCTGACATTGGGACTTGTTTTTGAACTGACACTACAGCAATAACTAAGTTGAAACTCTCATTTTAGAGACAGAATTCCAACATCTCATTGCTTCTGACACTACACGGCATTCTTCATAAAAATAATTAAGTTGGCCAAGGAACTAAGTCGGCCAAGACTTTAACATAATGCAGCTACATGAAATTTTCCTCATGATAGAGCCTTCCTCTGAGAGCCCCCACTGCAGGAAGGCATCACATGTTGGTTAAAAACAACACCGGGGATGTGAAGTGTGTTAGCGTTCCCATGCTGATCCAAACACAAACTATTCTGACTCCCATCGTAGCAGTTGTGTGGTACAGGCACACCACCTGCCCTAAAAACAGCACACCCAGGGTGGGAATGGATGGGGCTTATTTAGGGACACGTATGACATGACTGAAAGCAAATGTTTACTCTGCAAAATGTTACAGAATCAATTTGCTTCACTTCAGAGAGCTCAAAAATTACACTCATCCCGATCCCTGTGCTGCTTTCTCCTCAATTTCCACATCACCTTAAGGTTTTTCTCATGAGTTGTTCCAGAAAAATTCTAGAAAGCTTCTCAAACCTTATCTTTTGTTTATCCCATATACATTTCTTTGACTTTGGCTGCTCCCTTCTCCAGGAAAACTCCTGCCTCTCTAAAACAATATCCTTTCAGGTGCAAAAAGCAGCAGCTACTGGATTCCACTCACATGGATATTTCCAGTGATGCATCAAAGTCACCAAAGTTTCACAGTTTCCCCAAAACATTACCAGTCAGAAAAAACCCATACTTGCTTTTCTCTTCCTTTTCTCATCCATAGCTGTTGATTCAACCCTTGCTCAGCACTCACTGAATTTATTCCACCATGTGTCAGCAACTCTACTCCTGTCACGTGCCTGAGCAAGGCACGGGGAGCAAGAGCAAGCACTGGGAGTCCCGTCCCTCCTCCCATTCCATCTTGCCTCATCTCAGGTTTTTGCTAAATATTGCCTCCAGCTTCTATGCAGCACACAGCCAGCCTCTTCACGTTTCAGCTCCTTTTTATTCTTTTTTCCTCCCTCTCTTTTTCTCCTTTCAAGCAGCTGTGTTTCTGGAGTTTCCCTGGGGAAAAACCTTAAACTTGAAAGGGCTTCTTAATAACCTTGCTCAGTCCTGCACGCAGGAAATTAAGCTGTTCTGCACATTCAGCATTTACCACTGTGTTCTGCAATCCAAAGTTCTCGTACACACATACAGTTGGCAGCCATTTGGGGATTGACTCCATCACCTTAGAGAAGTGCAGGTGAATTTTTGTTTCTCTGTGTGAGCTCTTTGCCTAAAGATGTGGGTAATAGTTCATATATCCAACACAAACAGCTCTAAACATATCAGAACCTCTTTGCATTGCTGCCAAAGAGATCTGTCAGACAAACAAAAATCATAGCAACTGAAAATATAATTAAGGGCCTTTGACTCTCAGATTATTCTTCACTTGATTAACTGCAATGAGTGCCTGTTCCCCTTAAAAAAATCATTTAAAAGGCAACTTGTTCTTTTCCCTCCTGCCCCCTCTCTGAGTGCACTGTGGTTTAGGGAATTCAGTCATTAACCCCTCTTAGTTGTTTTCCCTCCAGTCTAAGGGGTTGACACTTAGGGACACAACCCTCCTTTATTTACACACCGACGCTGAGAAACTGGCTGTCTAGTTTGGCTCAGTCCCAGGCAGCCGGGCTGCGAAAAGCGCAGTCAAATTGCTCAGCTGCTCGCGAGTTTGGGAAGCTCGGTGCCTGGCACTGGGCACGGAGCTCACAGCAATTCCCAGCCAGGCTGGCCAGAGAGCCTGCACCAAGTTTATTTCTTCTTGCATATTAAGGGAATCAAGTAGCAGTGCTGATGTGTTTGCTGCCCCATTTAATTCCATGGTTCCTTGCATGGGCACGGTTGCCAATAAGGAGCTAAGTTCTTGCCAGACAGTTGACGTACAAGAAACACCTACAAGCACTGACATATTCCACATATAAGACCATGAAAAGAGACATACAAGGTGCATAAAAGCTTCGCTTCCCCAGTTTCTGCACACTCAGACCCTCATCCAGCACTTTTGCTACTCAGTCTCTGCACTTACTGCCACGAGCCATCTTTCCCGGCTTCCCAAATGCCTGCAATTGAAATAACATCTCTGCCTTGACGTTTGTAAGCACAGCCCCTCTGGAGTCACCCACCCTTCCACTCCTGTCCCCTGAATGCCTGAGTGACCCCTGTAAAGCATGAGCAGAGAGATGGAGAGCTGTGAGCCCAGGCTGCCTCCTGATCCCCACACCACAAAATGCCCAAGGCTGCCTTCGCCCCACACGTTTTGGAGAGGTTTCCCTCAGTTGCAGCAGGTCACTGACAACCCCTGACTAAATCATGACCCATTGACATCTCCTAAACAGGAACCACACGGTTCTTTTAGCCCTCTTTCTGCCTCCTCGCCCTCCCTTCAGAGCCACAGCAGCAAGCACTGCCTAAGAAGGCTGAAGCACCACATTACAAAGAGCAGAGGTGGATTCACTCCAAATGATGTTCTTGCTCAAGCAGTTACTCCAGCAGAGAGGCAGAGAAGGCTGGCAAGGCCCAGGAAAGGGAACTGGAAATTCTTTCCTCTGCTTGTGGCAGAGATACTGCAAGCACATGGCTCAAAGGTGAATGAAGCACCAATGTGTCACAAAAATATTTGTCAGCTGGTCTGTGACTCCTATATAGCCAGCTCTATAGCCATATGATTTTTTTCACTTAATTAATGTCAATCAGATTCTTTAAACAAACAAACAAAGGGCTCTCAACTCTTAATAACTGTTGTGAAATAACTGGGTTTTACAACTGTTTCACAAATATACATAAAAGCCTACCATGGTAATTTTATTTTACTAGCCCAAATGGAATCCGAAAGAACCAGGCTGAGGGATTCCTAAGAACATCCCAGTGATTTGCAAGGAAATTTATTACTAAAGGTTTACAGCTGTCCTGAAAAAGTTTAGTACCAGGATTCCTAAGAACATCCCAGTGATTTGCAAGGAAATTTATTACTAAAGGTTTACAGCTGTCCTGAAAAAGTTTAGTACCAATCTGACACAAAGAAACTGCATTGTTCTCTTCTGGCAACCATCTGAGCAGGTGTTGACTTCACCATCCACAAGATGAACACGACTCAAAATCCTTATTGATATCACCAGCTCCTGGCTTCAGATTTAGAACTTAGGGGAAAAAAAAAAAAAAAAGAGGGAGGCAAATTAAAATTTTTACCTTAAAGAAAAAAAATAGCAACGTTTTTTATTAGGGAAGGAATCACACGGGTGTACTGCAGTCCCAGAATGTGAAGCATGTGGGCCATAGCTCTGAGCAAAGAGTTTGCTGAAAGGACTGCTTAAGTGATTAGAGGACCACAGATTGTGTTCAATATTCATAGTAGGGAGTTTGAAGAATAATATCCAAATGCACAGCTAAATAAGTTATCACCTGGCAAGGAGCACAGACTGAAAGTACAAACCCGAAGTACCACTTAATGATAAAGCCCATTAGCAACCCCCTTTGCTCTCTATAATGTTTTGGAGCACTCACAAATCCAAGATGCAAAGAGAAAAGGTTCATTTTCAGACTTGACAAGCTTCCCCTAGCACAGAACTTCCAACACTCTTACTACAAACAGATGCCTGTTTCCCACATAAATACAGCAACCCAAAATTGTTTATAGATTAGGGAAAGGGTTCAGCATTTGTTTCCATTCTGTCCTAAAAAAACCTGTAAGAGCACTGAGAAAAGCCTGCCATACCTTGTTGCAGAGCCAGAAACAAATAATTTGGAGTTCTTTTAACATTCTCTGTGACACTGCAAGTGCTGAAAGGCCAGTGCCTGCAGAACTGCTTCTGACATAATTAAATGAAATATGAGCCCTTCCTTAGAGTCATGGGGATTCCCTTGTTCTCCAAGAATGGTGAGGAATTTACAAACACAGAAAACCCCTGTCTTTCAGTCAGTGGATACAGCACCAAAACTTCAAGTGCAAATTTGTTGCCTCCTTCACAGTTGGGCATTTTTGTTTCAGTTACTTATTTTCTCAATAAGAACAGTTATCTTGAAATATGATCTAAAAGCAAGGAGAATTAATTAGTTCAGATATCAAGTGGAGGTTCTACATAATCTTTACCTAAGAAATGCACTGCAAAGGAGTGATTAAAATGTTAAGTTGCCATGGCTACCTTTATATCACAAGGCAAGGAAAACTTGCACTCAAGATGAAGAAAGAAACAAGTCACTATTAATATAATTTTTTTCAGCATTTTCAGATGGAAAACCTGCTTAAAAAGAAGTGTTATACAATTTGCTTTCTTTTGTTTGCAGGTAAAGTGATGAGCATCTGTGCTTGCATTTGTAGATAATCATTTTCACAAAACACTGATTTCTTCACTTTTTTTTCAGATACTCAGGACTAAGAAAAACACAACGGAAGGAACTTCTTGAACACTGCTGAAATTGTAGCTCTACAGCTTCAAAAGGTGGTTTAAAAAATAAGTTTTTCAAGATGAGATATTGCGTGGCTGTTTCCTAAACAACATCCAGATACAAAACTACAGAAGCACTTTTTAATGAACCTGAGATAAAATTATTAGAAGAAAATGGTGATTTGTTGATTGTACCATAAGGTACAATAGCTATGAAATTATCCTCATTTTTCACTGAAGTTTCTTGAATACTATGAACTACTACCAATAAAACCTGTGTCAATAAGTGAAAATTGTGGAAACATTGTCAGATAGTAACATTTCAATGCATGAAATCCACCCACTTGACAGGAATGTTGGTTGTGTTTATGAAGGTGGAATTTTTTTAATGTCTTAATTTTTTTACAAAGTATAGATCTAGAAACATACTAAAATAACTAGAAGCCTCTTAAAGATTGTGATTTTTGTCTCAGTATTCCAACTTGGTTCACTCATTAAAACATTAATTAATCAATACATTTAGGTGACCTAAAAGAATTATTTTTAAAAAATAATTTAAAACTGTTACACTGCACACATAAATAATCCTAAAGACTTGTGCATTCATCCTGGAAAGGGAGAAAAAGAAACAAAGGCAAACAAGAGCTTTGCTGCCCTATGCCCAGGCCTTGTGTGGCAGTACAAAAACCTCACCTGGCGAGTTCAGCACCAGTAAAGGAGATGAAGCAATAAAGCACGAGCTGGAGGGGAGCAGGCAGCCAGGCTGGCTTGGTGCTGGTGCCTACAGAAGCTCTTCCTCATCAGCAAGGCAGCTTTGAAATCCCTGTGATCTGTGAAACACAGCATGTGAACCATCGCTGATGAGATCTGTTAGGGCAATTACACGAGGAAGAAAGTTTTGACTTTTCAAAGTCTGAAATAGGGAAAGCATGGGTGTTTGTTCTCTCTGCTGTGTTTGAAAGCTGGGATCACAGCAGACGCTCATATGCCTGTTGTACTGCTTTTGATTATGTGAACCAACTAAAAACCTATTTGCTAAGGAGCTACAAGCTTTAAATTTAACATGAAACAATCCATTATTATTAAAAAACAGAGTGCACAAAGTCTCATTAAAAGGGCTTTTTCCCCTTTCTCTTGGGCTTTTAAATGACAGCATAATAGCTTCTAAACAAATGAAGAAAACACATTTACTGGGAGCTACAATGGAAAAGACTGTACATTGTGATTGATGGCGAGTTCTTTCCAAAGCTTCAGCAGAGGGTTATGACATCCATTATTGCAAATCCCATACACTGGTGCAGAAACACAAAAACACTTAGTGGATGCTGCACAAGAACAGTCCAGCCAACAGAATCTTAGCCACAATAGGCTCTGGAAATACACTGTCATTTTAATAAATACATTTAATGAGAATTTCTCAAACACCAGTAGTGTTTTAATGGTCAGAATCCAGCTTAAAATGGCTGGAGTATAAATTGAGTATAAAGACTCAATTTCTTTTTCTGAGGTATTAAACAAATTATTAGAATTGAAAGAATTTGAGAGAACAACTGATCTTTCACCTTTGCATTTTCCCCTTTACTTGATGTGCTATATTTTACATAAAAAGCACAAAACGTTTTTCCCCCCTCTTATTTGCTTCTTTATAATTGAGGCTGTAACCCAAACGGTTTTAGGTGATTAACACATTTAATAAAAACTTTCTGCCTCTAACTTCTGCCAGTTACATACGGAAGCTGCACAACATGTACTGAAGTGCACTAAAGTACACAGAAATTAAGCCAATGCTTAAAGTTGTACAGTATTGGAAAAGCAAAGTCTACCAATCAGGATTTCTCTGATTCCTCACCAAGGAACCACCTCCTCCGCCTTCTGAACAACTCCTGCACAGCTGCTCAAAGTACAACCCCCCAAGACTTCACACAGGTAACACTGTTTGTCGTACATAATACTGCAAAGACAGCATGGGTAAGTAAGCTATTAAAATAAAAACATAAGTTAAAGTCTTTCTCCAACAACGTTCGTAAAACATACTGAGCTTTCAACAGAGTTTTCCAGACTGGTTGTTTTGCTTTTTATTCTGTTGCAGAAATGATACTCCTCTACTTTCTGTACAAATTAAATAAGCACAAGTGTGCCTGTGCACACTTTGTAGTTTACTGAAAGCCACAGGAAAATCTCACAGGCGAATTATGTTATGGAAATCCACATACGCAAAATACCAGATAAAGAGCTGGTCATCTTGTGTGGCTGCTCCAGCTCCTGGAATCTAACACTCAAGTCAAGTTTCTGAAAATAAAAGAAACAAACCCAGTCTTATATGTATATATAAAGGTATAACCATAATTGTTTATGGTGACATCAACAGAATTTAAGTTTTGTGGAAAACCGTAAGCTTTCCAGGATGATGAGAAACGCAAACTGGAAAGAATGTTACAAAGAGAAATAAGAATATTTGTACACTTAGCTTCAGCAAAAGGTGTATAGTGCTTCAGAGAAGTTTGGATAATCTTGTGAGGAGCTGGAGCTACAAATCTGACCAGAGGTGTCAAAAATTCTTAAGTCTTGGACATGAGCCCTCAAAGTCCTGGCTGTTCCATGTAAGTGCTGCTTGTGGAGAAGCAAGACCTCCTGAAGTAGAAATGTTAAATAGGAGTCCAGTTCCCTGAAAAATTCAGTAGTAAAGTATGAGTAGCTCTTCTGAATTTCAGTTCATTTGAACACTTCATGCTTACACAAATCCCCCTAAGGATTAGGATAATCATAGTAAAGCCTCTATGAATACAGCCAATAGGGATCACAGCAAGTCTGAGTTACCATCAGATAATTCTTTCGTCATGAAACATATAAAAATAAAAACTCCCAGGTTTTCAGCTGAGATGCTTTTAAGAAATAAGATGCCATGAAAGATGAACAGAGGAAGAGCCTTAAAAACATTTAGACCCTTGTGTAAAAATCCATGTACTGAATCACTGTCAAGGAATTGGGGGGATATATTTGTGCTGACCCTCACTCTCACTACTTACAACCATCTCACAGGCAGCATCAAAGAAAAGTTACTAGCCACAAGTGTCATCCCAAATAGTGAGCCCAGAAGAAAAGAATGCAGACATCATAAGCCTAATTTCATTTTGAACTGAGACTTTTTGAAGTCCTCAAGTTGCTCTCATCCTAAGCTATACCTCTAGAAACTCTTCTTTTTGAATTTATTGAAAAGGTGAGGGGGAAAGACAGATGTATCCTCTCATAAAGCTCTTTGTTCCCCTCTGAAACTCAATTTAAAAAAGAGGGGGAAAAGAAGAGAAAAACACACACCAGCCTCCAAATCCTCCCACTGTAAACCATGAATACTGTGTTTATCTTCTCCCTGAGTCTGTGTTCACTCCAGCATACGGCACTGCCTCAGTTTGGGTGTGGTGGTAGAGAAGACTAAGCTCAAATCTTACGGCAGCTGGCACAGAATTAGATCCTTTCCCCCCTTCTAGTGCCTGCTGCTTCAGCAATTTGCTGCAGAAAAGCAGTATTTTTTACCATTTTTACCTTCCAGAGGAGGAATGGCACAAAACAGGCTCCATCAGCCATGAAGTTTTCCCTCATCTTCCAGAAGAAATTGCCTCTGGGGAGAGTCTCTCACTTCCTTTCCCACTCAGTTTGCTGGAAGCTGGACAGCCGTGGCTTTGCATAGTTTTAGTGGATTACTCATCTAACTCAACCCATTCAGAAATATTTCTAATTACTCCCAGCAGAGGTTTCCCATCTAATTGTCTCCTCTTTTAATTAAATTTCCTTGCTGGAAAACAGGACTACCGGACTCACAATTTTTGTACCATAGTGTTTCCTGAAATCAGCACTCCAGGAACTAGGATGTTTACAGGAGTTAAGATTTATGAAGTTTGGGTCTTGAAGGGGTTTTTGATTCCGAGTACATCACAAAGCCTGCAGCAGCCATGAGTCAGATAAAGGATATAAATCTTTCAACTTAAAGCTGGAGCCTCGGATGGAGGAGCCCCAGGGGCCTCAGTAGCAGCTCTGACTCTGTTTAGAGATCATGACCACACTAGAGAAGTGCAAAGTGCAATAAATAAACGTGGCCAAGTGACATGGAATCCCCTCTGCCACACAGGTCTGTCCTTGCTCCTTATCTACTCCAGGAGTCAGGAGGATCCCTCAGATTAACAAGAACATGCCCAAACATTGTTTCCAGCCGTCTCACCTTGTACCCTGTGGCTCTCTACATCAAACCGCAACATAAAGACAATTTCCTCCCATCTGGTTTCTCTGACATCATCAAAACCAAACATTCAATAACAGAGATCTCCGATCCTTTTACCAAGGTAGCTTTCTTGAAGTGGTTACCTACCCTCTCCAGATCTTGATTTCCTCATTCCTCTTAAGCCAAAGGCTCTTTTACTGTTTTTCCTACACTTCCTTCCTGCAGCCCAGAGTAACTGCACATTGCTCCAGAGGAAACCAGCACACAGGAAAATGAAGAAACCGAGCAAAGTGGTATTAGTCATAATTAAATTACAGAGCTTCTCGTATTCTCCACAAAGGAGGCTCTTAGGCATTTACTGCAAAAGCAGGAACAATAAGGCAAATCTTCTTTGGCAGAAATCACAATGTGGTTTCCCAGCTCCTAACAAGATGATCACCTGTCAGTTCAGGAGCTGGGCTGGAATGAGGTGCGTTTGCAATTCCTACAGGTCACAGGCCCTGTGTCCACAAAGCCCATTAACAATCAAATGCATTGGAAGCAGCAAAATCACTTTCAGGGAGTGCCAACAAAATCCTTTGAAAAAAGAGGAACAAATTTATTTTAGTCTTTCCAAAAAACTCACCAAAACCAAGGAGTTTGAGCAGCATTCTGACCATGAGGGGGATAAATCAGTTTTCAGGAGCTGTGGACAGGTAACGAGGACCTGCTGTTGACACAGTTGTGGAGGGAAGATTCACTACCCAGTTTTTATTCCTACTGCAGAGGCAGAAACTGGGCACTGTTTATTATTATTTGTGACAGTGTTCCATGCAGAACAGCAGGTCCTCATTAAGAAAGCCACATTTACCACAAACATTCACCTCTCATGCAGAGATCAAGTTACAGTTTGAGCTCACAGCACAGAAAAATCTACTTTCCCTTTTTTCAGGAGGCAAAAGACAATCAGAGGGAATTAACACACACATGCTACCACAGGCAGATTGTCTTCTTTCCAAATTACATCTCTGTAATTTCAGTAACACAGAAGATCACCGTGTACCTGGGAAAGCTTGCCCACCTACATTTCATTCAGGCATTAAATGGAGCAGGAGGGGGCTCAGTAAAAGAGCTAAAGTCTTAGAAATCCTTGTTCCTTCAAAAGCAAAAATATATGAGTGCCTCTTCAGCCAACGATTCAAAATTACACAATAAAGTTAATTCTGCAATTAAATACAGACCAAAATTCAGGGCTGTCTATAAGTTGCAGATGCCAGTCACTAAATGAGAGCATATGGGGAAACTCTTATGTGATGAAAGTGGACTGGATGGGTTCACTAACCAAATTTTCATAGAATTTTAAAACACTTAATGTTTAAAAATGTTAGACAACAAGAGGCAGGGTGCAGCCGAGGAGAAGATGCACGGGTTTTGAACTTCTAAGAATGGATGTAGGGCGTTTTCAGGAGAAGAGTAATTAACTGAAAACCCTTGCATTTTCTTAGTCATAAACTTACATAACAAAAGTACTGCACAGCTCCATCAAACTGCAGCTGAACCATTAACACTACCTCACATACGCTAAATGAAAAACGAAAAGGAGACAAGGTTAATGGGCACGTTTTGATTGCAGGAGAGGGAAAAAAACCACACACACCAGAAAACCAAACCAACAACAAAAAAATATTTCTTTTCAGGAGGCAGAGGTTTTAACAAAATTTCTGGAGTAATCACACCAATTTTTTTTTCTTTTCAGGATCTAGAGATATGCGTGCTCTATGAAAACAGTTTAGATCTTTTTCCATCAAAAGTTTTCTGCATAACACAACAATTAAAAGTGCTAACCAAATACTCACTATGTACTTAAAGATGAAATCGTTTTCAGTTACCAAATGTATTCCAAAAAGATGTCCTGCTCTTAATCAATATTTTCAGTGACCCACATTTTGCAGGAATCACACCGTTAAATGGGGGTCCTGTAAAAGCTCAAGTAAAACATTGTTCTTTGCTACATACGCTGGGTAGTCTGCCTCAATTTTTTTTTTTTTTAAATGTTGCACAATTTTGCTAAATAGTTTATTTGGCCACAGTGCAAATAATGCCATTAGATGAAAGCACAAGAAAGAAGAAAACACATGATACTTCTCCCACATTTGCATGCCTGTAAGGAAGTTTCTAGAAACCTTGTCTTGGACATGAAGGAAAACCTTTTGTACTGTTGGACATAGCAACAGCAGCAACATCAGAGTGGAAAAGTAATCGATATTCCAGAATTGTGCTTTCTAATAAACAAAACAACACAAGCAAAACTGCTATGGCCACATCTAACATGGCCAAATGGTTGCAGCAGGGCGTAGATCTGTAACGATGGAAAGATACTTCCTCAGAAAGACACTGTTATTTAATATGAAGTTCAGCAAATAATGAAGAAAACTAAATCTCTTCAATAGTAATTAACTTGCAATTAACTCAAATTAGTTAAGAGTCACGCACACAATGGGTGAGGGAGTCCATGGTGCATTAGAATGAGAGCAATTGCCATATAAAGTTGAAACTGAGGAGACGTTCAGAAAGAGGAAGTATAGTTGGGAAGAAGAATTTTTCCAAGCTGAAGACAAGGATTGAAAGCAGAGTGAACTCCCAGTAGGTTGGAGAAAATGGCTCGACTGATTAAGGAGTGAAAACAAAGCACTGGGAAAGGATAAAGTATTTAAAGTAGTCCAGAAAGAAAGAGACAGCTGACAAGAGAAATCATCACAGCTTGCAAGAGCTTTGCATGGACAAACCCGTAAGAGAGTCTGACTGATTAAAAGTGATGGTAGGAAATGCCTACAATGAAGAATTTCTCTCATTGGTTAGGAGAAACTGCTGAAGGCTTGTGTAGTATTGCACTCGGACGCACAGTCCTGAGCATCCCCACTGGCCTGGTTTCAAGGGGCAGAGCAGAGCAATTGGTTCACAAACAGTTTGTTATGGAAGAACTAACAACTGGCACCAACAAGCAGGATAAACCAAGCACCAATATAATTGGTATAATTAGATCAAAAGGTGTTGAGAGAAAAAAAACAACTGGAAACCCTCAGAGCTACTCAAGAGATTCTGCAATTCAGATTTGCAGGGGAAGGAAAGACATGCTGTCACTGCACTGAGGGGAATTTCTCCTATTTCTCTACAAATCTTTGGAGCCCTAAGCAAGACATACTAAAACAGAAATATTAAATATATCTAAAATATAAGAGGATCACAATAGCTACAAATTTCCAGGGAGAGTGAAGAGCTGAGAAGACAAAGCACAAAAACAGTGTCAGATTTTATCTTGCCCCCATATAATACACTGGGGTGACCTAACATATTTGGTGGGCATCCTAAACCACTTTATGGAGCAGCTAGTGAAAAAATTCACAAGATGAGAAGAAATTCTTGGATCAACTCAAGACTTAAGATGAAGTTATCCAAGAAAATCTCTGGAAAAGACACTACTCCACACTCAGATACCAAATGACTCGTATGAGAGGGAAAAAAAGCCAAAAAGAAGCCCAAAAGGAAACCCACAAGAGGCTTAACTTGAAAGGTTAACTTGCTTAACTTGAAAAAGAATGATACAAAAATGAAAAAGCTAGTTAATAATAAATTTAAAAGAATCAGCTAAAATTTTAAAATATTCATATAAATATTTTAAAGCTTTCTTTTTATATAAACTGGCATAGAGAGTCTTTATAAAGGCACCACTGTAAAAGCTCAGAGTACATGTATAACACCTTTTAAAAACAATTTCAAATGGGTTTCCAAAAAAATCAGTGTACTCAAATAGCAGAGTAAAAGAGGCTATTAGACATGAAAAGACATCCTTCAGAAAGCAGAAGTTGCATACACCTGAGAAAATTGAAAATAACAAACTCTGACAAGATTAACGTCAAATCAGAATCAGGGGGAGTGAAAAAAAAAAACAACAAAACAACAAACTACCAGAAGATTACACAAAGTAACTTGCTAAAGATTAAAACCACCAAATTTTCAAATACCCATGAGAAGCAGCCAGCCTGTTTGAGCACACAGAGCTGACAGAGGTGCATGAAGAACTTACAAGGAAGGCAAACTGAACGAATCCTACACATCCCCATTTCCCACAGAGAATCTCACTGGTGTTTGGCACTGAAGAGACTCTCCCTACAGGATGAGTACAAAATACTTCCTCAAGCTCACCTGCTTCGGAGCTTTTAGAACAAATGGACAAAACGAATAGGAACACATAAAATGCACCCAGTGGTTCCAACGCATCTCAGATATAAAATCTGTGATTATTTAATTGTGGTTTGCAGCCTACAATTTAAATTAGAGTTAACACGAACAGAACAAAAGATAATAAACACAGTACCAAGAGCCCAGGGACTCTGACTTCTGGAATGGGAATATTGGTAGAAAGTTTAATGAAAGACTGAGATGTTTACCTCCTTGGTCAAAGATTTTTGACAGAGACAAAGGTTGTGAAAGAGACAAAAGAAAGAGGTTCCTCCTGGGCTCCCCATGTCTCCCAGTGAAAGCAGTGACAGAAGGAGCAGCCCACAAGCACAGTGCACTGCTCTTCCCTCCACCCAAAACTTGTGACATGATCCTTCACTGAAGACTGTCATGGAACAGGAAGAGAAGTTCTCCTGTAGATTAATCACTGGTAAAAAGACAGGAAACTAAGGCTAGGAAATGCCCTGATGTGTATGCTGTTATCTGCAGAGATTTTCAGATGGGTTTTATAAACGCAGACCCAAAGAAAAGTGGTCCTCATTATCAATTTCACTCTGACACTGGTATTTGAAGGCAGTTCTTACAGAAGCACCCTACATGCTGACACATGGCTCCAGGAAAGCAGCTGTTTACCTCCTAATCTGTCATTAGTTCTCTGCCACAAGACAACAAAAATTCAGCCCAAAAGAAAAACAAAGTAAAAACAGCATAAACAATTTCCCTCTGCACTCTGCTGAATGGAGGAGTTGGATCTGTTTGTTTTTAAGAAGAAATTATGCTAATTTAAACAAGAAAGCTCCAGTAAGAAATAAATTGCTGCACATCTTACTCAGAAACATCACATAACAAGGTCATTGTGGCTGAGGCAATTATTTTGGCAAATTGTTGTGGAGGGATAAGAGCTAATAACACAAGTTACAACTAGTGAATTGCACATGTGTATCTCAATGCTCAATGGAGAAAGACATTTATTTCTGTAAATTAGCAACAGGATAAACAAGGCTGTTTTCCATACAGACATGGCTGTGCAGGAACCAGCATTGCCAGATGACGACACATTGCTGTTTGAGCAACAGGTTTTTCTTTGCCTTGTTATGTGAATTAAACCCAGTATCAACAGCTACAGCAGAGCAGCACCTGCAGCTCCTCAGAGGATGGGACTCAGAAAATCCCCTCACTACACAGAGAGAACATAAATCTATTAGGAAAAAAAAAATCTATTTTTATTCATACGCAATTGTGTCAGGTTTGCAAAGGACAATGTTTAATTTCCAAGAGCAAATACAGCTTTTGTCTGTGGAACTTTGGATGTAAAGCCAGAAAGCTGGAGATCTGCATCAAGCAGTGCTGCCACCCTGGGATCTGAGAGCCCAAGGTGCCCTGCACATTCCTCAGGACTAAATGATCCCCAGTGTTGTGATTGCTTGTCAGGTTACTTCCATTTGGGGGAAAAAAGAAATAAACAACTCTAGGAGTGAGGTTGGTTTTTGTTGTTGGTTTGTTGGAGTTTTTTGGGGGGAGAAACTGAGCATTTTTCAAGCATTAGCAGCAGGAGGACTGGAGAATGAGCAAGTAAATACAACTTTTCTCCCAGGAGGGAGCCCAGCCAGTGGTCAGCTCATTTCTCTGAGCCTTGTGTACACAGAGCCACTGGCACACAGCCTGGGAACACAATCCTGGCTGACAGGCCAAACAGCCCCATTTCAGGAGCCTAGGCTGTAATAAAAAGTTTGAGGTGATGATTGCACCATAACACTGTCCTGCAGGTCTCCTGAGGCAGAGCCAGCATGCCAGGCTGGCCCCTGGAGGGCTGTTTTGCAGGGAGAGAAATGCACCATGCGAGCTCAGTCAGCTGGGAAAAAGAAAGGGAGCTGAAAGCGCTTCAGCCACTGCAAATAACAAAAAAACCCTCAGCCGTCTAAAGACTCTGGGAAAGGAATATCAAGTTTAAAAGCAGAAAAGAGTAAGAAGTAAAATGCTTGATCCACAGCTCAAGGGCACATTGGAGACGGTTCTTCTGCCTCATGCAGACATAAAATCGCTGGAAGGATGTTCTCATAAACAAAGTGCTGGAGGCCATGCCATCGTCCACCTCCTCCTGTTTCTCTCTACATCTGAGGAAGGCAAGTACATCTCATAAAACAGGAGATGCACACGTTTCAGGAATATCCCAGAGGCAAAAAGAAAGAATAGTGAAACAGTAACAGCTTTCAGAGCTGGTGATACAGCCTCCTCTATTTAGGTTAAAAATCCTCTAGGGCCTGTTCCTACTTCTGATTTCCACGTACTTGCTGGATTTTCCACAGCTTCATTATTCAAGGAAAATAGCTGGATTTTACTGAGGTTGGCCATTGGGGGCAAAATTCAGCGGCAGCAGAAAGTCAGATGAAGGTATTTGCACCTCCTAAGTCCCAGTCTCACTCTCTGAAGCACCACTTAGGTACCTATTAAACCCTCTGGGTTCGAACAGGATTTAAATGAGGGAATAGAGACATAATCTTTTCCCCTCCCATTCTTTTATGCCCTGCAAAGTGTTTTACATAACAATTTATTTATGTTAACGTTTCTCTAGCTAATCATTGCAAACACTTTCACACTTTGTTTTGAAAAGGTCTAAGTGTAGCTTGCTGATGTTTTAAACAATTCGTGATGTTTCCACTGCTTGTATCAGCAGAACAAAGGGAACGAAAGGGAAGGAGGAAAAATAACAGGACAACCTCAGAAAAGAGCTCACTCAAGATTTATGAGTAAGGTGGAAAACTGACGGAAAGGCTAAAGATCGCTACAAAAAACAACTCTCTTGTCTTACCGCTGATATGATTATGCAGCTTAATAGCAGTGCCTGCAAATACCTCCTCTGCACTGAAATAAACACTGAGATCTGCTCCTCATTTACGTTGACACAGAACTTATAAAATAATTTGAAAAAGGTCAGTTTCATCCATTAATTTATTCACACAATTGTCCGAGATTTAGCTGACAAAAGAAGCCGAGTGGACCCTGATGCTTTTTTAATATCCATGTGAAATGGCACTCAGACAGATTTAGTGCTTGATTTAAAGCAAACTGATGGCTAAGTTACACATTTAGATAGAGATACTGGGGTAAGGTCAAACCACTATCATTAACATCCCAAGGAGGAAGGCTGATAATTACTAATGCTTAAAAGCACCAGCAGTCTTACTGATTGCATGGATTTTCTCAGACTTTTGTTCAGCCAGTTTCTCAAGTAAAAAAATAGCATTCAAAGACTTGTAGCTCATACAATGTAAGCCTCACTCATTAGTAATCCTTGGAGCTTGACTTCATTTGAGCCTGTTCTGGGTCTGGATAGCAATTAGTATTGCCCTCCAGGTAAGGGAGTGTAGATTTATCCCCCAGAGGTGGTTTAACTTCCTCAACCTACTTTAAAATTAGATTTACTCGGTTACAAATCGTAAGTGTTAAATGAGTAGAACTATTAAACAAGGAATACTGCTGGGCTAAAGCATTTAATGGTTTACCACAGTATTACCATTTTTATGGTCTATTAAAACAATTGTAAGAATATCAGCAGTATGAAGAATCAAGTAATTTATATACAAGTTTGATAAAGTACTGGATGTTTGAGCAAAAAGTGAGCTCATTTTCTTACTCTTGAAGAAAATTAGAGGAAAGGGTGTTTTGAAAGAAAAGGTTCCTTTAAAGCGGAAGTACATTTATTTTAAACTAAATTTCTAAACTATGTGTACTATATATCTTACTGTCAAGATTTGGTTTGTGTTATGCAGCTTGTTCCACCCAAATGTAGATGGTCTAAACCAATACCACAAAACAAACCAGTGCAAACAAGATATTAAAAATATGACTCAAATCTAGTTCATTTCTGTGTTGCTCATCTCTCCTCTTTTCCTCCCCTAGTTCGTGTTGGGACCAAGATCATCAATATATCAAATAACCCTACAGCATTCTGAGTCTTTGCATGACTGAAACCTGGAAATAACAAAATCCTCGGTGCAACGGCTTCCAAGAAATTTAGAGTCCAAGAAATCACACAGCAAGCTACTACCAAAACTTTCCGTAAGTGAATTCAAGATATGTTTTATTTAGTCTGTTTATCACTTCTTCTCTAGACTAAGCACTCAAGCAAACAACTGTTTTGTCCATTTTCTTGAAAATATCCCCAAGAAACCAAAAACTTTGTAACAAGAAACTGTCTAACAAATTCCTTCTTTACTGGTTTTGCAACTTCAAAGAGAAATGCTTCGTTTGCTAATGAAGTTTGAGAAACTTCTCCAAAGCATTTGTATTACTTGGTTAGTCTGCCTCAACAAAACGGCAGCAGAATTTAAGTGCACACAGCTCTCTAAATACTCAAAGCTGACAGAGCTGTTCAGGAAGACAAAAATGATGTTAGTATGAATAGTAACACCAGTGCCTAAAGAAATGAGATAACTGCACACAAACCCAGCTCTTCTTCTTAATGATCCTCTGCTCAAACAAAGATGAAAGTCTTTACTTATGCACACAGAAACACAAACTGGAAAAATCTCATTCCTACAAAATAACAACATGACCCAAGGGGTTCTGGAAGGTCACACTCTGCCCAAATACACAGGCAGGTACACATGGAAATACTGACGCACAAACTGCCACCAGATAGGACTTTAAAAAAAAAAAAAAAAGAAAAGAAAACAAAAAGCACAGGGGTGAAGGTTTCCATGACATCAAAGAACTTTCTATAGAGATCACCAGCTACCTGGATCACTGCTGACAACAAAGCCACTAGGAACAGAGCAGAGGCATTGACCTGTGGTCAGACATCAGCACTTATACAGTACGAAAAAACCCATAATTACCATGATTTAAAGCCAATTCTACAGCTCTTAAAAATACTTTCTGTTTTTCTATTTTTAATTGGGTGCATTAAATATCTTGACAATGCTCTCTCAAAGACCAATGGCATGGTGCACAGCGCTCCTGTTGGAAATGGTGGCTCTGTGCAACGCTAATCCAGGAGGCGGGATGAGCCTTCACACAGCCATCAGCCAACTCGAGACCTACCCATGCCTTGGATCCCCCCCAGAAATTTGCTCAATATCTGAGTAGTACCTGAGAAACATCAACTCAGCACAGAGAAAGAACAAGTCCCAGCTGGGAGCAATGGGTACAGGTCTAATACTCTATAGAGTGCTCACACAGGACTGGGTTGCAGGAACCCATAGGTTGGTAGAAGTATTCAGTCCAGCTGCTTCCCCACTATCACTGTCAATTTGAGAAGTCGTCTCACTGTGAGAAATCTGGAATCCTTACCTGCAAGATTTTCACTGTATCTTGCAAAGTGAGAGGAAAAACACAGAACGGGTTTTGACAGATTTAAAGAGAGTACTTGCAGAGATACCAGAGCTCCCGAAAATTTTCTGCCTTACTTTTTGAATGAAGTTTTCATTATCCATTTTCATCATCATCTAACTCAACCAACACTTCTCAATTACTGCTTTACCATGGCTGGAGTTAAAATGAAAAAAAAAACAAACTTAAAATTACAAGGTATCTCAAAGTAAGTTATTCATTTTCCAAACTGCAAGCCCTTTGGAGAGTAGAACTCATTTTACTGCAATCTTAAGGAGCACAATCAGATTGACTAATTCTCACAATGTTCTCAAAGAATCATCACTACTCAGTACCTGAAAACGATGACAGCTTTTTCCAGGTTGACACCTTGTGCATCCACCTGCCTTTTTACACTGACTTTTCATCCTCATAGTTCTGCCAAGTGACAGTGCTCCAGGAGTCTGGAGGGACTCCTCCTTTACCTGGCTCTGAAAACACACAGAGCCCAGCACATAAATTTGATTGATGGCTACATGAAAACCCTTTAGTACTTAGAGACTGGGTAAAAATGTGTGGATTTTCAGACTGCTTGCCTTACACACAGCTGGTCAATATTGGAGAAGGACTTGGAGCACTAGTAAAGAAACACAAGTTTACAGTTTGCTTTTGGCAAATCTAATCACCACTGGTTTTAAAAGCATGATCTTAACTGGGCCATCTGGTTTCTTCCAACATCACCTGTGGGATTTTAGTTTGTCCTATCTCTCCCAAAGGTATGACAAGCATTTATCACAGTGATGTACTTCTGGGAGACTTCTTTGCTGTTCATTTTTAAATTTTTGGAGGATTTATTGGCGTTGTGTTCTCTATTTCATTTGTGGCAGTCAAGCAAAAACAAAGCCTTGCACTGCAAAAGCAAAAAGTGCCTCTCAGACAGCTGCACCTGAAACAGCAAAATTCCCAGATCCATAAAACAAAGGCCCTGGTATGTCTCAATGTTTGTGTAAGTGCATAGCTGACACTTGGAAACTTCAAACATGGCAAGTTCATAGCCCATGGACAGGAACTACTCATGTCTTGGTATATCAACTGACCTTCAAAATCACATGGGTGATACCACTTCAGCACCATCAGCAAGATGAGTTTTCAGACGCTGCTTTATACTTCTCTGCTTTGAGGTTTTAAGACAAGTGTTTGATGTCATTTCAAGACAGATTTTTGTGGTGTAATACAGATGAGGGTTAGGCTGAGCTTCTGTTCTCTCACAAAGGAATCCTTCAGACACATCCATAAAACGGCAGGAAGGACACCTACTGTCCTTATATATTCATATCATAATGGCTTTTTCTTCTTTCTTGATGTTTTTTTCCTGGCAAAGCACATCAGATAACATCAGTATCATCATCAATACCATCACGGGGAAGCTGCCGGCAGCACACCAACTGTTAATTAACCCCAGCACTGTCATACCTGATTACTTTGAAAAGTACTTTAGAACAGTTGAATTAAACTAAGATAAATAAGGATGAAACATTTAACTAATATTGAAAAGAATACTACCTCCACTCCAGGCATGAATGGCACTCTTCCTACCAGGGAAGAGTCAATTGATTTGGAGACAGCTCAGAATTTAGACCTCCACTTCACACCAAGCTTAAGATAAACCTCCTCTTGAGAGGCTGATAAAACCAAAGGTATGTGTGGAGGAGATAAAACCGTAGAACAGTAAGGCCCAAATACATGGGAGGCTGCACATGACTGAAAAGTTTTGTCTTTTTCTTGTAGCAGCACCTCTATTGTGCATAGCAGATAAAGAGAAAGGACAGAGCAAAGCCCCACCCTGCTCAGGTGAACAGGTGGAAGCAGAATCAGATGGATACAAACCATACCTTGGCTTCACCTCAACCTAACTGCCTCCTGGTAGCATATGGAAGAACATATGCAGAACTGGGTAGTAACTCATCTTTTTCCTCACCGTCATTTTTTAGGATGGTATTTTCCATTGAAAGCAGTGGAGCAGAACTAGCACAGAGCGATGCTTCTATTGCACACATCTTTCACTTCAGTGGTACATACCATCAGATTCAGGTCTTGGCAATTGTAACTTTCCTGCCCTACTGAAAATACAGGATTTTGGAATACAAAACTCATTCTGGATTTTACTAATAAGCAAACGAATTAGATAGTTAAAGCTCAGTATGCAGGTCACCTAAAAGACTGACATTAAAAGATTTTCATGCTATATAAAAGTATTTGTCACAGAAAAAGAGGATTTAAAAGTATTTTTTCCAAAGGTGGGGAGGAATAAAAAAATTCTTTCACTTTCTTTGTGTAAAACAAAAATGGAAGTTTGAATGTCTCCCAGCAGGCTGAAAACATCAGCACAGCCCAAGCAGGGGTACAAATTCTTAATTAAGATGATGGAAGTCTAGTTCCTAAGAGGCTTTCTCAAAGATGGGACTCATGTGACCTGGCCCTAAGTGTGCTGAAGCCTGGCCAGGAACATCCAGCAACAGAACTGACAAGAGTTCAGAAAAGTTCCCCCACCTCCCTAAACACTGAAATTGTGAGTGATAGTACTTTCTAATTAAGTAGTATTAATCAAAAGTCTTGGAAATAGCTCTGCTCTCTAACCTTTATTTCAGTCACAGCTGTATTTTAATACAGGATGCTCTGAATGCAGATAAGCCATGTAAGACACCAACACTCCTTGAATTTCTTTCCACTGTAAGATTTCCTGCCCTTGAATTTCACTGACTGTTCTTCAACTATGGACAGGGAAAATATCACTGACTGATTGTTTGTAATTTTTTCCATATATTCAAAATGTAATAGTTTTGTTAAATGGCAGTCAGGTTTTCCTGTGTATGAATTTTTGCATGAACACTTGTATCCTAAGTTTTCTTTAGTTATTTTTTTCCCCTGAGCATATGAGGTATAGCATGAAACAGCAGCCAGATCCAGCAGCAGAACATCATTGTAAAATATCTTTTAGAAGACTTCAGATTTTGCTGTCTCCCTATTTTATTGTCTAAATAACATCTCTCAGCAGACCATTATTCTTTGGCATTAAAAACTTTCATGTGGTGAAAAAAAGCACAAAGGAAATAGAGATGTCTAAAGCATTCCCTAATCACTGAATCACCTCTAAATTCAAGGAGAGAATTTGCTTAAATAAGGATTGATCAAATATCCCAGTTATCATTAGATCCATTCTAGACAAGTCCAAATTGTCTGTGACACTGGAGAGCAAAGTGATACCTCCCACACTTGCGTTCTTTGCTTGCCCTTCATCTTTTTCTTGTTTGTAATTTCCATCTTCTGGGTAACAAACACATTGCCTTTGTCTCCATCCTTTTTGCTTAGAAGCATGAGAAGCGGGAAGAATTACTTCAGAAGAACCAAGTATATGTTTCTGAGACCTCCTTCTGACAGCAATCTCCACTACCACTACCGCCTTCTGTATCAGAAAATGTGCCCTCACTCCTGTCAACACAGGCAGCCTCACAAAGCAGCAGAATGAGACTTTGCAGCTGGACAAGACTTGCTGAGAATAGGGGTAGGCCAGGAGTGGGAAATGGGTGCAGAGGAAAGAGTGACTTCAGAGACAGTAACCAACCTGACCACGTCAACTCCATTTGTTGTACCTCTGAGGGCTAACGGGAAAAGCAGCCTTAAACAGTTTGCACCCTGGGAATAAGTGAATGCTGACAAAAGTGAAAAGGAAACCAGCTCAGATGGTTTCCCAAATAAAGCTTGGCAAGGATCCTCTAACAAGCTGGAGAACCCAAGGACCACAAACTTCACATTTAGCAGCATTAGAGGATGAATAAGGCTGGTGCACAACTGAGCATGGAATAACTCCACGGAATGACAAAAACCCTTCACAGGATTTATTTAGGAAACTATGCCTCAAAAGGAGAAAAGAAGTAGTAGTATTAAATATCAGTTATGGTATTAACAGAGCTCTTTTAACTGCAATGATCTAGCCAAATATAAAGAAAGCCAAACATTATGAAAAAAACCCTGATGACTATATTTCACAAAGAGCCAAGTGCCCACATATTGTTGTCAACGGAATATTTCAAGTTTCCAATGATGTTTTTCTGTCCTGAACTTGCTTTCTGAACAGCAACACATATAGTAATGTTTAATGTTTCCATTTTATCAATAGAAGAACCTTATTTTGTAGCAATTACCAAGTGTTCATAATCCCTGCAGGCTCTAGCAAATGTCTGGATCTTTCATGAGACAGACTGGCTTAAGACCTAAAACCATATATTGAGGATGAAAAATATTATTTGGATTGAAAGCAAAAGCGGAGTGCATACTACCTGAAATTTATGCCTTTCTCAAAAACAGAAATGGCAAACATGTAGGGTGTGGTAAGGGAGTTTAAGACATCAGTTGACTCCAAAAAATACTGAGTGATACCCCTGTTTTAAGGTCTGACAACAACGACAGCCATGGGCACATTTTTCTTAAAATTGGCTTTCAAAGGATTCCCAGACTTTAATACAAAACAAAGTTTCATCACAGACATGTATCTCCTTCACGTCGCCATCATGGTCACTTTCACTGGGTTTGGGCTTCTTTCACTGAACAGCCTACTTTGAAAGCCAATTCAATTGCTTTCCATTCAGCTGAGAAAAAGAAAGTGGTAGCTCCTTCAAATGGCCTATTTGGAGAAACTTGAGGATTGATCCTTTCTTCCATTGTGCCAGCCTTCCATCAATGCAGCTCTGATAGTGTCAATGTAGCTACACTGGCAAGACACCGGTTTAACTGAGGAGAGAATCAAACCCTTTACTTGTAACAATTTCTGTCAAGAGACCAGACTAAGTCACTTTAATTGAGTTCCTCTCGCTTTCATTGTGCAGAAACAAAGGAGGAATAAAAAGAGATCAAAGAGCCCTTATTTGGAACTAACATAATTGTGTCCCTCGGAGAGCAGGCGAGCCCGAGATTACTGAAAGGAGATAGACTGAATATAGAAACCTGACAACAATGACATTACAATGTTTAAAGGGGGAAAAGGCATATACAGGGAGATTTATCGTAACTTTTCATCATTTTGCAATCGAAGTAGTGTGTGTTCCAGTGTCTCTTTCACTATTATATCTATCAGCTAAATTTCTCTTACAATTCAGCTTGTGAGAATAGGTTTCATCTATGTATTACTTTAACTGACTTGTCTAACAGACTCTGGTAGTCTGGAAAATTGTCATTTTCTAATGATTTTTTAAAGAACTGTTTTCTAGCCTTGTAAATTCTGTATTAAATGGGTGAATAACACTTTCCAGGCCTGAAGAGATGTGTGCAAGGGTAAGCTGCCATAAAGTGTCATTGGTGAAAAGAAGAAAAAAAACCCCAACAAACCAAAAACCAAAAAACTGAGGGGAAAAAAAAAAAAAAGATATTTGGCTCTCTGAAGAATCAGTTAACATATGCCCTTGCCTTTAACTTCAACACTTCAAAGGTGAAAAAAAGTCACAATATAGCAGAATACATGCACAACAATGAACCCTGTGAGCTTGTAAAAGTAATCATGGACACACTGTAAAGAAACTTCAAGTTTAGAACTCAAAATGTAAAACTGTGATTTCTGAGGGCAACTTAGGAAGTTAAATACCCAAACGCTGTTTTGAATAAAACACCATTAAGTAATCAGCTTTTGGAAACCTGGCATTTAAAAGACCCTTCATAATACATTGGGAGGATTCAGAGAAAAAATTGGTGTTTGGAAAATTTTTCAAACACACAACTAACTCAATTATATAATATCCATGCAGCAGTACAGGCCAAACACACAGATCCCTGCTTTCTAGCCAAATACACGTTAAAATTAGTTGTGTAGGCACATCTAGCACTGCCATTTAGAAATGTAACCCAAATGTGGTTTGGTAGACGCCCTTGTACCAATAATACGGGAAAGCAAAAGTTAACCCATTGCTAGGATGAGGGCACTGACCAAAAGCAGTGACAGAAAAGTCTGAAGGAAGGAGTGCAGATGAACCAGCTGGTGTGATCCACATCTGCAGGCAGCCTGTGCATCCCCCCTGGAGCACAGCAGCCACCATTTCACCCTTGCTCTGCATCAGAAAACACCGATGACTGCCTCTCCTTCCCGCCCTCTTTCCAGGGGCAGCCCAACACCACCTTGTGAATGAGAATTGCTGCAAAGCTCTTCTCGCAGTGGAGAAATCGAACCAGAGAAACACAAACAAAAAGCTCGAGTGACACAGTGAACAACAGAAACAAAATCGAGTCCATGAGTCATTTATGGGTACAATCAATTACAAACACAGCACAAGCTTTTTCATCAGGTCAGAACTGTCAAAACACACTGAATCTGCCAGTGTAGGCTAAGTGGAGCTACAGAGGCATGATAAAGGATTATCTAGCAGAAGAAAAGACTTTTTAATGTTTTGAAGACTGATAAGGAAACCATTGCTTGGAGCTATAGTGAAACTATTGCTGGCTGACACCCCTTCCAATTGTGCAGCCAGACTGTCTGGTACCATTCCTTTAAAGACGTGGTTATCACAAATGTTAGCTCCTCTCCAGGGTTAAATCTCTAAACAACATTGGGAGGAAAAAAACCAGCTATGTGAGAGAGGTAGTTGGGCTCAAGTATGAAGTGTGGCTCACAAAATAGGAAAAAAACAAACGATAAAGAAGACACCCAGATGCACACAATAAAGGAAATAAGGCTTCCCAGCAGAGACAGCTACAGACACATCACCTCTGCAGGAAGAGAACAAGGGAGGGGAGTTGCCAGCCCCAAGCCTTATCAGACAGTTTGTCTTTACCCAAACAACCCAACCAGGATTACTTTTAACCCAGTCCTCCAGAGGCTGAGGATGCCTCCAACCTGCAGTAAATTTACCTGGTCTGCAGGCAGGTTAAAAGAAGGTGTAGCTTAATTTTGAGTAGAACTTGTCTCTTTTGCAGCAAGGCTGAAGGCAAAAATCACTGACAATTGCCTTGCCCTGGTTTTATGAGGTACAACAAGGAGGAAAGAGCATCCCAGAATACAGAAAATTTAGGATGCGCTTTCAGGAGCACACATGCTGGTAGAAACAGAGGTACTATAAGAGAAATTTGGCTTAATTGCATATGGGCAAAGATGGCTGATGTGTTACTCTTGGAACAAGACCCATCCAGAAATGTTCACTGCAGCAGAATCCTCCCTGAGGACAAAAGAAAAGTCAGAGTCAACAGCCCAAAACACCTTTTCCCACATCAAAAAAAAAAAAAAAAAAATTTAAAAAAAAAATAAAATAAAATAAATAAATAAAATCGGTGCTGGCTCAATAACCTGACCCTTTAGAGGATAAATATGCAAAAAATAAAACAACTTTCATTCCATTTAATAAAACAAATTTCATTTCAAGATAATTGAATCTGACGTAGATCTGTTCCCCACATTAAGAGTTAACTCTTGCATTGTGTTGCCAGAGGCTGTCAGACATGCACCTGCCATTCCACAGTGGAATTCTGCAGCACCTCTGCACACAAAGGCAGTGCCAAGGTAAGGTGCTCAGCAAACATGCCAGACAAAAAGAGGCAACGAGGGGGGAGAACTCCCCGTTCAAACTTCTGCCTGGCTGGATGATCATTGGTACAGGAACCTTATTAGGAGGGACAGAAAGGGCTATAGAGACTTATTTTCTCAGAAAAAAGAAAAAAAAAAAAAACAAACACAAGCCCACTTAATCAAGGTTAAGAGTATGCTGATAGAAAAGGATCTTTCAGAGACAATCCTGATGAGAGCTGGTGTTTTCTCTCAGAGGCAGGAACAATTCATTTCATTATTTTAACATGGTCAGTTGTATAAAGGTTTTCCTTCAGACTACTCAGTGAGAGACTTGTCATAAATTCATAGGGCCAGAAGAAAACACCACAGTACATTTTACACACTTGCAAATGAGTTGACAGACCAAGGAGAGAGGCTTAAGATGGGAATTCATTAGGAGGAGGGTTCCTGACACTGGCATGCGATCACTCACCAATATTTAAGAACACTGGGTTTTTTTAGCTAATATATCAAGTTCAAAAAAAAAAATAGTGAATTGAAAGCTTTCCAAACACACTGTGCTGCGCACATCTATCCTTCAGATAGAGAGGATTTGCATTAAGATGTCTGAAAAATAATAATGAAAGCTATAAGAAAACAAATTGTCTACCAGATTTTCCTCCTCACCCCTCCCCCAAAGTTACAGAATTGCTTTGCAGTAGCTTTACTGCATTGAATTACCCAATTATCTTCTAAATTATAAAAGGCAAATCTTCACCACCAACTGTTCCTAGGACTGCCAGGATGTGCAGTGTTGCAAAACTGTAGCAAAAATGTAAACAAAAGAGCCCTACTGAACAGGGAGGCAGGCTGTCCACATATGCCAATCCCAGCGGCTTCAATCAAAGGAGAGATTGTTTCACAAATAAACTAAGCCAGTGCAACTAATAAACTCCTGCTCTAATTACTGGCTGCAGATGTATCAACTGAAGCAAATGAGACGCAGGCAGCCATTAATTATCTAATGAGGCCAGCAGTGTTTCTGATGAGGTGGGGCTGATTAAATATTAAACAGTAGCATATGGTGAGTGCCAAGAACAAAAGATTTGAATCTGACTTGCTCTAGACATATATACACATATATATTTATATATAAAAAATACAACACTGCATTAAAAAATCCCCCTCCTCTAAGAGAGAAGAGCAATCTCATTCTGAGAGAGGTAATTAGGACAGAAATGGAAGCACAAAACTCAAAGGGAGTGTAGCGAGATCTGACTTCTGAAGGTGTAACACAGATGAAAAGGGTTCACATTAAAGGGATGCCAAAAACATTTAGGCATTGCCGCAGTTATCTCTTTGTTTAACCCTTCTTAGTTATTAAGATCTGCCATTGTTTCCTTTTCCACCCCCTATTCCTTTCTTCCCTTATCTTCCACTGGCAAAGTCCCAGGGCTCACTCAAAGAGCACGAGCAATATCTAACAAATCCACCCTCATAGCACAGCTCACAGTATCCAACCAAGACATGGAAAGTATAAGAAGGGGAATGCAATCACTGAAATGTCATTAGGGCCAGCTGAACTGAAGCAAAAGTCTAACCTTACCCACACACACTACAAGCCCACTGAAGCCAGTTAATCCCATCAGACTGAAGTGGGCCACCTCCAGCCAGCACACCAGAGAGCTTCACAGCAGACACATGGGATTTTTTTTTTCCCCCTCCTGTCAGCTCCTCCACAAACACCCAGTGATGCAGCAACCCTGGCAATCCAAGAATCACCCGTTTCCAAAGGGGCAGGGCTGCAGAACACAGCCTGCTGAAGCACTGGAAGCCTGTGTCCTGCTTCCAAGAGAAAAGCCACGGCTCTACTGTTCAGAGCTGCTGGACGGTTTGGCTGCAGCCTTGCCCCTGTGAACCATTAATGCATCCATCCAGAAACCCTGGGAACTGCCAGCTATGTCATAGATTTGCTCCTCCCTCATGCAAAAACAGCAATTCAGTCTGATTTGTCTCAAACTTAACACACAGTCATTGAGCTGTTCAGTGCAAGTCATCTGTGCACCCACAGGAGGGAGGAACTTCTGTGTTTGAAGCAGAAGCTCTGATCTGGCTGCTGGAAGGCTCTGTCTAGACTCCAAGGGGACCAGAAATTTTCAAGAAACTTGAGAAAACCTTTAAATCTGCCAGGACAAATTTGCAGAGATAGGGAAAAAAGTTCAGATATAAAATAGATTTAAAGGAAGGGAAATTGGGTCTAGAATTGGCAAAGGCTGCATGCTCTCAAGAACTTCTGAAGGCTGCTTTTGGAGACTCTTAGTAAGCCAAAGAGTATTTTATTTCAAAATATGCTCAGATGGCAGCCACTCATCACATTTTACATTGCCACAGTGACAATGCAAGGTGTCCTAGGTAGATCTGATTTTTTTAGCTGTCGTTTGTATCAATTTATTACAAAACGAGCCTATTGTTATGTCAGGACTTCATATAGGAACATAAAGAATCAACAAGTCATTATTGATTACCTAGGAACAGACCACATTTTCTGAATACCTTCACTAATACAAATGGTTTCCCTAAATATGAAAAAATGGTTCTCCCCCATCCGCCTTTTTTTTTTATAATACCCTTCTTTATTATAATCTCCTTAATATCCATCTGCTACCCTTTAGGCTAAAGCTTCTTAAATTCAAATATAGGGCTATTTTTATCACAGAAGAATATGTAAAGCAATAGAAACATTTTAATGGATTTTTGTGCCTGTGGCCCTTTTTAGCTGAATTTCCATAATGAAATCCAGTTACAGACATTGGTGCTGCCACAGTTGGCTGTTCACACAAATAAAGAATGAACATTTTTGTCTTGTAAGCCAACTCAGTAAAATAGAGAGTGCAATAGCTACCTACAGAAAGCACAGGCTTTTTTTTCCTCTGTTGGTGCTTTGGTGTAACTGTATTTTTACTCCAATAGGGCATAACATTCAAGATAAAGTCACAACCCCACATTTAGGTTATAAATAAGTTGTATAAAGTCATTTTCATAAGTAGTAACTAACAAAATGGGAATATTTTCTTTTGTGCAGGAGCATTCAGGAACATCAAAATAGCTTCATAAAAACAACTACATGCACAAACATTCACAATAAACATCCATGTAAGCTGATTCTTTGTATTAATGGTCTGGAAAAGTATTTTTTTAAAATATTTTAAGGGTACCAACTCTTCTCCACCAAAATATTTTATTATTTTCTTATGGCTGTAAATGAAGCAGAGCAAGAAACGGTTTCTTGTACCATAAACAGTACTAAAATTTAATCTATTTTTCCACCCCTCATCAGGGAGAAGAGTTTTAAAGAGGGTAAACCAAATATCATATCCATAGCCTTCAAAGAACAGTAAGCAGCACTTCTCATCTAGGAATTAAACCCGTGGTGGCCAGCCCAGCTCCAGAGTCCAGGTTGCATTGGGATGCCCACTTCTAATGAGGCAGAACAACCAGCACTCAGACAAAAAAGCCTCAGTAGCCACAAAAATAGCTCTTTATTATTTTTATTTATATATTAAAATACCAGCTGGCAAACTGATCACTGACAATCTTGACTCTGATCATAGCACAGCTCAGCCCCGCATCAGCTTGACTAAATTATGTTGGTATCTCAACTGCTCAGCCATTATTATTTTTTAATCAGGCCCAAAGTATCTTAAAATGGGCACTTAGGCACTGAAATGCTGCAGAGATATAACAAATAGAGACATTCACAGGAGCATCTGAGACATTTAGAAGCCTTTCTCACTTCTAAACCCAGGACCTCAGCATTTCTGTAATGTTTATCTAGCAATTACTTATCAAGTCTCATTTCTGTTTCCAGAAACCTTCACCATTAATTGCCTCAGAGTCTACACAAGGTGTGATGAGCCTCTGCATTTTTATAAACGCCCTTGTGCAGAAGGAGTTTTGAATAACTTATAATTGTTCTGTGTGTAGGAGCTTACCGTTTAACTCCTATAACACAACACTTGTCCTATTTCAACAGTAATATTGTTTGAATTGCTAAATCCAGAAAAGTCTTTTGATTCTGATTTGGATACCTTTAATTCTAATGATTCAATTATTAATTTATTCAATTATTCAATTCAATTATTCAATTATTAATGATTCAACATCCAGTGTCTGTTGTGACTGTTTATGGTGACTGTTATGAAGTGCATCTTTCTCCTTTGTCTTGTGAGGTACATTCATGGAAATTGAGCATTTCAAGATGTTTCCTTCGAATTAGCTGTTTAAAGAATTTCTACCTAAGTCTGCAGTGTCCTCATTTGTGCAGAGCTTGTCTCCTTAGCGCAACAGACTGTTTTGCTGTTGCAGTGAATATTCAACCATGTAAAAAGAAACACATGAGAAAATAAGTGTGAACCTCCACTGCTGTTAAACAATGACCAGCATCTGACACCCTGCAAGCAGTGTGGGCCCAAAGGCAGCAGGAGCCCTGCTGCGATGGTGAGTGGCAGAGCTGGACCACGATCCAGGGAAAGACAGCTCATGGGAAAGAGGGAATGCACTGGGTGGGCAGACAGGAACCCGACAAGCTGTTGTCTGGCCCAGCCAAGGTTTTCACAGTGCAACAGTCCGAGCTCTCTAACTCATAGTTGATGTTTATGGGATTAACACTCCTCAGATCAGATGTACGGAAGCATCACTGGCTTCTACCTGCGACCTCAGCTCTGCTTGTCCCTCCTGAAGGGATCCCCAGGTGACATCGGGGCTGCTGGGGGTGGGGGACAGGGGAGATGCCCAGGGGAGCCCCAGCCCCTCTCCAGAAGTTCTTGGCTGCCTGTGGCAGCTCCTCCCCAGGTCTGGGGCTGTAGCTGGGCCCTGTGAAGGACACTCCTGGTGCTGCCCAGCACCTGCCTCGCTCAGGGCGACCTTCCCCTCACAGAGCCTCAGCGGGAGCAGCCCTGGGCTGGAGGAAGGTGCCCCCAAAGCTGCTCTGTCCTTTCCCTCCTCAGCTGGACAGGGGAGAGAAAACATCACAGTGCAATGAAAGGTTCATGGGTTGGGATCAGGTGAGAGAGTGACCACTCCTCACACTGTTATCCTGCTCCAGCACAGGGACCCTCCCATGGGGTGCAGTCCCTCAGGAACAGACTCTCCAGTGCGGGTGCCCCTGCCAGGAGCCTGCTCCAGCACGGGCTCCCCACAGGGTCACAGCCTCCTTTGGGCCCCCGCCTGCTCCAGTGTGGGGCCCTCCACGGGCTCCAGGTGGATCTCTGCATCCCAGAGCACCTCCACGGGCTGCAGGGGCACAGCAAGGGAATCCCAGCTCCGGCCCCTGGAGCACCTCCTGCCCCTCCTGGGCTCTGCAGGGCTGTTCCTCTCACAGCTCTCACTCCTCTCTCAGGCTGCAATTTGTCCTTGTAGCTCTTCCCCAGTCCTAAATCTGCCACCCCAGAGGCGCTGCCCTCGCCCTGCTGGGCTCGGCCTTGGCCAGGGCTGGCTCTGTCCTGGAGCCGCCGGCGTTGGCTCTGCTGGACACGGGGGGAGCTCCTGGCAGCTCCTCACAGGAACCACCCCTGCAGCCCCCCTGCCACCAAAACCCTGCCACGCTAAACCAATAGAGCCTCCTGAGTGTTTTCTGTATTCCTTTGTGGAAGAAGAGATGTGTTTTCAGAGGGACTCAGCTCCTGCAGGATCCTAAATTGGCTCATTTAATCTACATGGGTACTTGAATCCTCACTTAAGACATTAGTTAATTAAGCCACATTAAACCACACAGGCAAAAAAGGAGGCTATGTTCAGATAAATTTAAGGCTCTGATTTTCTGATTTAAAACCACAAAGCAAAGTCTTGCAGAGAGCCCAGCCTGGTGCTCCCTCATTAACTCAGTGTATTGTGACATTTATAGCCTCTTGCTCAGGACTTGGAAATCAAGAAAAAGAGAGGTTTGAAGCAGTGAAACAAAACTACAATGCAGCAGAAAAATAAAGTTTTTCTCTGTGCTATAAGCTTGCACAACAAAGCTTTACCTTCTGGGCCCTCAGAAACCTCTCATGCCCGTGTATATATTCTCAGGTTCACAAGTAAAACTTTTGTGCTGCCATTTGAAAATCTCCTTTCCACAGACGTTTCAGTAATTCTGTCTGTAAGCAGAACTCATCAGCAAGTCAGCTAAATAACCACATCCAAAGAGAGGGTAGGCAAGGAAAATGAGTATTTCAGGAAAAAAAATCATGAAGTAGAAAAAGATTATTTTAAATGTTCAACTAAGTTCAACTTAATGAACAAATACTATCTAAGAAAGAAAGGCTATACACAAATAAATAATAAAACAGTAAGAAGAACAAAACAAAAATAATAATTACTTGGCTACAGTGCATGTCTAAATAAACCCACACTAAATGTCAGAGGACTTTCCCTCCTCTCCCCGAAGCCGTATCCTGGCCTCAGGCATCCTTCTGCAAGTCAAGTACATCCTTACTTACAGAAGTGTTTGAAATTTAGGGAGTGGAAAAGGGCTGAGGCTGAGGTTTCTGAATTTTGGACTTTTTCTGTTCCTTGTTTTGTTTTGCTTGTTGCTCTTAATAAAAATAACTCAAACATTATTTCACAAGAAATGAAAAAAAAACCTGAAGTGCTGTGCAGGCATTGCTTTCCTTCCCACATCTTCATTTCTGAGAATTTCAGGAACGTTATGCTATCAGTGTTTTGCAGAAATATTCTGCCCTAGGAAACAACAGGTATCCAACTCAAAAACAAACATGTCAGGGAAAGGTGTAAACTCCTTCTTCCAGACTGATACCTTAAATAAAAAACCCCTCCCCTCTCTTACCTGCAGACTACTTGAATAGATCTACAAGAAACAAAACCAGCCACAAAATTCCCCAAACACCAAACCAACAAACAAACAAACAAAACCCCACGCAAAAGAAAAACAAAGAGCTCCAAGCAAAAGTCTCTCAATTTACTGATTCATTATATCACTTTCTTTGCCATGCCTGTCATTTAGGATTAATCAAACTATTTTTGTTAAGCATATAAAGAAAAGACAGGACAGATGCCTTTTGTTAGCTGTATAAAGAATTAGGGTGATAACAGATTTAGTGAGAGAGATTTTTCAAAGGAATTTAGGAGTACAGTTTCCTCTGAAAACAAATCACATGCTTTCCAGATCCAGCATAAAGAAATACAATAGCATAGAGAAGTACAATAATCCAAGTAGATATTGTACTTTTCCTATGGGTGCAGGTAACACTTTGAAAACCTTAAGCCCATGCTTTCTGTTACATGAGAAGGAGAAATTGTGAGACTTTTAGTGATGTGTACAAGACTACACAAGTGCAGATGCAAAAGAAATCAGTTTCAAACTGATTTCTGATCTTTAGAAACATATTTGTTCTAAAGGCACTTTAACTCAGCATTCTTATCCTTAGTTTCAATAAATAAAAGTGTTATCGCTGTTACTTTAATTTAGGATTTTGTTCAGCAGCTTCAGCAAAACCTCCCCGAGATTTGGCAGGCATCTTTTTTTAACCAGTTGTGCTGGAAAAAAAGCAATCTCAAGATTAACTTGAAACAAAATCATGTAAATATTATTTCAAGAAATGATCAGCTACCTGCATGTGAAACCAAATTCAACAATCTCTTTTTTTTTTCTGTCCATTAACAAAATAACTAAGTTTTCTAGGTAAAATTGAAGATGGTAAAATGTTGATCTGTGTGCTGTCTTCAATTCCCCTGACTGGCAGCTTGATTGGTTCTGAGGAAGCAATTAGAAGGAAATTAAAACAGATTTCTCTTTCTGCTTATTTTTGTTTAACGTTAAATTCCATAACATTCAGAAAACTGCTTTAGTACATTGCACTAGGCAAGATAATAGATAAAGGAAAATTATTTTACATCTAACTTTGAAGCTGGCTGTCTTTTTTTTTTTTAGCTTGCTTTTTTCCCCTACACATTTAGAAAAGAAAAGAAAGGAAGCCTTCTGGGGACTTACCCATTCCCTTTATGGCTTTGTAGCTAGGGTTCCTAGGCAGCTTTTGAAAAAGTATTAAAATAGTCTATTACCAACTTCTGCTCGTGAAGAAAAAAATGGAATAAAGTCAAGACATGCATCTTTTTGATACCTACTACAAGCTGCTATACACTACTTTTGTGCTAATCCATTTCCTTGTTGTGACCCTTCCATTTTTACTGTTCCACACTATGGAGTTTTTAATTTTATATACACAGACACACTTATAGTCTTATAAGTGTCTTATAGTCACTATAGATGCTATTAATTTGTTGCTAAGTTTTCATTTTCAGGAATGTATGACATTGTATTAAGCCATCATTTAATAACAAAAATAATGTATGAAAGGTCATGATTGAGGCAGAAATCCAACCCAGAATCTCTGACACTTAATCCAAGGCCCTGTTCATCAGAGCTGCTAAAAAAATATATCAAGTTTCAAGGCAGAATTCACTGAGAAGCATTGGAAGCCAAAATGTTGTATTTTATGCACACTGTTGGTGATTTGAGTTTTATATTAAAAGGAAAGAAGCAGTGGTTGTACATCACATAGATTGACATTTTATGAATATATATATATAGACACACACTTGAAAGACTACAATTCCTGACCTGGGTTTATATTTATGTTGGGTAGGTATTTATATGTTTAATAATTAATTTGCCGACTATGGCCAGTTAATGGCCTCTCCAAAACTGGGGCAGATTACCTTAAAAGTAAAGTAGCCTTTTTATTTCTAGTTCAGTTTCACTTGAACATCAAGATAACGACATAAAAAGTACGCAGCTCTAGTCCTTATTTTGCACCTTCCCAGCCTCATTGGTCTAAGATGATATTAAATATAACGAAAAGGTCTAGAAAGTTCTGACTCTTAATTCATCCGTCTATATCATGGAATCATTTAGAAAAGGGTTGAAAAGTCAAGTATTAAATGTACAGAACAATATCAGTGTAAATCTAGAGCAGATTTCTGTTTCCACTCAGCTGTCCCTCAACTTTCTCACCCCCACTATGAAGGCATTGTAACCACAGGGCATCTTATAGTGATCAACACGTTTTACATATCAGAAATACAGACATTTCTCTTATCTCCTGCAAGATTAATAATGAATTTAAAAGGAGTGATTTTCAAAGGCAATTGTGACCTCAGTTACTCTGCTGTCCAGCAGGAGTTGGATCCCCACTCTCCCAACGAACACGGAAAATCCTGGGGCTTTCACTGGAGAAGTTTTTCAGGACAGGAAAAGGGAGGTAAAAGATAAACAAGAGAAATCGAGAGCACAGGTTGGATTCTGTTTCTCGGGAACGGAGGAGTCCGAAGTGGCTCGGAGAACTAATCTGTGTAAGCGATCTCTGATGAGATGTTTGCACAGCTCGGGAGATGCTCGGCCGTGTTTACCAACGCTCAGTATCGCTGTGTGGAAATGAGCTGCCTCCGCACAAGTTTTTTTGTGGTGAGTCAGCAGCTACTCATTGCTTAAATGATGCTCTTGTTCTCAGAGTACTCCTTGATGCCTCCTGAACACTTTTTTCCCAATGGGAGATAATGCCTTTTGCAATGCAAGATCCAATTCATCTGACAGTCATGGACGGGATGCATCGCTGAAGGGGAGATAATGAGAACTATGCAGTTGCAGAAAACTCTGTCCTCTAAAGCATTTCTTGCATCTATTTGCTGGTTTCCCATACCTCTAGTAGTAAATTAAGGTCTTAAAACAGACTGGTTTCCTAGAAACTCTTTGGCAAACCAGTTTTAATCATACTGAACATTTTGAGGTTTTATTAAGATTACACAGTAATAAAAAATTAAATGAAAACTCTGCTTCAGGCCAAGAACAAAACACCTTTTACTGATACAGATCTTGGGGCAAAACACAGAAAAAGCCTTCAGAGAAAGGTGATTATTTTCTGCCTTTTCCCCTTTGACTCAGCACCCTTTCTGAAAAGCTGGAAAATCAAGCTCGTCCAGGAAGGCAAGTGGGACTTCCCAAACAACTTCATACTTTGAGCTTGGGCAAGATAATTTATATTTAGATGCAGGGTAGACATAATCAAGTAGAAGCTGCGGCAGTATCCATTTTCCAGCACTGTTTTCCAGCAGCGTTGTCTAAACTGAAATTTGACAAATTAGCCACTATAATTATTCCACAAATTATTCCACTGTGAGGTTGCAAGTAAATGTAGGAAGGGAATTATCCAGTTCTCATTTGGAATTCAGCCATTGTTAAACAAACTGTGGGTAGTGCATCAGCTGAGCAGAAGCTGATTCATATCCATTCGGAATAATTTTGTTTCAGTATCTCTTACTTGGAAATATGACTTTTTAAAATAGTTGTTACCTCTATGCCCACCAAATCCCTCCTAAATAAGTCATAACTATTGATTTCTAACATCTCACTCATGTAAATCATGTCACTTATTTCAGCAACAGACTTTAGGCCTCCATGAACCAGCCTTCTAATAATGGGATACAAGGTACGCAATAATTCTACTTCTGTAAGTCCTGCTTTTTTTTTTTTAATTACCAATGTTTTTACTCAATAACTATTAATTTATTGTCACTTTTCCCTTTCTGTAGCTAGTTTTCACTAGTCTTCTTTATTGATTTATAGACCACCTGAACAATACCTTTTTTTCCCTTGAAGGCCAGCATCAGCTCTCAAAGCCAGCAGCATGTATAACACACCAGTATTTTACATACACAAATTGCCACGTTTCATTTGGTCATCTTAAAAGATACTTAAAAAAATTACTTGGATGTCTTCTTCTTCCCAGCATTTGCATTTACTCCTCCAAGTCACCCCATGCTGCAGAGCAGTGCTAGCTAAGCACATCCCTTACCCTCTTGTCCAGGCTGGGTGCAGCTCCCAGCCCTGGCTTTGAGTGGGCACTGGGCAGTTCTGTGGCTTGGGGACAGTTACAGAAGGTTCTTCCCACCCTCAAGAGCACAATATTTCAAATAAGGACTTCCCTTGCAGAGATCAACACATCCCATTTTATTTTGGTGGACCTGAACAGCTACGCACGATTGTGGCCTGGGCACTTCTCCAGTTCCATGGAAAAGGATGAACTTCCACTGCATGGAAAAGCCTCCCTGCCCAGGACTGATATTGGTGCAAACTTCAAACGCTGTCAATTCTAACCCCTGCTTTAAAAACCACTCCAAAACACTCCGGTTCAGGAGTTCAGGGAGTGACTGCCTGTGATTGTGAGCTTCAGTGCCGGTCTCCTCCCCCTCGCTAACAGGGAGCTATTAGCCACTCCGAGATTTCAAACAGCCAGCCTGATCAAAGGCCCACGGTCCCAGCCACACAAACCGACAGGGACTTAAAAAGAAGGAAAAATGTCTGCTCAGTGGTATTGTAAAATATGCACATACGTGTTGCTCTGCCTTGCAGGGAGTTGCACAGCTGAATATGGGAAATACCTCCTGTTCATACGTAAGCTTTAGTTTGACCTCTGGATAATTTGGGCAACAAATATTATGCACACATGCTGAGTAGTGAATGATTACAAAAGAGATAATTAGCTAAACTTGTTTACTTATTGTGGAGAAATCTTTTCTCTATTTTTCCTTACCTATATCCAGCTCTATATTCATGCAGGCTGTTAAGCATAGCACAAAGCAGTACACAAAAAAAAATAAATCACATAACCATTTTTTTTTATATTGCTGGAAAAGGTAAAAAGAGAGTGATAGTTGGAAAGTACCCAAACAATGCAAAGCTTCCAACATGTAGGTGGTGTGACTGACTGAACAATCCCAAAGTGGTACAAAAGCTGCAGAAATAAGGACGAAACCCACAAGGAACAAGCTTTTGGGTTGGATTTCTAAATTGTGCACCTCGGTATTGCAGCTACTGAGACAGCAAAGCTCCATGAGTTATGAAGCCAGATTGACATGTGTTGGAAGCTCATTGTCACTTCTGATGGAACAGCATCCTGCTATTTGGCCATTTCCAGCATTTCTCTCACTTGTGGTTGTGCTGATCCTAGTCAGAAACGAGCTTGTGTGGTTATTCTTTCCCTGGGTCTCCTGTGTGCTTATCCCAAATCATAGGCTTCCGTTTCTCTTTGAAATTTTTCTTTTGCATGTATTTCACATGGTTATACGACTAAGTCTGGGAGACAGGCAGATAAATGGCAACAGCATCATACAAGCCTCTTTTCCCCATGTAAATAGGCTGAAAGTCAGTTGTTGCCATGCATTGAGGGGATCCCTGTTCTTGGCTTCAGCCTCCAGGGCTGCCTGTGTGCTTTCCTCCAGCTCTGGGACAGAACAGAGACCTCTGCACTGCTTCCACCCTCACCTGAGGGGCAAATGGAAACCTGCTCTCTCTATTCCTCATGCTGGTTCAGGCACCCCTTGCTTCACAGGGCTGAGGGTGCCTTCATCACTATTTAAGGCCTGACATGTGTTGAGGTATTAGCTCAAGAGGGGCTTGGATCTTGCTTCCTCTACTAATGAGCAAAATACAGACAGAATCAAAATCTGCTTTCTGCCTCAGGCAGCAGGTTACCATAGATGAAGAGAAACGTTTCTAAGCAAGAATCCAAGCACATGAAGGCTGTAGGATTTTTCAGTCAAGGTTGCATAAGATGCAAATGCAGACATTTAAAGTAAACACAGGGCGTTTGTGTTATGCCAGATGAAAGCTGCAGCACATTCACTACATTTTTTTTAAACAAGCCACTATGTCTCAATTATGATAATGCCAGCAACACACACATCTGTAATCTCATGTTCTCAGCTACTTCTTATCAAACATACTAGAAATGTAATTGTAGGTCAAAAATAACTGGAGCTCAAAGGATTATTACAGCAGGCTGACCATCACATATCTGTGCTACAAGCATTCCTCAACAGTCTGACTGTTCAGAAAAATTATTCATGAACTTAAAGAATATGACAAAAGAAATGAAGATAGCAAATCAAGAACATGCTACGTATAATGCAGAACTATCCAGAATTCAGCAGTCTGACTCAGTGAGCTGACTTCAGATCCAGAGGCCACCATTCTCTGGGCTCTGTGATCTTCCCTGCTCTGCTACTCAGAGCTGGTGCAGAACTCCATACTGTGCTGCCATTCATTCCTAAAGATGCAGCTGGATCTCTTCAATATCTATTTTGTACATAGCCAAAAGTTTAGAAGCCACCTGTAACTTCCTTACTCGTACTATGAATTGTGATTCATTTAGATGAATCATTTCAAAGAGCCTGAGCAAGAACTGTGTGTTGACCAACCTGGTAGAAAGTTTCTTCCTTACAAATAAATTTCTCTAAAAAAATAAGCATACTTCCATTTGGTTATTTCACGCATTCATTTAGGACCTCAGGAAGGAAGGAGGAACACTGTAGACAATAAGGAATGGGGAGGAAAAAAAAAAAGAAGAAAATGAAGAAAAAGTGTTTAAATAAATGTCTTGAAATCAACATTGGATTCTTACTATGAGCTGGGGTCCTGCAGTCCCTGAGCTCTGTGTGATGGGCTTGCCACAGTGCTCTGGCAGTGGTCAGAACCAGTTGGCTGCTCAAGCTTTTCCCCTTTTGTACTGGTTGGGCTGTTCTCACTGGAGTACTCCTGCACTGGGCTGAAATTACCTACAAATCAGGAGCCCCACTTGAGCTGTTCATGAAAAGTCTAAAGTGTATCCAGGGCCTTCCACAGGCAGGATTGATTTCTGCCTGTAAGCAGGGTTTGGTTTTCCAAATACTTGCAAGATTTTGTTGCAAAATTAGCTTAGAGCTATGTAAGCCGCAATCACCACGAGAAGGCTCAAGAGGGACAATATACCTTCAAGGTATAGCGTGCACATATCTTTGGCAAACATTTACTTCCATTTTAAAATATAAGCTAAAATCATGTCTTTTCAGGGCTAAGTTCTACTTATACTCTGTTAAGTGCTTATGTGTCTAGACTTGAATCAAGAAATATGGTATTCTGTAAATAAAATATAAACAGCTCCGATATGGATCACAATCCCTATTTCTTTTTGACAGCATAACTGCATAGCTAAAAATCCCAGCTCAAGTAGTGTGTCAAGACAGCTCTTGGAAAATGAGGGATGAGAAGTGGGAGAACCTCTCTAAGTGCCCTCTGTGCAGTTGCAAAGGCTCGTCCTTCTTGCTGTGCACAGCTCAAAGGTGTCACTGCTGTGTAGCTGGGGATGCTGCACCCCTGGGCAGCACGCTCATGTGTGGGCCCCAGCCCTGCACAAACAGGTCATCAACCCATTCTCTTCTTTCCAAAGAGCCCAGACAGAAGGCAAGATTCACATAGAGTGAGAGTACAAAACATCTCTTCACCCCACTTGGAGATTTAACACACACTTCCATTTTGGCACTCCCTGAAAGAAACTAACTCAGTTGGACTCTACTGTGCTTATTAGGAGAAATAGTCATGACTAGAACAAGGCACCAGCTAGCTTTTAATAGTACAGGCTTGGAGCTACCTTTAGTTATCTAGAAAACATAAGTGTATTTATTTGAGCCAATACTAGATATCAAAGCATTAAACAGAGCTAAGAGTATCTGTATTAAAACTGATATTGCAGCAAGCATACACTAGGAAGATACCAAAGGCTTAGGTTATCTTAGTTTGCATAAGAGGCTGGAAACTTAAATTCATTTTTAATTATTTACTGTAAATAATGATAGATTGAAACTGGTATTGTGCTTACAAGGGTGTACTCTGCTCAGGAAATATAAAAGGAAAAATTACCACCCAAAGAATTTTTCATATTTCAGTAGTATATATCGCATTTGTGATTGAATGAATCATGAACAGCTCATAAATCCTCAGAAATATACATGGTCCAATGAGTATTTGCTATAGATTTTAGGAGTTAGTAACAACATTAAAGAATTTCATAGAAATCAATGATGACCTCATACAGGAACACAACAGTAATTTTACAGTTCACTCACTTTACCTGCCAGGCACAAACAAGAGCCACTGGCACGTAAACACATCCCTGGCTCCCCACACTCCCCTCCCCTATTTTTTATTTATTTTAGTAAACTGAAAATGTCATTCTTTGTGCTTTACAAAGGGAGCAGTTTTAGGCTGCGGATAAATTATGCAACTTCTTAGACAAATCAGGCAGAAACTTCAGTAGAAGACAAATAACATAAAAATCCCTATTCTACAAAGCCACCCGAAACCTCCATTACTGCTCAGCACTGCACAATTCTTGTGACACTTCAATCCAGCCCTGCTGGGAATGCCCACTGCAGCTGGCAGGGGTGGGACTGGTGCCAAAGGCCACCCCAGCACAGTCTAGAGACACCTGAGCAAGGGTGATGCAGCAGGGCAGGTGACAGGAGGGAACAAACTCTGTCCCAGGCCCACCTGAGCTCAAACACCACTTCTGGGCCATGGGATGAGGCTGCGAGGAGCAAGTAGGGCTCATTAGAGCTCTCTGGGCCTTAAGGAAAACTTAGGGGCAAGGTCTGAACAGAAAGTCGCTGAGGGGTCAGCCCTTGTCCCCACCTCAGGGAAGAGCAGATCCGTGCAGGGCTGTTCTCCCACCAATAACCCCACCCCACGAGGCTGCCCACAGCTCCCCACCACCAGCGTTCTGTACACACTCAGTTCACCAGGCTGCCCACAGCTCCCCACCACCAGTGTTCTGTACACACTCAGTTCACCAGGCTGCCCACAGCTCCCCACCACGAGCGTTCTGTACACACTCAGTTCACCAGGCTGCCCACAGCTCCCCACCACCAGCGTTCTGTACACACTCAGTTTGCCCCGTGTGAACATTCAATGCTGATTCGCAGTGGCAACCACCAAGACTAAAAGACACGCCCATCTTGCCAGGACCCACCCTGTCGACACTAATGCCAACTTTATTAGCGTTTATGGGGTACAGCAGTGGCCAAAGCACCCATAAAGCTCTGTTGTTTGAAATTCCTGTGGAACTATTTCATATTTAAAGCATCAGTGATAAAGAAGCAGATGTCAAAAATCAGACAGGGTCTTACGATATGTGCTTGTTTACACCACTGCAAATGGGGAAACGTTACCAATCCCAATTTTTCAATCTCTTAGCAGGGGTGTCAAAGATCAGAGAAGGCTGTAAACAAGCAGAGAGTCTAACCCCAAAATGGTTTGCTGGTTTATTTTTTTTTTAATTTCTTCAAAGAATTCCTCGGGCATAACTAAAATAAACAAGACCACTTGACTGCTACATGGTACAATTGAAAACTGTTATGTTGCATGAAAAACAACTCCAGAAATCGCTTGGGGAGATACATCTTTTCATCCTTAGCACTGTACTTTAACAACGTACACAGTGCAAAACTTGTACTTCAAGGGAAAATCGCAGTTAGGTTTTTTCCCCCCAGAAACAAAAATATTTCTTTAGAAAAACATTTAAACAAATAACCCTCCCATCCAAACAAAGAAAAAAAAAATAAAAAAATCACCAAAACGAACCAAGAAGTAGAAAACCCACCCCCTCCACCTCCTCTTTTCCCCTTCATGCATATTCATTATCTAGTCAGACTGGAGCAGAGCTTGGAAAAAAGCCATGGATGTGCTGTGCATACTCTCACACATTACCTGGGCCCCTGGCAGTAGGGACAGACTGAAATATTGCTCATATTTTAGTCCCTGAACATAATTCCTCGTGCCATTCTGCTGACTGGTGAAGAGGTTTTCAAGCCTCTCTCCCCTCATGACACAGTCTCATCCCTGAAGGACCTGTCAGGCACACAGAGGGATGGGAACCCTCAGGAGAAATGTCCCTGTCCTGGGAGGGGGCACAGCGAGGTTCAGGGGGCCACGAGGGGCTGGTTTGGCCCTGCACCCCAAAGCTTTGGTCTCACAACGTGCTGCCTGCTTCATCATTTCTGTTCTGTTCGGGCTGACACTGTCACCTCAACCACCCCTCTCAACTCTGCTGACTGCCAAACACAGCAATCTTCATTTAATTAGGCAAATCTTTGTTTTACCAACATGCCAGTCACCACCAAGGACAAGTCAGCAACACTCATTTTTACAGAAAAAGCTGTTTTTCTCCATTTTTTTTTTTCTAATCTTAAGCTTCTCCAAATCCTGGCTGTACCTGAGTGTTGAGCATATTACAAATTAAGACAGCAGAATGGTTTTCAAAGCTTGGCAATTCCTGTGGTACACTATATTTCCCAGAAGAGTCTGAGTTGGAAAGAACTTACAACAACCATCAAGTCCAACTCTAAGTGAATGGACCATACAGGGAACAAACCCACGGTCTTGGCATTATGAGCACCGAGCTCTGACCAGCTGAGATAGTTTTAAGTCAGTTCTGGAAGCTTTAAAAAAAAAATTAGTTTTATCTGCAAACTATTAGTTAAGTTTGTAGTTTCTTCTGGTGTGTAAGTACTTGACATTCCAGCTAGAGAGTACTTAGACACCAGAAATGCTTTGAAGGGAGAAAAGAGCAGTGAGAAAGGATGAATTTAATAAAGAGTAAGAATTTAATACATAGTAATTCCTCACAATGGGAAAAATTGCAATGAGATTTTTTTAAATTAAAGTGTTGTAGGTAAACACTAAGAATATTTTTGTTCTTGTTTACAGAATCATTAGCTGAAGGAAGGAATGTAACTCACAAAGGAAGGGGAACTAGCATTTGTTGACATTTTCCTGCTTTTAGTTTTTATGTAAACTCAAAGCAATTAAATTATGTTTAAGACATTTTTGCTGTAAGTAGTCTCCATTTACATTCCTAGAAATAGTAATCTAACTATTTTATTGCATTGTTGGGAGCCCTGTAGCAACAGACCAAATATTTAGCAACAGGTCTCTTTGCCATCTCTAGGGCTGAAAACCAAAGACTTGAATCAATTTAATTGCATCAGTGTTTCTCAGCTACCGTGCCAGAATGTGTTGTTCTCGAGTTTAAAGGGTCTATTCCTACCTCCCCCCACAGCAGTCTCTAAATAAACCTATAAATCCTTGTTCTGTAGCACATGAATTATCAGCAGCTTCAAAATAAATGAAGACAAAAATGGTTGAATATTTAAACATGTAGCAACTCCATCCCATGATAGATCATTTCAAACCAAAATTCATTTTTTTCTTTGATATCTACTACTGCTATAAACTTCCAGTTTATCATATAACATTACAATTTATGGTATAACCAGCTTGTGTACTGACTATAAACCCTTTGTCAATGCCACTGTAAAGACTTTATAGTCCATAAATAATAGAAGAGTGATAGTATCTATCCTTCTTATTTTGCCCAGCACATCCAGAATGTAGGACTCTAAACATGTCAGAGGATTTGCTTGTTTTACATACAATATAGGTTATGTAAAAAAATAAAAAAGGTACATTTCTCTCGGTACTTGGCTTACATAAAGCTCACTCAAATAAATAGAAAGGAAGTCACAGGTGCTTGTGATAATTCAGGAACAAAAGATGCACACAAGCAAAAATCAGTCTCAATTTACTGCAGCATTCATCTATGGCCAGGGACTACAAAAGATTAATTTCCTACCTCCTAAATTATTAAAGAGAAGGTGGCTCTTCTTCATGTGCAGTAATGTAGGGAGGAATTTGCTCACAGCTCTGTATGAAGTGTGTCCCCTTTTCCTGGTTCTCCTTGATGCACTCATTGGGTGAAGACATTCCTTTGTCTCCCAAAGGTGCAATTCCAGACCCAACTCTGTCACATGTTTATCTTTACAGCCCACAGACTTTAATGTTATTTAGGGTGGTTTTCCCTGATGGTGAAGCAGAGTGAGGACCAAGACCACTCCTTGTGCATTCCACGGCAAACCAGTGAGAGCCTCGCCTGCTGCGCTTGCCAGGCACAGGGAGCTGTGGACGTTTGTGCTTCTGGCTGCTCCTCTGCAGAGATGGCCATGCAAGGGTGGTTGCTTCATTTTCCTCACTGCTAGCAAAAGACAGGATGGGACTGCTTAAAACGTTGTGACAAGGAAGCATCACAACTTTAGACTAAAGACCACCTCATTTCTATTTTGTAAGTAGAGTTACTTACACTGAGGGTCATGAAAATAACATGCCAGTTTGCCCCTGAATCCTAAAAACTCTCATCCCAGATGTAGCAGACAATCAGAGCTGGCACTGCTCTCAGCCCCAGCCTCAGATATTCTGTAACACACTGGATTTCTCTCCTAACACACCCCAAGCTTTTTTGTTGAATGTTTTTCGGCTCGTACAGCTCCTCCTGCACCGCCCATGGCAGGATGCTCTCCTGTCTCTCTGAGGATTGCCCCTGCCCACCCAATCCTGGCAGGCACTGCAGCAATTGGCCTTCTGGCACAAAGCCTTCCCCTATTGATCCCACAAACCAAGCTCCTCTCTTATGCTCACACACTCCCCCGGTGGATTCCCACGTTGCTCTCACTTCCTACAAACTGGCAGGCATTTTCATTTTTGCTTCTTAGCTCTTTTATCAGCTCTCAAGCAGTACATATTGACAACTTTTTCACTGCAAACTATAAGATGGGGTGAGGATTTTTCTCCCTTTCAGCTCAATAAGAAAAAAGAAGGGGGAAAAAAAAAACCAAACCAGAATCTGACCCTCTTTCTTTTCCAAACCTGGGAAGGGGATGGGTCCATTCTTGGGTGACATACTGCAGCCTTCCACAGGACCACATTCCTACAGCTCTTCTAGTCCTAGGTCTCATTTCAGTGCTGCTGAGTCAAATGCGGGCAACAAAATACCCTTGTGAGTACATGTAGCACATCTTTAAATGTTGATGTATTCAAATATCTTTATAGAGAATATGACACAATAAGTCTCAGGTGAACCCTTTGGGAATTCCAGGGAAAAGGCTGCCTAATCTCCAGTTAAACAGGCCTATTATCTCTCACTCCCCGCGAGAAAGTGAAGCAGAACTGATTTGATTAAGAGCAAATTAACCTCTCTAACACAGCTACCCAGGGTTTTACACCTGTCACTTTAGTATGACAATTTATATTTATTCAAAAAGCCATGAGACAGTAAATTAAACATTGCCCTAATTAGAAAAATGTCATATGTTACAGTGGGCTAGCAAACTGAACTCATTTCAAACAGTTCTGGTGCAAAGTACATTTCAGCACAGCATTAATATGAGTAGAGTCAATATTTTTTACATTGTCACATCCGAGCTTAATGCCATCATGCCACTGATGTATATTTAAAGTTCCATCAAACAATAAGGCTGGACTGTATTCAAAGTTCACCATATACCCAAATTTGTTTAGGAAAAGCCATCAGCACCTTAATTACCACATACTCCGTTCTATTTCTATCTTGTAATGTCACAGCATAAAGCAGCTCTCCCGCTTAATTACATCTGTTGGCATGGCATTCTTCCTAAAGTTCTTGCGGAATAAATAAAGGCTAAATTCTTCAGTACCCTACAATATCAAACATTAAAGTTAGAATAATTTCACCAGATAACTGCAACTGAACCTCAGTGTTTCAACAAGATCTGAAATTGTACAATGTAATAAGGCCTACAGAAACCCCCTTAGACATCTTGTAACCACCTACAGCTAACTGTGAAAGGAGAGCAACAAAGACCACCTTGTGACTGTTCCCTCAATGAGCCAGAATTCAGCTGGCACCCAGCTCATGGTGCTCCAGGTGAGGGCAAGGGGCCTGCAGGAGCAGGGCACGATGGCCAGGAGGGGCTGGAGGTCACGGGGCAGCCACCACCCCCTGCAGCCTCGCTGTCCCCTCCAGCCACCACCCTGCACGTGGGTGCTCGTGCAAGGACAGCACCAGGGATCTGCTGCCCCATGGGAAGGGTACAGGCCACACTTCCTCGCTGGAAAGTGCAAACAGTCTGCCCAAAAAGCTTTCTGAAGCAAATCCTATGGGACTGCTGAGGCTTTCACACTTCCCAGTGTGATGCAGGAGAGCCCTGCACTGTGGTGGAAGGGGAAGGGTAAGCCCTCTCCCCAACCATTAACTAACTGCTTTGCTCCTAAGTTATGATTTATGAAACAGAAAACTCGTGAATTAGGAACCTCTTGATTTAAGAGATGAATTACTGAAGTAATTTTTGGTTGTTTGTTTTTGTTTTGTTTTTTTTTAACCTTATCCTTACAGTTTTAACAGCTTTAGTTCTCTTGCTATCTAAAATCAGTATGCATCCTGTAATTACAACACAGATAACAAGCCTTGTGATAAATAAGTACAGTTTATACAAAAAACTCTTCAGAGTTGCTCTGAGGAAAGTGTATAATAATGAAGCTATCTGAACTCTAACAAGAAAATAATTTAGACCATTATTCCCAGCAATAAATATTGGACATACACATTTGTTTTCCCTAACTTGCTAAGAGGAGGCAGAACTATTATTTTTATAAATAGGTGTATATGTGTATATATTTATACATGGATTTTCTATATTTTGTATAATGATCAGTTTTACATGTGCATACTCATGTATAAACAGATATAAGTATATGTGTACATATGTAGATAATTATGAAATACAGCAGAAAGTAATGCAGTTATGTGTCAATAAATGAAGGGTCTTGATGGCTGAAGGAGACACCACATTTATGGCACACAGGTATATTTTTATACACATTGCTCTACCAGCGAGAGCTCCTGCTGCAGGACCTGTATGAGAAGCCTGAATGGCATCTTCCTCCTCCTCCTCCTCTTTCCCTCCACATCTGCAGGGCTGCTTCTCCCTCCCTGGCAAGGATCAGCTCCCACTGAGCCTCTCCTCACTGACTCTGGTACTGTGCTCCCTTAACCTCTGTGTGAGTCTCTTCTCACAACCCACACATGCTCAGGCTTGCGTTTGGTCCAGGAAATGCTGAAGCTGTCGACATTCACCTCACCAGTAAATTGATTGAGAAATTAAGGGATTGTCTGTGGCAGTGTTTATCACAAAGGGTAGTCCCCAGACCTTGCTCCAGAGCCACTGGAGACAGATCAAGCAAAGCAGTTCTTCAAATCTAATGCAGCCATTATCCCTTATCAGATTTGGTTTTAAACAGATAACATCAAAACCGAAGGGAGCCAGCAGAGGCAGAAGTCAAAAAGCGAAAGAATAGATTTGCAGTGGCTGTTTTAGAGCTGTAAAAGAGTAAATGTCCACTAAGCAGTTCTGCAAACCCTGTTTTAGCACAAACAAGAAAAGCATAACAATTTTTGTACTAATGGTCACTAAGTATTGGAAGTTCCTCAAAACAGACTGAGTGTCACATATAACCATTATTTCTATGCATTACCATCAGGCTTCCAGACTCTCTCTACAAAGGGCCAGCACTGCAGACATAAGGACTTTACTTTTTTTTCCTGTTTGAATGACCTCACCTTTCCAGCTTCAGCTGTTAAAGTCACAGCTGTCACCACTAAACAACCTTTTTTTCTTCTTTAACTCTTTAGACACAGCCGCCATATAGCTTCAAAACTGGAAGGCACAGATTAAAGATGCACAGATTATGTGAAAACAGTCTGTCTGCCTTGTCACCAACCCTCCCATTCCATGGAGATAAATTTGTCAGAAATATATTGCCCAACTCACTGAATTTTGCTTGGTTCAGATTCATTTCTATGTATCTCACTCAATTTAGCTGCTTTAAAAACATCTTGGCAATATGTGTGGAGACTACAGTAGGGAAAACCTACGAGGAAAACACCAAAACACCCAAACAAATGTTCTCCTCAAATTATGTCAAGCAACCCAACTCAAAAAGCAGCAAGCACAGCCCAGCCTGCATTTTAATTTGGGATGTCTGTCTCATCCTTAGGCTTCTCATGGGCAGAGCTGCAGAGACAATCAGCAATCCAGACTTCCCCATGCTTGTCACCAGCTCAGTCTGAATTAGCTAATTCCTGTGAGCCAGCTGAAGTTACAGACTCCTGATACCACAGCAGGAGCCTAAATTCACATATCCCACGGGAAATCCTATCACTTTCGCCAGAAAATTCCAGCCTAACATTTTTGTAGCAAGACATTCTTATTACCTGTGACTGGTTTTGAGAAAGCTCCTGGAAAATTATGCATATATATATATATATATATATATATATATATATAATATTTTCAGTTTTCCCTTAATATATTTTTAACCTGCCCAAATCCCATATGATTTGGGGCAGGAAACTTACTCAAGAAAGCAGCAGTGGAGATACAAAGGTGTGAGTATCTGTTAAAAATCTCATCCTCATGCACTCACAGGTTGAAATTGGTGCAGCTCTTGCCCACCCAGTGGGTACCCAAGTGGGTTCTGCTCCTGTAGTCGCATTGAAATGGAGCAAAGGAATAACAGCAGCAGCTCCTGTCAGACACAAGCTGCAGCAACAGATCCCAGGAAGGAATATTTTTGGGAGACTTTAAAGTGAAAGTTCGCTTTCAGGTCGTGCCGTTGTGGATCAGCAAGGAAATTACAAAAATAACAGGGTGGCACCTTGTAATTTAATGATTGAATAAAACTGAGTTGGGGATCATCTGAGACTTTTAAACAAAAAAAAAAAAAAAAAAAAAGGTCTTTACATTAAAATTTTAGGAACAAAAAGCCTTTGGGTAAAAGGAAATACAGAAAGGGCAGCTTGTTCATACACACCATATGTATCATCAGGAATTTCTAAGGAAACAGCAGCTAAAAGTTATGAGCAAAATAGACTGTATCTGAGAGCTGATATGCCAATTTGCTATTCCTTTTGAAAAAGCAAGCACTGAAAAAAGAGAAGAAACTGTAGGGGTTATAAAAATAGCTTTTTACAAAAAGAAAAAAGCCCAAAAAACCAATCAGCAAGCTCTTTCCCTGAGGTACTTTTCAGCCTATAAAAATTGAAAGTTATCAGAAAATGAAACTGCAAGAAAATACTGTAGCAGGAATATCAAATTTGTGTAAGAAGACAAGCAAAGAGATGGGGAAGATCATAGCATGGTTATTGGGTCACACAGGTGACTTGAAAAACGCACTTAATGTTTGTGGTCATCAGCACCAGAGCACAAGAGAAGTGTTTCCATGTGTAATACGTGGTACCCCAAAATGGCATTAAACCAAACCAAAACAAAAGGCCACCTGATTAAAGTGATTGATCTCTTTTGTACAAAGCAAAACAAAATCTCTTTTGTACACATCTGCTGGGTGAGTTCAGGCAGCAGCGCAATGCTCTGCAGGGATGCAGAATTCAGATCAACCCCAAAGTCCAGATGTGTGTATTAAGCTGGTGCCCAGTGCCTCTCTAACAACCAAATTCACACCGCGGCTCAGCTGCTGCTCCGTTTTGTTTGTTTTCCTGAGGTAAAGAAAATGAGTCCTATGAAACTCTCCCAGATACACGAGAAAGCTCAACAAGCCCCCTGAATATTTTGCCACGCCGACAGAAAGGAGGTGTAAAATCCACAGGTACAGGGGAACAAAGGATACAGCACAGCCTGGAGTTCACTTAACCACAAAGCCACGCTTCCTAGTCCAGTTTTAGACATCTTAAATCATGTTCATGTGCCCAAAAGGACAACCTGACCAACATGGAATTAGCTTGAAAATCATGCAGGAACAATGAATATATGTCATTTTTTTTTTTTACCTTTTGAGTCTAGAAAAATATCAATCTTTGTAAAGCATCACAATAGATACTCATGTAGTGACAGAACAAGGGGAAATTGCCTTAAATGGAAAGAGGATAGATTTAAATAAAATATCAGAAGAGACTCATCCCTGTGAGGGTGGTGAGACCCAGGTTGCCCAAAGAAGCTGTGGCTGCCCCTGGATCCCTGGAGGCGTCCAAGGCCAGGTTGGACATTGGGGCTTGGAGCAACCTGGGACAGTAGAAGGTGTCTCTGCCCAGGGCAGGGGGTGGCACTGGCTGGACTTTAAGATCCCTTCCAACCCCAACCACTCTGTGACCCTACGACTTATGAAACCAGCAGTGATCTCTTTGATGCCCTAACCCAGGAGTGGTGGCCTTGGGTGAGCACTGAAAGGTTGAAGATGACATGACATGAGCAGAGCTGCAGCACCGAGGGATTGATGTTTCTCCTGAGCCCCTTGAACACCAGCACAACTGGGAATCAAAGGCTTCAGCTTCACTCAGGGAGTGCTGGGCAGCAGGATTTGGGCACTGCTGTGCTGGGTGAGGTTTCGGGTTGGAGGGCACTTATCAGAAAACTGAAACCACAGCCAACGTCTGCTGAGGGAAGCAGAAAGACAAAACACAAAACCACCTCCCAGTCTGCCTAACTTGTATTTTGTTGTCATCAAGGCCAGCTGTGATTAGTCAAAAGGTAATAAATTAGCTTTAATAAAAGAAGGAAGTGCTGGAACAGAGCCAGCAACAATTTTTTATGGTTCTGACACCTTCAAAAAACATGCTGAGTTGCCATTTCAGTATTTTGTAGGGTGCAGTTGGAATTATATCATCAGATACGTGAATCCAATATGATCCTTCAGAAGCAAAAATCAGCAGCGTGCCATATGTTGTATATCCCAAACACCAGTCAAAACAGCCTCATTTCATCTGACGGTACAAAGAACTGTCTGGATGTTGCATTTTTCTTGGCAGACCAGATAGACTTATTGGTGTGTTTGTTTCAAGACAGGAAAATCACATTCAGTGTTTGTGTTGTAATCATGAAAAGAGAACTACGGAGAGAAATATTAATATTCTTTCTCTGGGTTTTGTAGAATTTAATGTTCACATTAAATTTAGGTCATTAAGGGTTAAACCTGTATGCTTTCTGAAAGGAAACAAACAGCTTTTCCTCCACTAAGGGGACACAACACAGTATTCCAGAAGCTATTGAACAAACTCATGAGCCTTTTTTTCCTAAAAAAAACCCCAAAAAAACCCCCACAAACTTTTGGCACTTTCTGAAAGTAAATAACGAGTTGTGCAGAATTATTGCTTAGGAAATGGAAAGCACTAAATATCAGTATTGCACAGTCACAGTCCACTGCGGGACTCAGGCCACAAATACATCACAAGTCCCTCCCACCAAAAGCCCACTCTCTGCACAGCTGGCAAACACCATCTCTTTTACTCTCTGGTGAGCAAACAATAGGATTATATTAAGCAATTCGTTTTTGGGAGAAAACAAAGCCAAAAAAAACCCACAACAAACTTAACCACACACTAATTGCTCTTGAATAACTTCGTTATCCCCTGCAGCCCCACAGCCAAGTGGAACATGTCACAGGCTTTGCCATCTCCTCAGTGACCACCCAACCCCTCAGTTGTCCATCTGACAAACCCACCTTTGCTGCTATTTGGGTTTTACTGGTATCAGATTAAACTGCCTTTGATTCACATTAATGGTGGAAGTGATGCTTTCCCTCAACCCACATTTTACATGTTTCTAAACCAGATACTCATAGATAATAGCATAAAACATGCCAAGACTGAAAAAATCAAATTGAATGTTGAGCTTATATTGTGAGATTTAGTGCTTTTTCTTGTGAAAATCTAAGTTGATTGGGCCAGTTTTCAATTTTTTCAGTCAATTCACTTATTCCTGACAGCAGGCAACATTTTCTCATTGATACAAACTCATATTCCTTCTGACTCATTTTTTGTAGGTACACCATTAAAAAGGGAAAAAAAGGCCAATGCATCTAAATACACACCCGAGTTTGGGGACTTGAGAGTTTCAAGGGCTTGACTGCTGTATACAAAAAAGAAATTTGGGTCAAACAAATGAATAAGAAATAGATGTGGGGCCACAGAAAAGCGGGGACGGAGCAAAGAAAACAGTTACACAGAAATAAATGGAGTGTAGATTTTTCTGAGTAATAAAAACAGATCTTCAAAATACCTCGTGGCAGTTGCAGTGAGGTGCCACAGAGTGGTTTATTATTACTCCTTACATGAATGATCTGCTGGGTCTACAGCTGAGGGCAAGGCAGGCAGACAGTGCTATCCATTGCAGAGTCTTTAATGAGACAATGTGAAGTTCAAGTTGCACACCACGCAATATTTTTCTTCCCTGTTCAATCTGTATTAAGTCGATATTCTGCTCAAACCTAACATTTGTTGCATTTTTCCAATTTCGTTTCTGTCAATGTCCCCTAAAAGTGCTGAGCCTATTAAACCGACATCACCCACACAAATTTCAATGAGGGCACCGTGGTGAAAAACGCCACGGAGCAGAGGCTGTGCTCTGGGGGAACAGCTCAGCTCCCCCTCCACTCCACATCTGTACAAGCTTGTCTGTCCAGCAGCAAGTGGAAAAGTCTGCAGAGATGCACACTGTGCTCTGAGCTCCCTTTCACTGAACAAGCAGCACTCTCTAAGCAGATGACTACAATGAAGAACTAAAACCAAAATATTTAACCAAGTATATACAGAGCTATTTTGATAGCTGCAGAGCTGCTACGTTACACACACAGCTGCTTCCAGGCCCTCCTGCTTGATTTTACATCATTTTTGAATGTTACTAATATCTCAGACTTTCCTATCCAACCCCTCAGCTAGCTACAGAACAAAATGCTTTTTATTCTATTCCCACTTTTCTTTTTCCTGTTGTTTTTCATTCTGAAAGATGCCACACCACCTAAATGACAGGAAGACATCTCTAGAGGATGCATCACACAAAAAGTACATGGGGGAAACAGCCTAAATTGTTCCTCTTCATTTACTACAGCACCAAATTAGATGGTAACCTAAGCAAGAAGGTTTGGATTAAGTCCTGTAAACTTCCCAAACATCAATCAGCCAAAGAAAGATGGGTTTGGATGGCTCCCTCCCTCCCTTCCTCCCTATTCCAGGTGATACCTCTGCTTCTTATTCTCCTTGTCAAAGAGACTGAGAGCTTCAGAAAATTAATGCTAAGAGCAAAAATTCTTTATAATACTTTATAATTTAAAGACATTCCTCTTGTAAGGAACAGAAACTGTTAAAGTCTCTTCACAATTTCTTCTTCTGTGTATCTGTGAGTTTCTATAATAAATGAACTCTGACTTGTTACAGATGAACCCAGCCAAGGAATGAGCACTAATAAGGTGACAGCAAACCAAAGTAATGCAATCCCCAGGCAGGCAAATTATACTTCTTAAAATGTGTTGAGAAGTAGGACAACAGTGGATCCTGATTTCATAAGTGTGGAGCTTCTCATGTAACTGAGGCAGAGTTTGGGACACAAAGGAGACAAGGCCAAAGTCTCCAGTTGGCCTGGGGCCTGTTGTGAAAGGATTTGGGATGATTTAGGTCATGTAAAATTACAAGGCAGGTTGAAATACTCTAAAATATTTTAAAATGGCATCTTACTGGCAAAAGAAAAATAAAAATTTTAATGGATGGAAAAGTATTTTGAACCATAATGAGAAAAAAAGCTGAATGGTATGGAAAATATTTTCTGTCACTGTGTAGGCTTCTTTGGTGTTGAGGTAGATAAAAAGGTATTACAAAAACTACAAAACACATAATAAAGAGAAAAATCTAAATGAAACTAAATAGGGGAAACCAGCTTAATCTGTGAATCATACCTGGCACACACACTCACAGCAGCAACACCTTAATCTACATCTGATCCACTAAGACACAGTCTCCTCCTTCAGGGAACATATTCATTGGGACAGGCACAAATTTGACATTTACCCTCCAGTTTAAGCAAATAGGGAAGGACTGCCAAATTTACCTCTATAAATCACACCAGTCCTGTTTTTACCACATGAGAAAACATGAAAGAAAAGATGACTTTGGTAATGCAGCACAAAGGAAAAAAAGGTCAATGCTTGAGCGCTTTTTACAATGTCACAAAATCTGCAGCAAGTCACTGAAAACACGGCTCAGTTCCGTCAGAGGTGCAAAGCCTCACACCCAGAACCTCCCCAGCTCACAGGTGAAGGAGCCAGAACTCAGCCAGGCAGCAGAGGAGGGGGCAGTAACCAGGATGACCACAGGCTTTGAAATGCTGATTTTGCTCCCAGTTTTCTTTCTGATTAGAGAAACTGTGTTTTAAAGCAAACAGAATGTGGAGAGGCACTGCTAAAAGCTGTTGACACAGTACAAATGAGATCACAAATTAGAAGGGATGTGCCAGTTAATGAACACAGAGCTGTTGAGCAGTGTAAAACTGTAAACTCGAAATATTCTTCCCAACATTTTTCTTCGTTTTCTTCAAGGAACTCCACTGCTGAGCGTTTCATATGTTAATCGGACTTGCAGTGTCCTTTTATGTGTGTTTTAGATTTCTTTTTCCCCAGAGACTTGAATATATTCCTATGAGACCACGTCCCCTCATACTTTCAATAGAAGTGCAAATGTTACACAGGCTTACTTCAATAAATTTTTAAATGAAACCTATTAACGTGGTCTGTTGGGCATTTCTGACATTGTTTATTGTGACATCACACAATGTCATCACCTTTGACCAGCAGCAACTCTCCACAACCACACCCATGTCCCTACCTTAAAGATGACAAGAGCTGGTTCTGGCAGCCAGATTGAGTTCCTGGATTGTTAAATCAAGCCCCAAATTGCAAAAGAGTGAAAATATATTCTTTGAAAAATTTGAAGAAACAATGCAATTTCATTTTCATGTTTTCCAATAAATTATTTTCACCTTTTTCTCCTTTTTTTAAAAAAAATATAGACTGAGAAGTGTTTGCATAGGCAATCACTATACATTAGGAATATGCTCTATTTCCATTCTAGGTATCCTCTGTCTATTCAAATTTTACCTCTTATGCAATGCAGTAATAGTTACCTCTCTATTTCAGTGCAGGCACATCTCTGTCTTCCCCTACAACATTTAATGCAATAATTGAATGCAAGACTTATTTATTTGGTGTAGCTATGCCATTTCCATAAGGAAAGATATTTCCCCTCATGATGTGGTAGTGCAGGGGAATCAAAGTGATGCAACGTCTCTAAAATAATGGAGCCAGCAAAGGTCAAGGATTCTTACTGAATCTGAAAGATTATAGCAATAAAGGCTTTAGAAAGCACTCTGGAAGTTGTATGGAAAGGATATCACTCTCTCCTAAATTTTATAACTATAAAAGCTGACCTACTGCACCAGTAAACTGCAGCTTCTTCAAGATAAAAATAAATCTAAGAATCCATGGAGGGAAAAAAGGAAAAGAAGGTTGGAGAGGGGGAAAACACCATTATTGGCCCCTTCATCCCTCCTGCCAGAAGATAAATATGACCGTGATCCAGAGAATATGAAAATCAAACCCTACATATTGGGAATTTCTTTACTCTTTTCTTCTGGGAACGTTCATCTTGTATTTGTCTGATAACAAATTCCTTGTTACCTTTCCCTCGCCTCCCACCCCTGTCTCAAGAGATGGATGAGTTCCAAACCCAGTTGCGTTCGCCTCCCCAACAACATATGCTTGTTGTCATGCCTACAAGACACTGCCTGAGCAGGCAATACTGAACATGACCAGCTTTCTTCATGGTTCTTAAAAAGAACAATGAAATCATGGAGAATTTTGCCAAAGTAAGCACATCCAGGCTTTTCTACAATAAATCTCCAAGACTGGTTTTTTTTTTTCAGCCAGAACAAACTCCCCGCTTCAGACAGATGAGGAATCAGAAACAAACAAAAAACCTTTAACAAATTGTTACAGAATAGGATTAACAGCAGAAGAATTTGGAAAAGAAACAAAAGAAGCTGTGGGAAAGAAACCTCAGCACTGGTTGTAGTCTAATAGGAAGGATTTCAATTTTAAAAGGGGAAAGGTAATGTATTTACAATGCTAGATAGAGACAAACTGTTTTGCCTTCAGCCTCAGTTTATCCACACAGGAAATGAATTATTGCTCCAAAAGCTGCAGCATTTTCTCTTTATTGAAACTGTTCACGTTGAGGTGAGAACACTGTTTCACCCTTATTTATGAAGCAAAAATAATGTTAATGCATCTACCTCTTCAGACACTTGTCAGGTGTTAAAAAGAGTCAATTCATAAAATGTTCAGCGATGTTAAACGTATACTGCGACCTAATCCTTCAGTCACCACACTGAACATAAAAGCCTACTCTATTATTAACCTGCAGTTGGGGATGGGAGGATTTCTGCTCATCACGCAGAACTCCAGTTACGATGTGATTTCATTCCAACAAAATACACTTTAATTGTGATTCCATTAAATGAGAAATAGATGGTTTTGCCTGATACAACGCTTTGATGTCTAACAGCTTCACTGCTAATAAAGGTATTATCACCACAGGTGTACATTGCATTATATTCATTAATTAGGGCACGAATTAAAAATTTTCCAGGCTATACTCAGTCTTTGAGATAACTCCTTTAAGAAGGGAAAGGGGAGGTAGGTGTGATAAAACAAGCTAAAAGTTAAGAAATAGAGGCAGAGGAGCAGTGCAGCGTGGGGTAACTCCTGAGCCTGGGCAGCCTCCACGCCAGCAGACTGCTCCATGCTTTTTATTTGTGCCATTGTGAATTCAAAAGAGATCAAAGAAATTATGCTCAAAATCTTGCTATGGGCAAAATGCAAACGCACCTTATATGTCCAGCCATTGGCTTCCCAATACTATAACTGAAATAGGAACAGACTAATCAAAGAATGACTATTAGTGCAGATTTAATCATTACAAAATGGAAGCAAAAGAGATAATGCTATTACAAAAACAGAGTCTGGGTAATCCCAGACTCACAGAGTGCGCTGAGGGGAAGGGACCCACGATGAGGGAGAGCAGCCTGGTTCTCTCACACCCTGGAGGAGCAGCATGGTTCTCAAACTGCTCTGCTCCGTGATGGCTTTGCTAAAGCACTTTTTGTTCAGCATTCAGGCTGCTCTTCCAGCACATCCATGTGTTCAGGACAGAGGGCTCGTTCATTAGCTGCTGGCAGAAGCCCACCAGGCATTGCACAGGCTCATGCTACCTTTTTTTGGCATTTTAATTACACTCTGACAGTAATTGTGCAGGGTGGCTTGCATGACAAAAGTTGAGAGTTGACAGAAGAGAAATGGTCCAAAAGTTTAGATTTGAATGAGTTGGCAGCAAAAAGAGCAGCAGGAAAGCCAATAAAAGCCATCACAGCCTGATAAATCAAGCAAACTTTCGTCAGCCCGGATTTTTGATGGCAAAATTTTCAGGGGCTGTTGACTGTGCTGGCAGACAAAGCACATTATCTTTCTGTGGACTGTGGTTCCTGTGCAGGTGAGTCATGGTCAGAAATGACACAAAGCTGACTGAGCCATTCAAGTGCTTTTGAAAATTTTCCCCACAGTTACTCGGGGTCCTCCAAGTCAGATGTGGCTGCAGAGCAGAAGGATCACGGTCACAAACCAATCAGCGTCTGCAGAAAGCAGCCCTCGTGCACATTCCCAACACCTTTTAAGAGCATCTTGATGGCCAAGGCACAAGCATCACTCATCACCCACAGAAATGTTAAAGTTTGAAGTGGTTATTCGGTTTTCTCGGCCATACCTTGCCTTAGTTGTGTAATGCATTTCCATGACAGGAGCAAACAGCTTTAAAATAATGTCCAGCAGTCAAAATTTCATTGCACAGCCTCTGTGGTTATAAACCATGTTACATGTAGGCCAACAGTACTTGAGCATTTCACAGATAAACACACACACGCTCTTTATCCTTAACAGCTATGTTACTCTGAGAATAAAAGGTAGCAGCAGCTTGAGTGGCATTAAAATGAAGGGAAAGTGCAAATAAAATTCGGATTTATTTCAGTTTCATTTCTACTTAACTGCAGTTATTCATAACATCTAAATGCACATTCACTGCAGTTTCTAGATGCAATATAGTAGGTTTTATGCAGTTAAAATGAGTTTATGTACAAAAGAATTGCCACAAGGCAATTCAAAACTGCTTTTCAAAAACCCTTTTCCAAACTAAGTTGTATAGTAATAATTCTATTTGTGTTGTATCAGCTGGCCCAGAACTACAAGTTCGAAATTACCAGGAAGAAATCTAGGATTAAAAAAAAAAAAAAAAAAAAAAAAAAAAAAAGAGATACTTGCAGAATCCATATGAAACAGCTAAACATATCACATGAATTAAAAAGAGGAAAAAAATCACAGCAGACTATTCTTGTTTTGCTTGGTAACACACTTGCAATGTAAGCATATATCTGCATTCTTAATCCTGACACATTTTGCATTTATCATACCTTAGGATTTTTAATGCCCCCCAAGCTCAAATTATTAATCATAATTTGCATGTAATACTCTTCAGTTCGTTTTATGTGCACTTACAAAGACATCAAACTATACATATATTAAAGGACTTCTACAATACTTTCTTTCCTTATTGTTAAAACAGCTTTTCCTCCAGAATTTACAACACATCGGAGAAGTCCCTGTTGGTCTCCATATAGTTCTACAACGACATTTTCCTTGGATTTCCCATAGCTCTTTGAACGGTAATTTCAAAGACGAGGGAATGATGCACTCAGCCTCACTTGCCATCCACAGAAGGAAAGGCAATTTCTAGAATCAGTAAGAATTTCAAATTCACCAATCCACTGAAGCATCTCTGGGAATAGCCTACAATTTTATGCTCCCGCACTGAGAACAAGTTGCATGTGCTTCAAATGCAACCAACCCTCCACCAGCACAAGAGTCACACATGGGGAGTTAATTGTCTGTACTTTGGCTGTAACTGAGACCTCGAGTGAGGCTGTACAGAGCAGAGTATAATGTTATTTCAAAGACTCATTAAGATGTACCCTGTGCCCTGAAGAGTTTACAAAACAGCTAAAAAAAAGCAAGGAAAGAGGAGCCAAAAAGGAGGGAGTGTGACAGGAGGAAGAGAAGATCTGATTCAGTTGCATGAACTTATGAATAGGAACATTACTTGAGTCACTAAACACAAAAGGCTTCAAAGTCTCTGCTCACAACTCCAGTTTAACAAGAGCTGCCTTTTTCCCTTTTTTTTTTTAATATAAGGAATGATGCTGGAAGAACGCAAGAAGTTTTGAGCATTGCTACTGTTGCAACAAACTAAAAATTGTACAAAAAATCTCCACTAAGAAAAAGATCAATGGCTCCCAATCATTATCTGAGCAGAATTTTAAAGCGAGACATGCATAATAAAGTAATTTTGTTTCATTTTTGAGAAGTGATGGCATTTAGCGAGATTCAGTAAATTGTCCCTTTCAGCACTAATAACATGTTCATAGCTTTCCCCACCAGACGTTCCATAATGGCAATATAATAGGATTGCAATGACAATTAAATGATTGCATATTTTAGGGCAATGGAGGGTATCCACTAGGGCATGAACCATTAGCAAAATGGTAACATTGTCACAGGAATTTTCATGCTTTGGCACAAAAACTGAGAAAGCAAAAGCAACTGAGAAAGCAGAAGCACTGCAAGGGAGCAGGTACTCAATTCTCACTCCATCTTCCTGACTTATGAAGACAGAGAAATGGAAACTGAGAGCAAATCTTAAAATAGCCAACAAAACCTGAAGTTTGCTTCCAGCCCTTCCTCCTGTCTCCACCCAGCAGAGGGATTCACTGAAGGCTGGGGTACTCTGCTGACACAGCTCAGCAGTGACAGCAGGGAGGCTCCTGCTCCTCCCTTGCCCGTGTCCCAGCTTTCCAAAGGCCCTGCCCTGGGCACCCTCACAGTGTCTGGCACAGAAACCCCTTCTGCTGGCAGGAGAGCTTCATTCCTCCATACCCACAGCCTGGGAAGCCTTGCCCAAACAAGCCACTTACTCAGGGAAGTTGCAAATATGACTAAAAAAAGGTGAATAAAAGGGAGAAAAAAATCCAAACAACCCAATCCAACATTATTTTGTGGCTTTCCACCCAAACCAATGCATCTAAACTGAACTAACAATAAGGACAAAGTGCAGCAAGTTACTGAACAGAGTTCAGACTCAATATGAATTTGGTCACTGGAATTTATTTATTTTTAATACTTCCTCAGATATCACAAATGGTTCCCTATAAAGTGCATGGATAAGTTTTGATAGTGCCAAATTGTGAGTTCTCTCCTAGATCCAAGTTTACTTCCCTACTGCAGAAATGCAAAAAACACTGGCATAAGAGAATGCTGAATTCCATCATTTGAAATATCATTCCAAGAAAGTATACACATTCCTCATCCAAATCCCCCTCCTTTATTAAAAAAAAAAAAAAAAAAAAAAAAAAAAAAAAAAAAAAAAAGGAATTAAAAAAGTGAAACAGCAATCACAGAAAAAGGAACCTGAGTAAAAAACCATATGCATGAGAGAAGGTTTTTCCTGCTTTCCTGCTATTTGATTACTGCTGGAGGACAGAAACCAAATGACATTTGTTATATTGCTGCATAATCCTGTTTGCAATGATCAGTCTCTGGTGTGGCAGAGAGAAGGGTGTATCAGAATGCCTTGAAGTATTTGTTATCCCTTTATTTTATACATAAACTAGTGGCCAATATCTGCTGAGAAAGTATTCAATAACAGCTCTGGAAGCGTTTGTGCATATACAGTAATACACATCCAGCACAGTTCATGTGGCCAGGCCATTACTTCCCAACTCTAGAAAACAAATCTACTGGAATTAAAAGCACTTGGGGCAAACCCTTTAGAATTCAGAGAACCAAACCCGTTGCTTTCATTCTTTCAAAGCCAGTGAAAGGAGAATTAAATTCCAATCACAATTAAACTAGCAAAAGTTAGCCTATGAAAGTTTTGTAAGATGTTAACCACACTTCAAGTTATCAGCTGAACATTAACTGGGGTGGAAGGCCTTCACTTACACGGTGTGTAACCTGTGCCAGAGGGACCCTTGTGCCACCACAGGCCTGTAGGCACTACTGGAGTAAGCAGCAAAATGCTGTCCTCCACCAAATGAGTGCAGTACTTGTTCACTGCCCTGTCAGAGGAAGGTTGGATTCAGAGCACACCTTCATCTCTTTCCAGTTAATGAAACACCTTCCTAAACCCCAGCCAAAAGGCTGGGATCCTGGGCATCCTTTCCTTCAGTGCCTTTCTTCCTTTGTAAGTGGGAAATACAAATTGCACTGTGGCAGCCAGAGGATACCGACCCTGAAGAAAAGTCAGTCCACAACAATCTTCAGCTCATCAAAGAGGAGCTAAACAAATTCATGTACACCATAACAGACAGACATCCTGCTTATTAATGACCAGAATTCATCTTCTAGAGAGGCTGCGGAGGCTGAGGTCTCCTCATTATGAAAGCCACTCCATGAGCTGAGAAATTTAATTCCCCTTTCTCTTCCTAACGTGAAAAATGCAAATACTTGAAGTTGCCTTCCAGAAACAGAAACCTGCAAACCAGTTCTCAGTGTGTTTTTTTGCTGTTGTTCCTCAGAAATACTATAAAACTGCTTTTGAACTTGCTACTAACTATCTCTAGAACCATAAAGTTGGAACAATGAACATCTGCTGGTAGCACGGCCTGGAATGCATTATTTATTTATTACTTGAAAGGAATACATAAGAGCCTCTACTCGTGTAGTCTGTTCATCCCTGCATGCTGCTAAGATAGTTCTTAAAAATATTAAAGTGACAGGAGAGAAAGTTTGAGAGAGGTTCTTCCAGGCCTGCCATGTACCTGGGAGGCATTAAAGGCTGGATCAGGTGTCTTGGCATATGGGACTCCCTGAGAGATGTCAGCACAGGACTCTGCCTGGTGAGAAATGAAGCTTCCCAGGTATGCAAAGCAGTCCATCACACTCAGCCAAAGAGCAACAGAGAGAAGTTTGGAGAAGAGCAGCAATTTGAGAACCACATGAGTCCTCGAGGCTTCCTAAGTAAATACCAGGTGTTGAAATGGCTTTAAAAAGGGAACAAATAACCCCCAACACGGACCCCAGTTGGGTAAGAATTTAACAGAGTAGATGGAATAATAATAATGGAGCTTTCCTTTCACACAGCTTATGTTGCAAAGGTGTAACATGTTTTAGATTAAAAAGCTGGGCTCAGTAAGCAAGACTTGGAGGGATAGACCTCACTGAAGAACAACAACAACCCAATTTTTTAAAAAGAAAAAAATCCACAAGACTGGATAAATGCATCCAATTATCAAGACAAATATTGTTTCAGAACAACTCAAAACCCTTGCATGCAAATTCTTTACCTCTAGGAGGACAAAAATAAATGTTTACTGTGTGCTAAATAAAATTAAGATTTGCCACGGAAGGGAGAAAAGCACTTTGAAACATCACATTGTACAGCTGCAAACAGAAGAGGGCTTCTGTGACTGGCAAACATCTTAAAACATCATTCCACTTGTAATGTTACTAATGAGGGACTTCAAAACCCAGAATTAAGACTCACAGAAAAAGACAAAAAACAAGAACAAAAAAAAAAGCACTTTTGATTAGTTATCCAAGTAGTTGTTAGTTGCAGTAAATAATAAGGTCACATTCTCTTCTCACAGGGATGATTTGTAAGCCCTCGAGAGCACAAGCTCTGCAGTGCCTCTGCTTGGCTACTGCAGATACAAACAAGTTCAGCATTTTCAACCATTCAGTTCATTTTAGCACAAAAACCAGGATAAAATTAAAAAAAAAAAAAAAAANNNAAAATAAAAAAAAAAAAAAAAAAAAAAAAAACAAACAAAAAAAGCCCAAAACCTTAACATCTCCTGATTTCCAACACAAAGACCATGAGGCAAAAACATCAAAACTAGACAACCATACACAAACATAAAAAAAAGTATAAAAAAAACCAACAGAACCTACCGTGAATACTGCATATTCCCCTCTCCACAGCCCCCAGAGAACTGCAGGCTGAGAGCTTCCCAGTGGTTTTTAATTGCCCCAACAGGTAACTGCCCTCACCTGCATCTCACCGAAGCCAATTGGCTGCCCTGGGGCCCCCTCAGTCCTTTGCAGGTGTCACCTGTCCAGAACTGATTGCTAACCTGCCCCCAAACCGTTGCAAAGGATAAGAAAGATTAAAAAAAAAATTAAAAATTCAAAAAATCTGAACAAAGATCTGATTGTAACAAACTTTTAAAAGCCTCTGATCAAAGATCTGATTTAAAAAAAAAAAAAAAAAATTTAAAAGCATCTGAACAAAGATGTGTTTTCTGCCTCTGAAAGGAGGATTTCCACTGTACACAGTGGGTGCAGTGAATCCAACATACTGAGGACAATTTTCCTCAGAACAAATGATGGACATAGCCCAAGTTAAGGTCAGAAGAAGCAAAGGAACTCTCATGAATTTTGTTAAGGCTTTTCCAATACACGTTTCACTCAAATTTAGGCCAAACAGCTATGGAAAAACAGCACTTGGGCTATCATTTCTACAGCTAAAGGGGTAGGAAATCTTGTTATCAAAACCCTTCCCCCTACCCCTTACACTTTGCTCCAAGCAATATGTTCTTTTAGTTACATAAAGAGCACATTTAAATTATTTAGATGTGTTACATAAGGCAAGAAGATGGTTAATACATTTAATGTGCTTGTGCAAATGAGTTCGGTGCCACTTCTTTTGCCCGAGTGTACGAGTTCAGAAACGCTCCTGCAACACTCTCCCTGCAATTAGCTCTCATGGCTCCTTCTTTGTTTCCTCACCACCTAATTCTATAATTCATTGTCTTAACTTCTTCAGCTTTGAAAGTAGGGCATTTCTTCTTAGGGCCATGTTATGTAGCATGCCCTGAAGACCTGGCACACATTTCGGGGCATGAGCAGAAAGGCTTCTCCTTTGCTGTAAATATACAAGTAATGCATTTGTAAGACTTCTGGTAGGGATTTTAGGACACATCCTGTAATCCAACAGGATACCTGTGTTGCGTTAATAGAACTTTATGACTGAAGAAATAAGTGCCTTAACAAAACCCAAAAAACCCACCCACATGACACAGTAAAATCTGCAGTCCAGTAAGGTGCAAATGTAATGAGTTACATTCCTGTTCTGTCCCATTTTTCTGTGGAATTACAGGAGGCTGCAGGAACGGGTTTTGAAGCCTTGCCATTAGGAAACAGAGAAGAACCACAGAACATTTCCAGAGAAATCTCTTGGATTTAGGGCCTGGCTTTCACAGTTCTGGCGCCTGGTGGAAGATCCATGCCATACAGGAATTGAAGCTATCATAACAATACCTTCCCAGTAAGAATTACCAACTAGAGGTGTTCTGCAGAGGAGCACCTGCACTCGGGGAGGTTATGGAAAACTCAAATTTGAAATCATTTCCTGTCAGAAAGCATGGGAAGAAATGGATAGGTGTTTTTTATCCTAAGGTTTTTATTTAAGTGAAAGGAGAAAGCAGGCAGGAACCTTTTAGACATTGTTAGTGTAAGAGTTATTCACATGAACGTGGATTGTTGAAACAGTTTGCAAAGTGAGTACGTGGAGTTTTGCAACAACTAAACTGACAAAAATGCTCAATTTTAAATTATTCCAGGAAAAAAAAAAAAAAGAGCCATAATTCCAGACCTGTTGAAACATTCGCCTCAATATCTCACTAGCTAAATGAAGAGTCACCTGCTTTTGAGAGCAGGTATGTTAAATCAAATTATCCATAATGAGACCGCCTTTCCGTTTGCCAAGCAGCGTGGCTGGCCAAGCCTGGAGCAGTTGGCTGATTGCAGAGGTCTCAAGGATAGACAGGCAGTTTGAGAACCCAAAACATTGGCAAACACCTGCGGAATCTAGTTTATGGCGTTACAGACAATCCGCATGGGCAGCCACGGACCTGCAATGCATTGGAGCACATCTGGGCTGGAGCCAACACGAGCACACGCAGTTGCTCACAGCGCAGGGGCAAAGCCACAGCAAAGTGACCCTGTGGTGCTATTGGGGAGGAACCAAGGCTTGTTCATCACTGTTTGCAGCTGAAAGCAGCTCCTGCCCCTGAGCCCCCTCCCAAGGAGGCCCAGCACTCCACCGAGCGGCTTTCCAAAGGTTTGATTTCCATCAGCACCTCTGCTTTTGCATCTTACCTGTGCTATCTTATCTCTGTCAACCAGAGCTATCCACAACCGAAGCAGCTGCAAACCAATCACTCCCCCCTCTAAAACAAGCAGACACCCCCCTCATTAAACCCTCCCCCTTCTTACATTCACATTTAACAGCCACCCCCTAAGCACAGTGGCCTGCCACATTTCATCAAAGCCCCTTCACTCTGACCTTCTTGAATATTCTGAAAATCACTTTCTCCAAGTGTTTTCCAGTGTTCCGTAATGTTGCTGTGGCAGTGACTGTTAACCGAAGGGATTCAGAGGATGCTGCTCAGTTCAGCCTGAAACAAAGTCAACAAAACCTGTATTTTTAAACTGAGGGGCAAGCAGCCACAGAACCATCAGGAGTCACTGTTTGGGCTGTCCCAGGAATAAGTCAGAACCATGTAAGTTTGCTGGGCTTTGTTTTAAATCCTGCATGGTCTTCTCAAGGGAATATTTTCCACACAGCAAGGAAAGAGCTGATGTCAGGAACTGTCTTTAACAGTCTGTGCTTGCGAAGCAGCTCAATTAACCTAAATCTGGGTGTTTAATAATAAAGGAGACACAGGTGAAGTGTTACACTTAGATACCATGCTAGGTTAAACCCTGAATTTCTCAAAACAACGACCATTAACCGCTCACTGAAAAATCTGGCTGAGTTTGGTCTCCCATCTGCACAGAGATATTCCAGTGGAGTGGTTTTACACGTTTAAAATTGCAGCTGATCTTCACAGCCTGAAATACACACATCGTGTCAAGTGGCTCTTTCCTATGCGACAGCGATACATTTTGTTAAGTTGTAGAAAATATTAATAAACTAATTAATCACTGCAGTAACTTGCACTTGACTGTGAAGCACTTCGAACTCTGTAGTGGGTCTGTTTGGTTCAACAACATTCAGCTGGAAGCAAGGCAGGAATTCCACATCCACCCCAGCCCCAGGGAAGGCCGTGGATGTCTGCAGGGAAGCCCCAGCTCTGCCTGCAGAGCACACCCAAAGGCTGCCATTAGAACAGTGACATAAAAATATTTACTGGGGATGTGGAGGGGGAAAGTTCAAAGTGAAAAGGAGTAAATCCAACTGCAGCACAGACGTTGGCATCATCCCCTAAAACTTCTTCAACACAGTAATAGATGTACATTCACAGGATGGCTGAAACTGATACCTCTGCACTGCTTTTTGCTCTACATCTCAGTTTGGCCTCTTTATAAACTCCCTTCTGCAACATGCAGGATAAAATCAGCCTCAGCCTTAAAACAATTCAAAAGAAGAGAAAAAGAAATACATTCTTTTTATACATATACTTGAAAGAGTTAATGACAGATCATTAATTAAAGCTCTCAGAGGTACTGAATACAGGCATTAATTGTCACAACTCAACACCTCTAAAATTTCCCCAGCCCCCATAAAACTGTTCCTGTAAGTTTGATTATTATTTTTTTATTGCAGCATGTGTTGTGCAGAAGGCACACACAAATCCTCAAAAAGCAGCCTCCAAAAAAAATCCTGGTGAACACAGCACAGAAGGCTCCTCTGAAGACAAAGAACAAGACATCAGTGCCTCATCTGCTGTGAATTAGTTTGCTTCTTTTCCTTCAAGAACTCTTAATATGAGAATCCGATCAACAGTTAATCTCCCTGAGCAGACGCCACTTTGTTATCCTCCGTGGTAGTTCTCTGCTCCTGGGGTAATTTGTTGCTGAACAATTGAGGCAAACACTTGGCTCAGGATAGAAAGGAGTAAGATTAGTCTGTAATTGGAATATTTTGTCTCATTTATTCTTGAAGATGTGCCATATTACACTCCATCAGCCAGAGGTTATTGTTTTATGAAATCAAGCTGCACCTGGCATTGCATTGTAGGAAACCTCAAGCGCTGCTGTTTGCAAGCCAGCGCTCTGCTTACCCAGATCTCAGTACCACCCAACGCCTCATCCTGTGGTGGAACCTTCAGCCCCTTACAAAATCATCCTATAAAGGCTTTAATTGAAAAAACAAAAAAGTCTAGGAGAACTGTTAAATTTAGCCACAATATCAAGCACAACTGTAAAAGATCAAAGCAATCCATGTGCTTTTCTCCACACATTTATTTTCTACTTCCAGCAAGTTTTCAAGATGATCTCTTCTTTCACATCCTTAAGCAATTACTATTGCAAATGAAGAAGCTAATTGGTTGTATCCCTACTTCATTTAGATTGACCTCTAGGAGTTTTTGTGTGCTTTGAGATGATTGAAGGCATAAAAACAGAGTGTATTTAAAATTCAGCTGTATTTATGACATACTGGCACTGGTGTATCTTACCCCACATGTGCCAGCATACTCTTAAAAATTTTATATTCCTCTAAATACTGAAAGGTCTTATCCCAAAACTTCTTTAATGCATTTTGTTTCTCATTATCTAATTTTATTTAAGTTCCTGCTGCAAAATCCACCTTTGAAAGCCATTGTGCCATAAGGAATAAAAAGCCCTTGAAATATGTGCAGCATCACCTGTAGGGAGCTAATTCTGACCCAGCCTCTTGTACATACACAAAACTGACAGCGATTTTGATGGGTTTAATTAAGCCAAGTTTTTACTGTGAAGTTTATGCTAACTTCACAACTGCAAAATCAAATATTTACACTGTTAAAATGGAGAATAGAGGAAAATAAACACTCATAGATAAATCCTATTTCTAAGATGTCAGGTGGCAAGGGTAGAACAAAGGATTTTACACTGGTCCTGTTGAGGCATTACAGTATCAGAGAAGGATAAAAAGGAGTTTGCTTGGCTTGGTGGAGATTTGGTCAGAGCATGGTTGGTTCTTCAACTTGGAAAAGAAAGAAAGAATCAAAGAAAATTAAATAATTATTAAATAATGAGGAAGAAAGGAGATTTAGTTTAAACACATAATCTGCCATGATTTGCCCCTGATACTAATGCATTTCTAGTAAATAGATAAGACAAATCCCATTTTTGCTGTCTATGGTATTTCCCATCCACTCCCTAACACTACACTCAGTTTTAAACAACCAGACACATCTGATACCTGAACAATAGTATTACATATAAAAATAGAGTTACTGAGTTTTTAATAACAGTAACAAACTGCATGCTCATGTGGATTTGTGACTGTGGGAATAGCAGTGAGCACCAGCTTACAGCTAAACATAAAAAAAGTAACACACTGAGGAATCACTGGAAGGCTGCAAAGATGCAAAAAGACTCACATCTGTGCTATAAGCACAGAAAAAACCCCAAAATATGTACAATCTAGGAAAGGAAAGGTAAACTAATTTTGTATTTCCCACATAAACCAAATGCTGTCACCTCAGAGGCAGCCTTCTCCACCCCATGTATAGCAGAGTGCCCCAAAAGAGATCCAGAACAGACTGAAAAGTGTTGCTCTACTTGCAGAGCTAAATCCAGTTACAGCTCTTTAGCAGCTGAATTTTGTGTTATGCTCAAGCCTGAGATTTGTCCAAACACAAAGAAGGCATTGGTTTGTCTTTGCAAAAATGCTTGCAGGAGCTGGGATATAATGAACATTATTAGTTTGATCAATTGTTACCAAGCAAGGTCCTAAACAGGTTCAGTTTATTGTAACAGCTTATTTTGGTGGCTATGAAGGTTTTCTGGAGTATGTTCCCGTGGAAACCCGGTTTACCTAATCTCTCAGCAAAGTTTTTAACATAGAAAAACTCTGAATTACAAATTCACCCGAAAATCACACACTAGTAAAACCAGGTGAAACTCCAGCTTATACAGTCAAACTTCACCAAAACCCCTTCATGGCTGCAACCTGCACCCCACACAGTCAGAGCAGGTGCTTCCCCACCTGCTCAGGTTTCCCACAGCAGAGTCTCAGATGTCCTGATCATTAAAATAATTTAATCTTGGTGCAATAAGTAAATAACAAAAGAACAGCTCACGCTGGTGCCTCCAAGGAGGGACCCTGAACAAAGAACATCCTGGGGTTTTCTACCCTCCCCACGTGCTCCATCTCCCCCAGCTGCCTCCTGGCAAGAAGGGAGAAAAGTTGATTGCATCCCTACATCCCCCACCTGAACAAGCTGAATTTTAAAGGACTTTTAAAAACCTTCACTCAAAAGCCTGGGGGGGAAAAAAAAAAAGTGCTTAAAAACCACTGGGTCAGTTTTAAATTTATTGGCACAGCAGATGGGAAAGGTTTAGTTAATTTTTTATTTATCCTCTTAACATTGACAAGCAAGCTTTCTTTCCCTTTTTTCCCCTCCTTGACATTATCCAAGCTGGTGTGCCTGGGAAGTGGAACCACTTCTAGCCTGCTCACTTCAAAGCACACCCAGGAGTGGGTGGCAGTCTGCCATGGCTCAGCATCCTAACTCAAGGTGACAGCTCCTTCGGAGAGACACGACAGCAGCGTCCCTGTGCTCAGCCCCAGCGAGTCCAGGATCCCATGCTGACATCTCCTCATCCCTTTTCACAGCCCTTCTTCCAATGGGGAGGAAGTAAACACTTTCATCTTTGCTCTCCCCCAGCATTTTTCTTTGTTTGCCTAAAAAGAAGAGCCAGATCAGGAGTTTTCAGCAAGGTTTTGCACAGAAGTTTGTCAGGAGCCATTACCTGGAGGTGCTGATTACTGTTGAGACAAGTTGGCAACTGGTACTTCTTTGGAATGGCTACAGACAAAAATAGTCTGAGTTGCTGCTGGGTTTTAAAACTGATTTCTCTAAAGCAATATTTTTCAGAATGAAAGGAATAGTCAGAGCCAACAAATTGCACATGAGATATATGAAAGAAAAGGTAAGTATTGCTATCCTGGGGATACAGCCCAAAAGTGTGAGACATAGCTCTGAAAAAAAAAAACAAAAGCAAAAAACAAAACAACTCAGTGGCAGCTTTAAAAAAAGAAAAAAAAAGAAACTGGCAAAGTTATTGAAAGAAACATCAGAAATGATATCCCAAAGATGAGGTTAAAGGCCACAGCACATGTACTCATTCACTGGTAGTTAATAGCTCAGATCTCGAGAGGTTGCTGGGGACAATTGCTGGGTAGGAAACACTGCTGCATTTTAAAGGCACTTTCAGAGCACAGAATAGAAATAGCAGGATTGTGTTCCTGTTGTTCCTGCTCTGAGGACTTACCAAGCACAAGTGTAACCACCTGCATAGCAGGTGTGAAGACAGTAACCTGCCATAAAGCCATTTCAGATGCAGTAATAACATCTGATATTTAAACAACTTGGAAATTTTAGAATTCTTGCTTCCATGGGGCACAAGCAAGGAGCAAAAGTGACTGCAGCACCCACCCCAGAGGGACAGCGCAGGCAGTTTCTCGTCAGAGAATTTGCCTGGCTCACCTTTCTCACAGCACAAACAAACAGCAATAGTTTTTAGGTGCTATAATTTCAGGCATGGGGCAATACTTCAGCAGCATTCTACTTTGCCAGAGAGAAAGACTTGAATTTTAAAAGGCAGTGTGATTTACAAGCAAGTTGCACTGTACTTTGCATCATGCTACACATGCTCTCTGCCTTCTGTGTGCTGAGAATCTTCATTCCAGCTGGCAGCCTCGCTTGTTTCTCTGCTGCAAATTGAAGTGGTGCTTTTCCAGAATTCTAACTCTTATTGTTTCAATTTCAAGCTAAGTTTCAGTCCATGAATAATGTTCAGAAATAGAGAGCAGAACTATGTACATTTGCTGCCCCAGATGTTATTTATGTCAGCTTAGAAAAAAGCCAGACACTGACAGCTCCTGAGGTAATCAAATGTTTTCTGTTCATCTCATATTGATCTTGCAAAAATCTAACTTGCTTGATTGAAAACAAGTTGTTAAAGGAATAGAGTAGCCTCTCTTCCCTGCAGTAACCAAGCCAGCTGGCTAGCATGTAAGCACAGACATTGCAGGGATTATGAAAGAGTCTTCTTACCTAGTAGAGTTGCTATATAATAATTATTCCCTTCTCTGCCGTATATGTGCATTTACTAGAATTTAAATGCTGTAGCTGGAAGAAGTTTGCCTTTCAGGGTTTCAGACTTGCAGTGCATGATGTGCCATGCAAGGAGCAGATATATTTATTCTACTGGTTCAGGCAAGGGTTCATCCAGGCCAGCCTGCTGCCCCCAGGGCCAGCTGTGACCAGACAGCCAGGCACAATCAGGAGCAGTGTCAGCTTGTCTGACACTTTTCTTTGAGTCCTTTCTCAGTCTCCAGCTATACTGAGCTCAGGAGAGAGTTTCTGAGCCCAGCTTGCTTTGTTTAGAAGTTCTCCCAAGGATCTCACTTGCGAGTGTTTGCACCAGGGTGTTACAAAAGCTCAATGCTCTTAACTTCACCCAAGTCTACTGTGACCAAGGAGATTCTCCCAGAAAGCAGGTGCCTGTGCTAAAAACATTTTGAGGTTGACAGTGCTTGCTGTCACCAGCCACAAATGAACCCCAACTGCGATGGTTGCAGCGTGGCCAAGCCACCGAGGCAGAGAGCTCTGCGGGGCTGAATGTCCCCAGCAGTGCTGATGGACACCTGCAGCCCTGACTTGTGCTGCATCCCAGCTGCTCTGGCACCTTCTGACACATCAGCTCTGCAGCTCCACCTGCCAGGGTTCTGCTCATGGATGAACTGATTGTGCCTGGCTCCATTTTTAACTGCAGGGGAGCGTGCGTGGCACAGTCACTCCTGCACCTGGCCAGGGAAGTGCATCTGTGCTGGATGCAGGAGTTCCTGTGCTCACCTGAACCCGAACTGGAGCCTCTGTGCAGGTGCAGCAGCCGTGCAGGAAGATTCCTGGATCAGCCAGGGCTGCTCTGCACTCAGCCAGACCTACACCATGTCCATCTGATCAGCATTACAGGCACATCACCAGCACAGAATTTCTAAGGCATCTCAGAGGAGAACTCCTCTTTATTTTTTCCAGCATTATTCAACACATCTGTATAACTCCCTTTTGCTTAATGACCTGATCCTTATACCCGTGTTGGTTATTTTTTTTAATTGGATATATTTTTTCCTTGGGCTAAAATAGCACATAAACCTTATTTTCTTGTTTTATTCTGGATTTCAGTTGGTCAGAAATGCAGCAGACCTGTTCTCTACTTCAATTATACCAGTGAATCTGTCCCTGCAAACGTGTTTTCTCCCAGAAGGGAAACAAGGGAAGAGAGAATTTCAGTCCATCTGTTCTGTCCAAAATTAGGAATTACAGAGGAGTGTGAGAATAAAACTAAAACCCTACAATCCTATAAACCTACCCACGCTTGAATTGAATCTTATTTCGCCTGAACTAGTTCTCCTATCCCTCGTAGAATCACTGCAAATTCTCTGGTACCTTTTTACAACTTCAAAAATTTTAATTGGAAACAAACTACTACACGAACTGCACAGATCATGTAAAATGTAGATAATGGAAATTCCAAAAAGATACACCTCGGGCTTGGGCAGCGTGGAGTTGGAGTTCAGATGGCTAGACATTTCAGGATTATCAAAATTCATTCTTACTGGTGAGAAGGGGCTTGTGTTGAATTCTAAGCTGGAAGGGCTTAGAGGGAAGGCAGGATGCAGAGGGGGCTGTGCTGTGCACACAGCCGTGCTATTTACAACATCCCGTCTCACGTGTCACAGTTCACATCCAGTTGTCTAAAACTGATGCAATTCAATAGAGTGAGACCATTCCAGCAGCGGAGGCTATTCTGCTTCATTATTCTCCCTCAGTAAATCAGGTACATTAGGGTTCAAAGCACCTGAACTGTGTCCTCAGTACTCTGAACTCAATTTCCTACCAACTTTTGCAGTGAAAATAGGACAAAAAGCATCGCCTTTACTAAGGGAAAGTTACACCACGATTTCCCTCCCATCTCTTTAAAAACAAAACAAAAGGAACCAAATTTACTATGAAGTGATGCTTGATTTGAAAGAGATCAGCTCTTCAGTTGAAATTCAGAGGGTCCCCCCACTCTCCATCAGTTATCAGAGAGGAGCAGCTGAAGGTCTGGGAGTGTTCAGGGAGGCGATTCTGGAGAGCTGCAGAACCCCAGTCCCGAGGGGACAATTACAGCAGCCTCGTGCAGGGCCCTGCAGCAGGGGCAGGGATGCCAACACTGCTCACCAGGCTTGGAAGATGATCCTAAATCACACAGATAATTCCAAAACTGGTCTTTGGTTTTTGCTGCATGGGATACTCCTCAGATTATTTTCTCAAAGCATTCAAACAAAAAACCTCTTGTCAAGCCTTTCTTCCCTATTCCCTCTCTTACCTTTTTTCACTCCCTACTGCAACTCCCATGCATTTTAGAGACCTCTATCACATGGATTTATCACTCAATGACCAGAGAGAGAACGTGATGCAAGGCACATGGTCCATACCATAAATAATTTGGGCAAGTAGAACTTAATTTTCCTTGAACAGCGAACAGATTTAATCAAAACCAAGCATCAATCCCCAGATCTCCCTGGAACAATATAATTGTCCATAACCCATCCCTCCCGGCCCAACCTTCCCATTTGATGCTGTACTTAACTTTCAAATAACATCAGCTGTCAAAAAGTGCTTTTTCTGTAGTTTTGGAAGGCTCCTTGACTGCAGCCCCCCGTAACACAAGGCAGTTTCCAGGTCTCTGACTCAGCAGGGGCAATGCATGCCCTGCTATGCCACAGTGAGGGTTTGCCAAGTGGGCACTTACAGCCCACCTTGAGCAGGCTCAGAAAGCCGTTGGGAGACACAAGGCAGACAAAAGTGACAAAAATTAGGTCAGGACTTGCAAATAGCGATTTTTCTTTACAACTTGATGCATGCTTAGGAATTTTTTGGCCCTGAAGTATGAGGGATACTCGATATGCTTCCTATCTATTTATGTTCAGGACAGCAAAAGTTTTAATTTGCTCATCAGCATGAACTGAGCCAGTAAAAACAGATTTTTACTCATTCCCTTCTCTTTCAAAAACCAAGTTTCAATTAAATTGAAGCGGCATCTACATACTGACTGGAGCAGCAGTTGAAATGTACATGAACTAAAAATTCCACAAGAACAGCTCTTTTAAACATTCCTGGTTGGGAAATCCCACCAATAGCAGGAAGCAGCTCTCAGGAAATGCTTTGTAGAACTTTAGAGAACAACTAGGAAAGGTACCTCAGAAACAGTGTCAGAACTCATCAAGCCAGATTGTTTATTTAAATGCCTGGGGTGCACAGGTTTTTATATATTTATATACCAGTCCCAAAGTAGTTCCCAATGCTAATATCTGCCATTAGCACCCAATTAACGGTCAGTGTGGTTTTCTGATTACTGCATCTTCAAAGGATATGACAATCCAGCCCCTAATGCCTTTGTACAGTGGTTAGGACAAATCAAATCTGCTTTTAATTTGAAGCACTGTACACATTATTTGAAGAGCTTAATTAACTTATCCAGCTTATAAGTAGTACTTGCAAACACTGCTACACAAACAGGAAGGCCCAGTTTACAGTGAGTAAAAACATGATCGTTGTGTTTGAATGATCTTTGGTGGATCTTGTTACCCTTCGTGGTTTGCTGGGATTAGGAGCCACGAGCTGGGCAGGAACAGCAGTAGGGGATCCTGCCAGAGCAGCACCTGCTGCTTACAGGGGACATTTGAAGTGTCACAGTTCCCCTCACAGCTCCTGCATTTCATGGAATCACAGAATCCTTTTGGTTGAAAAACACCACCAAGATCAAGTTGAACCATTAACTCTGCACTGCCAGAGCTCAGCCATGTCCCAAGTGCCACATCCACGTGTCGTTTACATCCCTTCAGGGATGGGACTCCACCACTGCCCTGGGGAGCCTGTGCCAGTGCCTGACCACCCTTCCAGTGAAGAAATTCTTGTCCATACCCAATCTAAACCTCCCCTGGTGCAGTCTAAGGCCATTTCCTCTTGTCCTCTTTCTTGTTTCTTGAGAGAAGACGCTGCCCCCACCCTGCTGCACCCTCCTGTCAGGGATCTGCAGGGAGTGAGAAGGTTCCCCCTGAGCCTCATTTTCTCCAGGCTGAGCCTCCTCATAGTCACTCCTTAACAAACTGTTACTCCAGCCCCTTGATGTCTGTTTGGGTCATGAGGGACCCAAAAGTGACCCCAGGATTCGAGGTGGGGCCTCAGCAGTGCCCAGCACAGGGAAACAATCACTCCCTATTGGGTCACACCGTTTCTCATACAAGCCAGGATTTTGTTGGCCTCTAGTCCAACAGCATGTGGAATTGACTCCACTCCTTGGAGAGGAGCTTCCATGGCTTTAGCTATCAGTATTAAGCAGGGAAGATAGTTCACTCCACTTTGGAATGAAAGGAAAACAAAAACTAAGCTCAGTGGTTTCAGTAAAACATGCTGTGGCCACAAGCAAAAATCTGCCTGTCCTCCAAGAAAACACAGTGTATAGGTGGAACACAAAGGGAAAAGCGAAGATGCAAACTTGGAAATATAACTTAGAAAGCACCCAGTTTGTCACTAGACCTTCACTTCAAGAAGATCGCTGAATATTTAGAGCCCATTTACACTGGGACACATTCAATGGACCTTTATGCATCTGACCAACTCTAGAAGGAGAGAGATTTTTAGGATTTCTCCTGATATAGAACATCTATCTTTAGCCTGTTGAATTCTGAGATGCAGGACATCAAATGCCTCACTTCCTTCTGGAGTGAGCACCCCATGACTCAGACTGGAGGCAAATTCTACACTTGACAAATTTTTTTTTGTTTTGTTTGGGTCACATTATTCAGAAGAAATTAAAAAACAAACAAACAAACAAAAAACCCAAACAAACAAAAAAAACCCCAAACTAAAAAAAAAGAAAAGAAAAGAAAAGAGACATAGCATAGCCAAGGATACCATATATTTCTTTGCCTCTGAAGAGAAGGAATCAAGGAACCCAGAAAATCAGACATTCCCAGACCTGCCACTGAATTTCTGTGGTATCTTTTAATTTTCTTCTACTTTGCATTTCTTTTGTCTACTTGGACTCTGAATGCTGGCTGACACAGGCTTTAAGCAGCTTTAAAAGTGTCAGTGAGCTCTTTTGCCAATACAAGAAACCCACACAGGCCATATAGCTAAGAGGTTTTGAGGAATCCTGTTAGTTCTGATGCCTTTAAATGTGCACCCAAACCACTCAGCTTTCCAAAGTGGAACCACTGTGATGGTCACAGGCTAAAATCACACCTCATGCAGTCACATCAAAGGCAACATGAAAACCAACCTTGCAAAATCCAGATACTTAAAATCTCCACATATCTTTAACAATTAACACAAATAATTCAGGTTTCAGTTTACTCCTTGGCAGCCACTCATGGAGCTACCTTGAATATGTTCTTTCCTATAGGGTGTGGTGAAACATTTGTTTATTTGGACAGTCTTTACGTTTTCTAATGAGGAAATGTGATTTCCTCCCAGCTCTTTTGACTATTGCTCCTCTCCCCACCTTCTTTTCCTGAATCATATGACACGTGAGATCCCAAACCCCTCTCGGAACAGTGTGACACCAGCACAATGACAGAGTTGGAAGCCATAAAAACTTATCATTACACTCTTAGAAATGCTATTGTAATCAATCTTATGTTATGTATTCTCCAGCTAGACATGTGCCACAAATCAACCACACGTAGCCACGGATAGAAATGACATGATTGAAACTTGGGTGCAATAAGGTAAAATGAATCAAATTCACCTTGACAGGAACCTGCACCATAAGCAGTGCACTCAGCTAAAAAGAGTTTGTCATCAGTATGGACAAATCACAAATGGAAAGGCAACCAGGAGTGTTGCCATTTCATCACTGCACAGGCAGGATATATGTTTGAGCCTTAAGTCATTTATTCAACAGGAGCTGATCTAGTTCAGAAATTTATTTTACTTGAATTTGGATTGTCAATTAGAAGCCAACTGGGTTATGCTTCTGATCTCCACTGTTGACTATTAGTACAATGCTTGACATGGGATTGAAACAAAAAGTAAATATTGAGTCATGTCTTGGCTTTCCTCATAGCTTTGAGGTGGGAGCTGGACATGTTGGCAGCTGGACAAAACAGTCCCTGTTGTGGCCTAAATTTCCACATGATGGTTGGAAGAACATCTATGGGAGAAGAATTCTAGATATAAATCTCACTTTACAGAAGCCATTTGACTTGAATTTGCCTGTATTTGTTTTATACAGATGCACAGACATGCTGAAATGTCAAGAAGCCTCTGTATGCAACTGCTGTTTATGCCATAGAGTGATCTTTCCCCTGGAAGCATTGGGTGCTTATCTTGTTTCATTATACTCCCTGATTTGTCTTAGTCTGAATATTCATTTTAGGAAAACAGAAAACACAAAGCCATGAGGCCTCCTGTGCAGAGAATCATTTCTAGCCTTCATCCGAAAATTTTAAGTACGGAGTCATTATTGAGTAGAGACTATTACAGACTAAGCAGTGCTATTAGTCTAATGTCACCAATTTCTCCCTCATTTGCATGAGACTTACCTGGAGTACAAAGTGTAGCTGTGAAAAGTTGTGTGCCCTGTTTCTTCCCAACCCGCCCAGCACAATACCCTAATGTTCCACCAGACAGGTGTTATTTATTCCACACAATGCCTTCATTCCCAATTACTGCATCGTCTGGGTAACCATGGGAGCTTGTTTTCTCTGCTACAAGCCAGTTCTTAATTTTAAAGCAGCAGAGGCCTCTCCTCCTCTTAACACATATGCATCATACAGGGAAAGGCTTTAGCCACGCAGATATTTGGTACACTGTTATCCAACTCCTATTTACTATTTCTTTCCAAACACTCAGGGTGCTCAGCCTGCCTGTGTGAGAAGTGGTTCAGAGCTAAAACAGACCAGGAACGTGTGTACAGTGAAAGAGTGAAAGTCTGCAAAGAAATCGTAGCAGAATCACTGATAGGAGAAGCATTGATAGACCCTGAGAGCCAGGCAGGCTACATTTCTCTCAGAAATTAATGACTTGGGGTAAAATAGAGTAGAAAAAAACCCCATGAAAGTCACTTTCATAAACAGTAAGATGAAAGTAAATTCATCTCTTTAAGTTCAAATAGCAAGATGAGGGAAGAGTTGCCAGCTAATGGACTGAAGAAATCAGGAATGGAGGTCAGCAGTCCTTCCTTAACCAGGAGACAACATTGGCTGTATTGATTATTCCCAAGCATTAAGAAAAAAATAAGGTAGAAGCAACTGTCTGTGCTTTAACCTCTACTTCAAAAGCTTACTCTTTAGGTTAAAGATACATACATTCAAATTTAAAGGATTACTTTTGTGTTGCCACTGTCCAGGAGCTGCAGGAGAGGCTTCTCAGGTCCTCTGTTCTGCCAGAACTTCCACAGTGCCAAGCAGAAACCAGACTGGGTCCTGCTGGTATAAGCAGAGTGCAGGAAAATGATGCTCTTTTTGAAAAAGATGCTCTTTTTTTGCTCAGATCAAGAGGTTGGGGATGCCTACACAAGGCGGGCTGGTAACTGAGCCCAAAAATGCCTTTTGAGGGGACTGCTGCCTCCACAGACAGGTAACAGAGCACCTGGCCAGAGATGCTGGCAGAAGCACCACAGCAGGAACAGCACATTCATGGGAGGGAAACGAGCACTGCTTAAACACAGCTCAAGTTTGGGCTAATAAGAAACAATGTCCAGCCAAGAGAGGTACCCAAAACCATGATTCTCTTTATGCACAGGCATGGCACACAATAAGAAAACATTTAGTCCCTAAAATAAGTACACACACACTTGTTGTTTGTTTGGGTAATTACCAACTATGGTAAAGTCTGTTTCCTAAAACAGAGTTTAGTTTTAGGCAGGAAATCCAATGTGACTGTACAGCAAAATTGGTTACCTGTGCTGCAGGTTTCAATAAATGAAAATGCTGAAGTCAAGCCCAGGCCATTAGAGTCTGAATTTTGGTAGCTCAGTAATGTTTTAGCAGTCATGCACTGCCAGGATCTGTTGTTTGCTCCCCATGAGAAGGATGGGGCCTCTCACAGCATACAAAGCATTACCCAACAGCAGCTGGATTTCCTGAGATTCCCAAGTAAGCCAAGGGAGCAGTTTCTATCAACCTTTGAATTCACAATTTGATGTGCATGTGGCCGTTATTTCTAAAAGCTTCTAAAAATGGTATTGCTGAAAAGGCAAACTGGATCTAGAGAAAACGTGACAAACACAGAAAAAGGAAGAAGAAAAATTAATTTCCTCCTGCTCTCAGCTAAGACAAAGCCCTTCAACATCATTACTTATTAACAAATTAACACATCATCATATATTAACATAACTTGATCATCACATGTGAGCAATAACTCCCCTACACAAAAGCTTCCTCCATCTGCAGTTGAGCAGATCTTAAGTTAGGGAATGTTCCCTAAAGATGCCATAGGCCCAGTTAATAAAAAGTCATGCCAAGAACTTTGGATAGGAGACAAGTGCATCTATCGAGATAATATTGCTTCTTGTTAAAATATTTCAAAATCATGTGAAAAAGCATGTGAAAAATTGTGATGTTCATGAAGTCTTACAGGCAAACTACTACCTTATTTTCTTCAGTTTTTACTTCATGTATGCCTAAAAAACCTCAACTTGATTTATTTTCTCTCCCAGCAAAGCAGTTTCTCTAAAGGTACTGAAGCTGTAACACTATAATTACAGCAAATATTGGATTCCACATCAACACTAGAAATAAGATGCCTCTGGCATGACATCCACAAGCACTGCCCATCCACACCTGTCCCTGTGCCTCCAAAAACTTTTTAAAACGTTGTGTCCAAGTTTGATGGAAAAATCAGTTTAACTCCCAAGTATTTGACACTTCTACACTGCTCATGTTGGGCAGAGAAGATGGACATGAGTTAACGCTGTGTGTCCTGTTACTCATCCTTCTCCTCCCCTCCAAGGAGGCCAATTCCAGCCAGCCCTGAGGAACCACAAGGATGGCACAGCCACATCCAGTCAGCCACAGCCCTCTGCTGCTTCCCAGCCCACAGGACACAGCCAGGAGTCCACACTGGGGACAAAGCTGCTGGGATGCAGCTGCTGAGGTGTTATTGGTTATATAGGTGCAACCTGTGGGTTGCAGGACACAACCCCAACAGGAACCACGTTCTCTCTCTCCTCTAACAAAGCCTCTTGGTATCGTGCCTTGATACAGCAGCGTTTTATTGAACTTGGTATTCCCAACAGCCACTGTCCCAAGCACACAGCTGAAATCCAAATCACACCAGCTCAGCCTCCCCATCCCCACCAGTAACACCACAAGAGTTATGCACCAAGTTCCAAACCGCACTGAAATGTCAGTCACACCTCTGCAGCCCAAATAAGTCAGAAAACACACAAAGCAAGGGCCTCAGTTTGCCCTTTAACACGTGCAAGAGTTAATGACACTGTCAAAGATCATCACCTGGAAAGATTTTTATTTTTTTTAAAGTCCTCACACACGTGTGCTCCAGCAGAGTCCTGCAGGTGCTGTGAGGGCCACAGGCTGCCATGGAGAAGCCTCCTGGGAGCCTTTTCCAGCTGTTTCCTAATTTCACAAACTTCTACTCATCTTCATCTCCCTGTTGCTGCCTCACATTTCCGGAACATCCCACTGGCAGCTCAAGAACCTTTTCTCTCTTACAATCTCCACACATCCTCACTCTCTCCAGCATATTACTCTTCAAATCTCTTTTTCTCTGTTGTCTAATAGTTTTATTTACATGGCTACATTTAAAGCCGCTAAAATAAAAATGCTCGGGACACAATTTCCATTTTGATTTTACAAAATGGAGTTACAGCTAGTTGGAAATACAAAGCTGTGTAGAGCAGGTTTTAGTGCCCATTGGCTTAAATGTAAATCTTGTACTGCACAAGGTCATTTCATTCCTCAGGCAGGAGATTTAAGTTTCTACTGCAAAATGTTTCATTTCCTCACACACTGAAAATGAAGTCGTTCACTCTGATCATCTAAGGACAGCAAGCTTTTGAATCTGATAACATATTATTTAAACCTGAACAGAGTGCACCACTTTTGCAAGAATGAGATGACATAAGAGATATTTTAGAAGGTGCTACAAGTAATAGAACATTACCAAACAGCCACTGCAGCGCTTTAAAGTCCCCAGAAAACCATGTCAAGGAACAAGAAAACCTCTACATAGCAACATTGTTTTGATTAGCAGAAGACAGCCAGAAGCCTACTAAAACAGCAACAAGAAAAAGCAGCTCTGGAAAATTAATTCTAGCAGAATAAAAGCGTAAAAAAAAAAAAAAATAAAAATCAACATTTGTAATTCTCTAATTCAGGATTAAATAACCTTAATTTAAGAAATAAGGAAACTGAACTGAATTCTGAGACATTCTGATACTGAGATGTCAAAGGAGTTTCATGCTGGCTAGGTAATTCCCTGCAAATATTCAGATGAATCTCCTTAAATATCCCTTTTGGGGCCAAACAGCATATGTAGGTGTTTATACTACATATAAAATATGTTGATCCTACCTAAAGCATATTATCACTTGGTTCTGTGTCCCTCTGCCTCAATCCCCCCACTCCACACTGCCTCAAAGCCAGCACTTACCAGGTTTGTTAAAAACACCCAAAACTCTTCCATATGCAGTTACTCCCTTCCTGTAATCCAGTACCTCTCTGTCCTTCTAAATTATGGGAGAAAAAAAAACAAACAAACAAACAAAGGACAGTCTCACTTGGTCTCCCTCCACCTCAAGTTCTACCAACAAACACTGAGTTGTTATACTTGAGCAAATGAGATGCTCCATATCCCACAGGTTAACTGTACTCACACAGTAACCAAAGGTGCACAGGACATCTCTGCAATCTCTTGCATCTTGTGAGCTCTACAAATTTGAAACATGGCATGCCAGCCCTGTCAGCTTGTACTTGCAGTGACAAGTTCCAGGACAGAGCACTGGGCTGTGCCAGAGGGAGCTGAGGAACCCAAGGAGCCCCAGAACATGGTTATTGTGTTAATTGCAAGTCACAATGTCTCTGTTTTACAACAAAATGAGCAAGCACTGATTCTTTTAGGTATAAAAATTTGGAGCCACCCCTAATTGATGCAAGGATTTCAACCTCGGGAACTCGGGCTGGGACTGTTACAGGGAGTGCACAGTTATGGACAGCACTGTCCTGCCGAGGCTCTGGCAGAAGACTCACAAAGCCCCAGTAAAACCAACACTGGCCCATAGCATCGAGAGGCCTGGACATGAAGGACTTAGAGCATGGATTCTAAAGTTGACTTTTTAAAAAGGGAATCCAAGTGGCCCCCAAGCGTGGCAGAATGGCTGCAGCCATGGCCAGAGCGGGGTATTCGGGCTGTGAGGTTTCAGGGGAGGCTCCACCTGACACACACACACACACATCAGGGGCACGTCAGCCTCACTGGAAGGAAGCCTTAACCTGCTCTGCCAAGAGAAATCAATTCATCTCATTGATCTAGCAAGCACCACTGCCAGCCTTGGCTGTGGAGCTGCAGAGTGCTGACCCACTGATGCTCACATTAGCCTGCAGCGGGGCTGTGCCAGCATCTGCACGCAGATCTCACACTGCATGGACCAGCCAAAACTATCTGGGACATATTCTATTAGAGATGATATTGCTTTTGCTCCAACAAGCAGCAACTCTATTGAGATTGGCTAATTCAATTTTCCCCATCTTATCAGATTTCTTTTTAATGAAACTGAACAATAGTTTCATTTGTTATGTTATTAGTTTTCCCAGTGGTAGCAGCAAGACTAACTCAGTTGAAAGCTAAACAACAGCGTTGTGCCAGTGTTGACTGTTTATCATCACCATGTGCCAGCTTCATATTGCAAAGTTGCCTTAGTCCATTCCTTTTTGTTTGCTTCCCATCCGTGGGGATTCACAGCTCGGAGGTCATCTTGCTGCTCCATCTCCTTTGTGGATTAGCATGTACATGTATCTGAGTACCAAACCCCTGAAGGGATCTGAAATTATCTGGGATGTCATAGCGATAGTGGGATATCTCAGACTGAAATAAAGTCTTTTCTCTTTCAGAAGAAGAAATTATAGCCTTAGACATTCATACTTACAGTTCTTGTTAAATAAATATCTTACAGCACAGACTATACAGGTTTTCATCTGAGAGAAAACATCCAAATCCTCCTGTTGTGTTTATCAACTCAAAAGCCTTTCATCAATTAACCTCCAGAGGTGCTCAAAAAAAGTTGCTATTCCTTCAGTTAAATTCCTGCTGCTTCAGCTGATTTATCACATTACAAAGACCTGTGCTGTGGTGGTGTTCGCAGGGAAAGTGGATTGAGAAGGAGGCTCATTTGCATGAGGCTTGCTGAGATTTTTTTTAGTTCTCTTCACCTTTAAAGAAATGTTTTGTTTGATCCATGCATTTACTGGTGGTGAGGAAGGGAGCCTGCCAGCCTCTGCACACTAAACCCTGCAGCACATTAATGCAGGGGATTGGCCCAGAACACCCAAAACAAACCCTTGGCTCTCAAATGTCTCAACTCACATGGCTGTGGCAGGGATCTTGACCCAAAACCACAAAGGGAAGGCTGCTCCAGAGCTGCCTGATAGATCATCTCCACAGGTGGTGCTGTCCAACAGCAGCAGGGGCTCAGGTCACAGAGGTGATGGCAGGCACTGTCTGCAGGGTGTGAATTGACTTCCTGGCCCCAGGTACCGCCTGCTTCCCACCCTCACCTGCGGATCCTGAGCACATCACACACTCCCAAGCCTCTGCCTTATCACCACCCCCTGCTCCCCTCTGCTGGAGGCTGCACCCAGCAGCAGCAGGGGCAGGTGCTGCCTTCAGCAGAGATTCTGCGCCCAGAGCGAAGGCACACAGTGCCCTGGGGGCTGGCAAGGGCTGGGTTTTACAGCTGCTAGCAGGTAACACATGGACCATGGCCAGTTCCTTCTTGCTTCGGGAGTTTTTCAACACCCAGAGAACAATGTGCTGGTAACAGCCTCAACTCATGGCAGTTTTGAATGTAAAACCCCCATCAGAAAAACCTGCTTTCCATGCCCAAACCAGACTGACATCCGTCCCACTCATACTAAAAGGAACAAGCAGAAGCAATCAAAGATCCTTTCTAATATCAACATCTTTCTGTTTTTAAAGCATTTGCTCAGAAATCAATATTCTTACCCAGGTTAGCAGTGGCTAAGCTGCAACCAGACTCAGAGGTCCCCAGCACCAACATCACTGTGGAGCTGGAGGACCCTGACTGCTGCAGGAGCCACAGGACACCCAGCCTTGGAGCCAAACAGCACAGAAATATCCAGTTTTCAGCATTATCCTTGTGTGCTTATGGGAACACACTTCGTGTCTGCACCACCTGTAACGCTAAAGCTACAAGAGTTGCTCTTCTACTTCTTCACTAGTTTGCAGCACCCAGAGACTGCACGGCTCAAATAGAGCAGCAGCATGGGTTTGCACAGAGCAGCAGTGCTCCCTGAGAAAAGTCACCTTAATACTGATTGGCAGCACACCTCTGCCCCCAAAGGAGCAATATTCCAATATAATTTCACCTTAGTGCTGGAATCACCTGCTGTAACTCTTGTTCAGCCTACCCAGAACAGCACCGAGGACTCCAAACATGATCTCAATAACAGACACTTTTTCCCCCCCAAGACTAACATTATTCTACAAATAAATAAACTAAACAGTTATAGCAGCAATGCCAAGGCATTCAGCAAATGTTCAATATTAAAGGTACTTAAATATTTACTCCTGAAGCAACACTGGAGCTCACAGCGTGCATTTAAAAAAAAATATAATTATTTGCATTACAATAACACCTGGGAACCCAGTCACAAATAGGACCCTATCGTACAAACACTGAACAAAAAAGTCTCTGAAAAGCTTTTACACGGAAAAGAACAGTGCAGTAATTTCAACTCCACGTTATTTCATTGCCAGGGCTGAGCCCCTAGTGCTCAGCTGCATGAGACAGTAAATATATTCTAACTCCAAGCACCCCATACATAAATTAAAAGCACAAGGACTCTATGCATCACTGGCCAGCTCTTACCTATCACAATCCCTCATTGTTTCATATGAAACAGCAAAGCAGAGACTATTTGTAACATGCTTTTGGCAGATAAACTGTAACGCTGTGTTTTACATAGACATAAAATAGTTTTAGGTATTTCAACACTAAATCTGCTTTTTTTTCTTTAAACCTCTTGAGTTGTGAAGATGTAAAAACCAGTATGTTTTGTGATTGATTATAACTCTGTTGTAACGTGGTGTTTACTTACAAAACACTCTGGGCCACACTGGTGATGAACGTTTTTTCTTTGTCTGAATAATAATTAAAACCAAACAAGCTATATGTTCCAGAGGAGGATGCACACAGGGGTAAACCATGAAGCTACTGCTGTCTGTGCCCCTGCCTCTAAATCCTGCAGGTTCCAATTTATGCTGGTTAGGGAAAGCAGAGATAACAGTTTGGAAATGTAAAACACAGTCATACAAAATAAACCCCAAGATGTGTGAGCGCTGCCTTTTCATAATTGTGCAGATCATTTAAAAAATATAAATACCAAAGCGTATCTCGGCTTCTGTAGTTCTAAAGAAACAACCTGTGACCAATAAATCAGAAAGCTGGGTATCTTCTGCTTACTAGCTTAGTCTGCCAAACAATTATGCAGTGAAATGTTCTAATTGCACTTTGATTTTAATGTTAAAACCCATTTCCATAATTTCAGTGGATCTTTACAACACCGTTTAATATTTGCCAATGAAGTAAATGAGCTGCAAGTAACATTCACAGATGGTTCATGTTTTCCATTAAGTCTACAAGCTAAGACTTTCTTTGTTTACAAAAAAAAAATATAGTAAATACCTTGAATAAATCCCACAAAGGGGAGCCCTACCCCAATCAGGAAGGGGCAGCCTGAACATCTCTCAGCACCTACCGGTGCTCCAGAGCTTCACCACTAAGATAAAACACATTTTTCTCACATGAAAAAACCTTGGGCAAGTAAAGAGTTTTGTAACAAACTCTTGCTGCTTTCTTAAGCCGGAAGTCTGGGGTACAAGTGCTTTATGTTTAGGTTTAATGAACCAGAGCACTTGAGCCTAAGCTGGTGAGGGAGACACAAAGCCAGCTTCTCACATGCTCATACCCATCTTCTGGGTTTCTCCTCAGATCTGCTTGAGATTAGGGAAGCAGCTCTCCCAAGGATTTTAGTCTGTTTCCGTTTTTATAAGAATAATTTATATCAGCATAAATCCAGACTTGTCAGCTCAGAAATGTTTCAAAGAAAAATATCTGCCTTCTTCCTGCTGCATGGGGTTTTTTTTGCTTTTATTTATACAGCAAGGTTTGACTGCTACAGTATTTGAAGTGGCATCATCCTGACATACTAACCACTTTAAATTATATTGACCCAGGGTTCCCACAGCAGCTATTGATTGATCACAGTAGGAATTGAGCAGAAAAGGAGAAGAAAGGTCAAAACAATGATGATCTTAAAGCTGTACTTTTGTTCAAGTGTCTACCCTGTGTGGGAATACAGTCCCCAGGCTGTAGCTCATAGTGCTGTCAGAAAGTGGCAAAACACACAGAGATGTTAATCCAACTTTCTTATGCAACACAGAAAAGTTGAAGCACATGAACAAGGACTGAATGCTCATCCTGTTAATGCCTGAGTGGCAAGAAGTCACCATGATTCAAGGGGGTTTGACCTGCTCTGGTTTATAATTTGTTTCAAACACAGTGCTGGGAATGATCCTTTCTCATTTCAACCTTCCTTTTTTGTGCATCTCTAGTTTTGACCTAAATATCAAAAAGGGGCTAGGGCAGGAGCAGAGGAGGTGCACACACATTTTTTAAGGAAGGGTAGGGTGAAGTCCTGCTGCCTCAGAGTGCTGAACTTCCATTCCAGCATGGGGATCTGTCCTTAGGCTGTGGGGGGCTCCAGGGGGATTCTTACAGAGTCATTCTTTGCAGCAGCTCCCTCACTTTGAGGCAATAGCTCTGTACAAACAGAACTAACGGTTCTGCATGGCAGAACATTTAAACTGCAATATAACGAGCGAGAACATCACGATGGCTGTTTACCACTAACACAAACTGCTGCTCAAGTGCTGCATTTCTGAGCACTCACTGCTTGGATAAGCACCCTAAACATTCCATTAAAGCACCTGGTCACAGTCTCCAATTAAGTTTCTTCACACAAAATATTTTTCTTCCATTCAAAGTTTCAGGATAGAAGTGATTGTATTTTTAAAAATTATTTATGTTGAAAGCTATCATTAACATTGTAAGCAAGAGAAAGAAAATAAAAAGTAACTGGTTCTGTGCTCACAGGAATCTATTTCTTGTTTTCAGAAACTCCAATTTCAATATGCAGACTCACAGTTTCTACACAGTAAGTCTAATTTGGGGGATGTTTCCAAATTAGGCAGCACAAGTGCATGTTCATGTTGAAACTAGATCTGCTGCATAGGGAGGCAGGGTTTCTGAGAGCTCCAGGCTTACAGCAGCCACCTTAAAAGCACAAGACCAGCTCCTGTGCATTTACAAATCCTGCACATGATAAAGTACTTAAAATTCACCCTGCAATCATTTCTGCAAGAAAAGGTGGACATAAAGCGTCAGATATGGACACTCTTAACCCCAGGGGCAGCATAAATTCTATACAGTTCTTCTCCACTCTATTTTAGTGCCTGTGCAAATACTCTTTACCTTCAAATGAAACACGTGCAGTGAAACCACAAAACCTCATTAAGAAGTGCTGGCTCCTTGCACCACTTCAGACAATTGAAAACCTCAGCAACTCAGAGATTGCCTATTATTTTTCTCTTCGAAACACAATACAAAAAGCTGTGAGGACACATTGCCTGTATCTGGTCCTGAGTCATCACTGACACACAGGAACTTCCAGGCCTATTTATTTCCATGCTGCACTTGTAGTTCTGTCTGAATACAACGCACTTACACGGTGATGGCTCACACTGAAAGTCTATCTTCGTGTGATTGCATCATGTTTCTCATCCAGACTGCCTCTGCCTCGTGCCTGCAAGCAATGATCACCTTCCATCAGCAGGGAGAGGAAGGCTGGGGTCAGTGATCACCAGTGAGGGAAAAAACAAAGCTTTGCTGGAGCACACTTATGCTCAGATCACTCAGCCTGGAGTCAAATATTTCTGTAGACTGTGCCTTCTTTACTGTTCTAACACAGACACTTCTATTTCTGCTGTTAGCATTATTTTCAGTAATACCAGGGACCAGGTATCACCTAAAAGACACCAACAACACAGAAAAAAAAAAACCCAGCTACCACTATTAAACTGGAAGAGAGACTAAAAGCCCCTGAAGCACAAACAGAGAAAGCAAAGAGGCATTTTGGAGGGAATTTCAAACCTGTTCACCCATTGTGGGGTGGGCAACATGCACATGCATGATCCTCTTCTCTTCCTCCTAAGGCAGTGCAGTAACTCCTCCAGGGATATTTCCTTGGCAAGCTCACTTCTGTTGCTGGCTGTGAGTCTGCTTCACAAATTATGAACTTTCATCCTAATACAGGGACACAGCCAGCCCACTTGAATGCCTCCTCTGCCCTCTGGGTTCCCAGCTTTTTGGTTTGGGCCTTGCTGTCCTCTTACAAAACTTAATTGGCACCTTTCAGCTAAAGTTAAAATAAACCAAGGCAGTGTTCATGCTCCAGTTTATGGGGGTTCTTGAGCCAAAATTAAACTTAAAGCACTTGGAATTTCTAGTCCATCATCTCAATGACATGTATTTTCACCTTTCTCCACTAAACACCTTTTTCTCCCTGTTGCTTAAATAAGCCTCTGTGATCTATTCTCACAACCCTTTTCCCTCTTTCCCCAGGTGAAGCTGTCCAGTTCCATGAGACTGACTCTCCTCAAAGTGCTCCTGCAGTGGCAGGGTGGCTTTGGCCACTGGCAGATGCCCTCTCTCACCAGGACAAGAGGGATGGAAGCACAAAAAGTTCGTGAGTGGAGATGAAGCAAGAGCACTCACCAAATGCCATCCCAGACAAAGAGGATGAGATTCATTTAACTCATAGATTTGGATAGTGACAAACAAAGACAAAAACTAAAACAATTTGCCCCCCACACTCCCCTCTTCCCCAGCTCAACCTCAATCCTTCATCCACCTCCTCCCTACTCAGAATCATCTCCAAGACTGAGATTCTTTCTTCCCTCTCCCTCTACAAAAATCGTAAAGTAGCACAAACAGGGGTTTGCACCAAGCAACACTCAACCAGGCCGTTATCTTCTTGAGGCACAAATGTCTTCACAGACAAAATACTTTTCCCCCAGAAGAGAAAGTGAATCTCACAATTTCTCCATGCCTGAGAAACAACCGCACAGCCACCACACCACTACACGGAGCAGAACTGCTGGTGCATCCTAAAGCCTCTCCTTTTAATGCCTGGTTCCTCATGAGCAGCTTTTCTTCATTAGGACATCAACCCTGGAATGTGCCTGGGCAGCAAAACACAGGTGTAGCTCCTTTCAGGTTTCTACCTTCAGGTGTAGCTCCTTTCAGGTTTTTAATCTTACTCCCTGACCAATAACAGAATAAACAGTGTTAAGGGGGGAAAAAGTAGAAACAAACACCAGAAAAAAAAGAGAAAATCCAAGCTTGAAAAATGCCTAGTTTTAAAATAACTGAGGAAAAAAAATATTTTGCATGTAGTATAAACGTATGAGACAGTGTCCAGATGTTTCAAGTAATATAATTACAAGTGTATCCACTGAGCTGAATTTCACAGGTGAAGGCAATCTCTGATTTAGTGTCTCAATAAAATAAAATGAAATCAAATGAAATAAAATGGAATCAAATGAAATAAAATTTAAAAAAAAATTTTAAAACCAAAACAAAATGAAATAAATAAAATAAAATAATTCATTCTGTTTCAGTGATAGTATGTGGCTGCAAACATTTTAGGTTATTGCACTGTACATGAATCTATGTCAGTATTTTTACCACACAGCTAAGGAGTGTGCCCAGAGTGTGAGCTGCACTGTAACAAACCTGGTATATCCAACAGCTCCTCAGGAATTGGGGACTTGGCTGAAGAGCTGTTGAGTTTTAATGAATATATTTTTCTATAAAGCAGCTGCAGAAAATCAGCTGGTGACCTGCTTCTGACACACACTCTGCTGTGTTACCCAGTGTCATTTAAAGCAGCACACAATTGAAATAAGAAAGTGGGAGACAAGGATATGTGATAATACCTGCTACTGAGTCAGTCAAACTGCACCAGACTTTTTTTT
>VZTJ01006424.1:2149170-2161987 GCA_013397795.1 Orthonyx spaldingii | reverse complement strand
TTTTTTTTTTTTTTGTTAATACTAAGCCCAATAAAATAATTTAAAAAAATCTGTGTCTCCCAGCTTTCAAGTCTGAATATTTAGCTTAAACCAGTAAAATGTTCTGCTTCTGGGCTGTTTTTTCAATAGCAGTTTCCAAACCAGAGGATCTCTGGAGGAAATTTCTTTTATCGTGCACACAGGGTTGGGAAGAGGGCACAGGAAGTTCAGGTTTCTGTTGGCCATCCCTCAGCCCATTCAGGGGACTGGCTGGGACTTGTGCACACACAGGATGGGAAGAAGACCGGCTAAAGTTCTCTTCGTGGAGAAATTTAATTGTATGTCTGTCTATAAGAAAAGACACTTCTACTGTTTATCTTGGAGGCAGGGTGAGGACAGCTTTGCTGAGCTCTCTTACAGATTCTCCTTTACAGTCCAAGTGCTGCAGACTGAGGGAGCACCTCTGTTACTTTTTCTAGTCCTTGAAATACCGCTGGTACAAACGGATCCGGCAAAAACATAGCAACAGCCGAGCAGGAAAACACACGTTTGCTTTTCCTGTGCCATAGCAGTAAAGCACATTTTTCTGCAGGAGCTGACAGTGAACTTTCTAAGCGTGTATATGATGTATGTGCCAACGAGGTGTGCTGCTCTAGGAGAGGAACAGGCACTCCTTGGGCTGCTGGCTGTGTTAAAAGGCTGCTGAGGGCCTGATGCTGCTGCTTTTCCACCCACAGAACAACCTCACTTTCCAACCCTGCGCAAGGCTGGCTCGGTCGGATTAGAGAGATGCTGCTCCACGGCTCCTGCAAGGAGAAAATGTAGCCTACCTATTTTACAGTTGTGCTTTTTGGTTTTTTTAAAGTTTGTTCTTTGAACTGAGGTTGTTTTAAGTGTCTGGTACCCGAGGGAGCAGTGGTGCAGAAGCAAATTGCCCTCATTGGCAAATACAAATTTAAGTGTACGAGCTGAATGCTCTTCTTCTCTGCAGTCAGTGGCTAAACAAGCCCAGATTTGTTCCAGCAGGAGATCACCTAAAAGTGCCAGATCCTGAAGGCAAGGAACCACTGCTAAATATCTCAAAAATGGTATAAAATGTATTTTGTTGACTGTCTTTGGCCCTTACTGACTCAACTGAGCCCAGGGTGTGGCGTGGACAAGAGCCCAGTATCTGTGCTTGAGGAAAGTAAATGAAAAGTGATGCCACTCTCATTGCCAGGAATCCTCTTACTTATGAAATAGGGTATTAAAAATGGCTGAGACCAGCCAAGAATAATTATTTAATTTGAATTCGTACTAAATTAGGTGCTTAAGAAGTTCAGGGGAAGTGGCGTGTCAGGAGACCCAGATTCAAGCCTGTGATTCCTCTATATCCCCACTTTTTTATTTCTTCATATTTAAAGTACTTAATTAATCTATACAGAGTTTTTAATACAATACAGTTGATTAACGCTAGTAATTTCAGTGCCTTTTTAATATAACAAATCTCTTCTGAGAAATGTTCCCAGTTAATGATCTGTGTCATTTTTTAAAGTTTGCCTTCTGACTAATTTTAGTGGAAATATCATTAAATTCTTCATTATACTTATTTATAGCGAGGGCTGAATTGGATTTTAGATGTTATGATTTTACCATAATAAAGACCTACAGCTCTCAAAACACACTATTCTGTCTGCTCTTGGAGCTCTAATATGAAGTTTTGGAACTAAGAGCAACTTAAAAAAAAGCTGCAACGAGAAGGAGGACGTTTCTGTGCCATTTTGAGGCCACTGAGTGTCACAGGAGGTGCAGGTCCACACTGCCTCTGCCCAAATCTCTTCCAAAACCTCCTGCCCCTCCCAGCCATCCCCTCCCATGGCTCGTTTTGGTCTTTGCACTGCAGTTGGCTAAGAAGTAAGGCAAAAATCACCATATTTCAACCATTTATTTTTTCTAATAACATTATTTTCGCCAGGTCTACTGTAAATAAACACACAGTAAATATTGGTCCCTGCTTTTCGAACAGATGTGCTGGGGGGTTTAGTTATTTTTGTACTTTGCAGAGTATTTTTTTCTACTCCTGGGACAAGAGGTTGGCTGTGCCCCAGGGTTCTGTGCAGGAAGGGCAGGTGGAAGTGGCAGGAGCATCACCATGTCCCCCCTGTCCCTCCTGTGAGCTCCACCAGAATGAGCAGAGACAGCAGCATTGACCTCGGCTGTAGCAATTGTAATTAATTTATTTTTTCCCCCGTGTCTGTGGTCCTCCAGGGTCACACAGCTCTTCTCAACAGAAGGCAAAGGGGAGCTGTTCTGCACTGGCAGCTGCCACGTGGGATGCAGCTTGGCTCCCACTCTCCCTTCCCTCATCCAGGGAAGACACCCGTGTCCCCAGGTGTCACCTGCACAAGAGTTGAAGAGCCAATGATGAAATGAAGAGCCTTGGTTTGCTCTTCATTTCATTCAAGGGCTGTCCTCCTCCCCTGCCTCCCCCTGCTTCTTTTTCATTCCTGGCCTCTTTTCCAAGGCCCAGGGGCAAAGCTGGGCACGGAGGTTGCTCAGGTTCTTCTTCAATCCACTGTGGAGATGCTGAGTGTGCCAGGTCAGCCTCCCTGCCTGGCACAGCCAGACTCGAGAGCTCTTCCACCCTACAGCAAACAAAGTACCCGGGAACAGGAGAGTCCGCAGCGCCGGGGTTCAAAGGACATCAGGAATTTCTGAGCAAGCGACAGACAGGACTCCTGCCCAGGCAGAGCTGAGTGGCAAATGTAGCTGTGGTGGCTGGTGTGAGTGCAAACCACACGTGAATGATGGATTTCTGCTCGTTATGTACCAGCATATTTATGCATCTTCCTTTACTTCTTATCACTTTACTGGGCAGAGCATGATGTTTTCCCCACCATTATATTAGACTGAATTAAGGCAACTTCCTTGTTAAGGGGTGAGGGTTTGCTTGGCTGGGCTTTCTTAATTGCTCCTTTTAAATTCTACTGAAACAACAAGTAAACAAATAAAAAATTCGTTAGAGAGAGGCGGCTCAACTTAGATGAAAGTTTTACAGCGCAGAGCTCAGCTTTCCAAAGCAGCAAATCCAGTCACCGGGTCATTAGCACAGCGCGCAGCGCCGCAGAAACGAGGAACATTACAACTTGTGTCGTTTGCAAGATTTACTAATATTTCAGTGTCTTAACAGCAACGTTTCAGCCTAAAAGCTTCCCAAAAGGCACTTAAACATTCGAAACGCCTGCTCCGAAAGGCTGCGGGTGCATTTACTCATTACGAGCGTATTTAAAACAACGCATCTGGGCTGGCTGGTGACAGCTTTGGGGCTACTGAGGCAAGGCAGGGAGAGGGCAGGGGGAACATCCATCCCTGGCATTGCCCCTCTGCAAGGGCACGAGTGGAGGGGCACTGGGGCTGCCCGCGGGACTCGCTGTGCGCACAGATCGCGTTTTAGTGCGTGGCTGGCGAGATTCCCCCGAAGAAGCTAATGCTGATTACGATCTGGGCTTGATGGCTTTGCTTCTTTGAGCACGTCAAGTTAATTTCATGCTGAATAAGGGGAAAACCTATGCCTGTCACAGTGCTCTGTATCAGTCAGGGGCTGAGAACAAAGGCTTTGGAACCCAAATGGCTGCGTTTGCCACATGGCTTGGCTGCAAAGAGGGAAATGCAAGTGCCTCTGTGCGCTCCACGAGGCGGATGAACCTTCTTTTGGAAGAGGAGGTGGCTACACACAGGTCTCTATTCCATGTAAAATTTTACACAAATCTGCCCAGCACTGGTGGAGGCACTTTCTGGGAAGAATGGCTCTGCAAGGGTGTTGGGGATCTCCCTTCTGCCTATCCACCCCCTTTTCCCAGGTTTCTCTTGGAAGACAGCTGATTATAACCACTTAAAAATGAGCCCAAAGGCACTCCTGCCATTTAAAGTCAGGTTAATATACAGAGACAGTAGGAATCTTTGGGGGATTCTTTGGTCTTTTATTTGTTTTGTTGGGGTCTTTCTCCCAGCTCCAGAAGCCATGTTATGCTTTTTAAATCTTTACTCGCTGTTTGATCTCAGGCTCCTCGTTTCATATTAGGAATTGGAAAAAGGAAAAAAAAAAAAAAGCTTTAAGAGGAAATACAACCAAAAAGAATCCCACTGAGTTGAGTTATTTAGGCAAACTGCTTCTCCTGGATCAAATACAAAAGTAAGATCTCAGAAAACCTTCATAAGCTGCACCATAGGAATGCAATTACTACTGAAAATGGTGCAATCACAGTTGCTCTCTTTCAGAAATAATCTTTAAAACTTTAGTAATATTTCCAGTAAAGCCATCTTAGCAACAAGCAACTCCACATATAAGGGTAAGTCCCAGATGTTTTACAGATGCCCATCATAGGGATTTTCCCAAACCTCCGCATGGCTCATCTTGAGGCTTTTTCAGTTTTACTTTAAACTCTGAAAGGCACAGGGCCTGTTGTAGATGAGGGCAAGGCACTGTACCCTTCACTAACAGTAAAAAGTCTCCTGCATTGCTTTGTATCACTCTTTAGCACGTTCCTTTTATTGTTATGCAAGGAAGGAGTGTCCTGTGGCAATTTTTCTATCAGCTGCAAGCTGCTGGCAATTTTTCTGTTCGGGGGAGATAATTAAAAGTGACTTGAAGAGCTAAGCCTCTAAACTTACTGACAAGACTGTTGGTTTCCTTCTCCTACATAAGTCTTTGTCGTTTTCCTCTACATTATCACCAGATTCACAGAAGAGTTGCTTTGCTTTCATAGTTGAGATTCTGGAAAGTTCAGTTTGCAATTCCTCTTAAATAACTTACTGAGGCTGGGCTATTATACAAAATGTGCAGGAAAGCATAAGGTCAAAAAAGCATTTAATTAATTTGTCCTGTGTATCTGGAGGAATGCAACTCAGAGTGAGAAAAGCCTCAATTCTATGTTTTCTTCAAGGTCAAATTTATCTTTGAGGGCTAAAAGAGAAATTCACTGTGCAGAAATCTGGGAAAAGGGAGTGAGCAGCCTCCGTTCCCCATGGAGCTGTAATCCCGTGGTGCTGGGCTGTGCCTGGTTAATTCACCAGGACAGCTGGCAAAGAACTGCCACGGCTCCTCTGTGGCTCAGCAGCTGTGATGGTGACTGACAGAAAGGTATCAGACACCCCTGAACCCCTCCAGGTACAGAGCCTGTGCCCCTCTGGCATCCCGGTGTGGCTGTCCCTCCCCAGCACTGCTGGCAGAGCTGCCAGCCTGGAGTTCCCTGCTCAGGCAACTCCCTGTGAGGTGTTAATAACACTCAGGTGGCTGCATTAGTGTGCTTTAGTGTGTATTTTTTATATTTTACGCTGTATTTATTATTTAGTTGTGTTAGCTGTTTGAGACATTACTCTTCCCCTTAACTAAAAATCCACCAGCTCTGTGGAGCTGCATGTCCCCAGATTAACCCAGGGGGAGGCAGGAGCAGCTCGGGGTGGGTTTGGTGGCTCCAATCTGCAGCTTCCCAAGGCCCCTTTGCTCTCAGGGCTCAGCACTCCCTCCTGTTGTGTGCCCAGCAGCGGCAGGACACTTGTGAATTTTCCTGCCTTGGTGGAGTTTTCAACAAAAGAGTGAAATGCCTTCAGTGAGTTCAAAACTCTTTTCTTCTAAGAAACTACACAGTGAATGAAATATGATGGGCAAGGATCAAAATAAAGCCAGCCTGTGACACATACAAAATACACATAGCTGCCCCAAAGCAGCCTTTTACTTAGCTTATTCCAAAATCCTGAAATTCTGTCTCCCTGGTAAAAGATTTTTAGCCCTAGCTTTAAAAAAATGTATCAATTTGTTTTTAGACATTCATTCCTGAGTTTACAGAAATCAGATCACCTTAAATGCTTATGTGCTCTAGGCTGAGCCCTGCAAATGAGCAAATTTAAACTGTTATCTCTTCTCTGATTAAAATACATGTTGATATTGTTGCCTGCTTGTGCTTATACAACAGAGAATGGAAAACTTTCAGTGCTGTCTGCTTTTCTGCAGCATCTTCACAAACACCAGAGACCTTATGACTTTTCCTTTTAGCAGCCTTTAGGTTATTTAAAATTCCTAGGACCTACTCACTCAGCAACCCGCCTTCCTTTACCTCAGTGCTATGTTCCCTCTGCAGACCTGCAGCATTGCCAACACATTTTCTCTTTTTCCTTTTTTCTTTCCTGTTTATTTATTTATTTTAATCTTCAGAAGCAATTCTGACAATATGGAGAAGAAAATGAAGTTTATGAGTGGAACTAGAAAGGAGAAGAACTTTCGTATTTGCAGAAATCTCACAGTAAGAAAATAAGTTAGAACTGTCCTTTGTGAAAGTTGTAGGCAAAAAAGTCTCCCAAAATTGAACCACACCTCTTCAGGTGACTTCAGTCTCTTAAAACCCTGGGAGTGCTTTGTCCAAAACAAGTTGAATGCACGTGAAGATTCTCATTAAAATAAGGAAACTGGCATCTGGGGGCTTTCAAATAATCCTGTCTGTACTTTGGTGTGTGGTGACAATGAAGGTGCCCCACTCAGCTTGGGCAGATCAGTGCTAACCATGGTATCTGTTGGCACCTAATTCCTTCTGACCTTCAACAGGACTAAGTTACTTGGTTTTCACTTTCCCAAACCTTCAGTTGCCTCACGAGAATTCATTTTGCTGGGGATTTGTTTCTCAGGGTGTTCCAGTAATGACATTCCTATTTTCCTACCCCCAATCCTATGCTGGCCCCCACACAGGTATAAAATCCTGTGGAGTGGTGACAGGATCAGGCTGACTAAAGGACAAAGAGACAGACAACTGGGGGAGAGCACAAATTTGCATGTATTTCCATTATTGTGGCACTGGGCAAAATGATTTCTGTACTGACTTCCTCTCAAAGCCACCGAGAATAAAGCTATGAAAGAAGATTATCAGAAAGTAGGCCATGTTGCTCTGCTTATCATATTCATGTTGCCACTTCTTATTTTCCAGAGGCAGGAGATTTCAGAGTGGATTCAGAGTGGATGGCTGGTGCAGCACACTCTGGTGATGTGTGCCTTCCTCTTAATCCCAGGGCACAAACGGTGTCCTCACATTCCAAGGGTTATGGATGGTTCTTGCCATAGGAATCAGGCATTAGGGGCCAGCGCTGGGTGAAGAAGGGGCAAGGTTGAATTTTTATAGTATGGCCTAGCAGAGGATCACGTTTAAAAAAATTTAAAAGAATAAAAATACATATATCAGAATCTAGAGACATCCCACAGGAATTTCTTGTGTCTCTGGCAGAATTTACCAGCTGTAGCAACATGCATATTTCTCTCTCTATTCTTAGTGTATGAGAACTGCCAATAAAAGCTGCTTTTCAGCTTCACAGATAAAACTATTTTTTCTCTTGCTTGCTATTTTTCCTGAAAGAACTTTGTTTGCTTTTTAACTGTGGAGCAACAGGGCCCCAGAAATTTCAAGTCTGTGATGAAACCTCACTTACAGAGCTGAGTCTGTAAATTAACAATGTCTGTATCCCCGGGCCATCATTCTTCTCAAATAATAGGAAGCTGGATCATTGCCCTTCTGGGTGAACATCAAACGTTGTGGCCAAGAAGATGTGAAACATTGCTTCTAGAAGAATAAAGGTGAGGACAGCGGAGGCACTCAGAGCTGCAAGTGCAACTGCTCACTTCATTAAAAAGGTGGCGAATCTGTGGGTGGCAAAATCAAACAGAGGTGGGAGTGTTACAGCCATGATCTTCCATGTTTTCTCAAGCACTGCAGAGCTAAGATATCACCTCTCACTTCAACATTTGACAGATTTGATTTTATATGTCAGGCACCTCACAAACTTGAATTTCATTTTAATACTCTGGTAAAGCCTCCCTCCTAGTAATAATGTTCTGCTCTCTGCTTTATAAACTGCCAGAAAATCCATATGTTTCATGTTAATTCTGTTGAAAATATCTTGAATTGAATATCCTTTTAGAAATTTTGTTACACGTTTCCAGCCTTAGAAATTCTTATTTTGAAGACCTGCATCAAAGGGCAGGTTTAAATCTCTAGCTTAAAAAAAAAAAAAAGAAATGCTCTGCTTGAGGTGTAGATAGTGTAATCTTTTTATTCCTACAAAGCAAGTGCAACCTAGTTTAATTGTTATTGTGGTCCCTCCCCACTGCTTGCTTTCCACTGTTGTAAAATAACCTGCTTTTGTTAGAAAGCAACAAAAAAATTAGGTTTAACTATGTCCCCTACTGGCGGCCTTAAAGCTTTATGGCCTCTCTCCTGACACCCCATGCACATGGCAATGTTCAAACCAGCCTTATTCTTTCTTAGGACAGGAATCCAACTCCTGAATAAATCAGAATTATTTCTAGTGGAAGACTTTGTCCTAAATGGCATTTATGCAACCTGTAATTATATTTCACATGAAGTACCAGGGAGGATTATGGGGAATAGGAGGGCACCTACTGTAAGTATCTATTTCCCACAGAAGCCATCAGAGCAAGTTATTAGCCCGTCGTGGTTGTAAATAATGAATTCAATTCAATATTTGGGGTTACCTGGGGTTTAAATTGGTACTGATCTTAGTCTAATGTTTCCAATTTCAGGAATTGAAACACATTACTATCTGCCTTTGCCAGCATGCAAAATGTTAATCTTGATAGATTACATTAATCTTTATAGAGAGCACTTTTTGTTTCACTTATATTTCAGGATCTTAACTCCTCAACATAAGGATGCTTTAGCTCTTTATATTGAGAACACTGCACATTTATTTTAATTGGATAACTGAGCTTTTCTGCTTACTGAGCTGTCTGCCTGACATTTGCAAAATGCAGCTTTTTTTCCCCCCTAACATAACCTAGCTGTTCATTTTCATAAGGCCTGTCATCCAAAATGCAGAACCTAATCCTTAATTAGTTGTCATATCTGTTTAGATGTTATACATCATCCATTGGACTGAACTGTTTGGTTTACTGTCCTTTCATAATGCCCATTAAATGATTATTTTTGCATTCACTTATGTTTTATTTAACAGTTTTCCTACATCCTGAACTCTTGACTCACAGGCCTTTTGCTGAAGAATGGAATTGTTAAATTGACCGGGCACAGAGGCTGCCCAGGCAGTGAAGGGTAAATCACAGCTAAGAGAGCAAACCCAGCCCTGCTGAGCAGGGAGAAGGCTGGAGGGCTCTAAAGTACCTTGACAACAAGCTTTTCTCCAGCTTGGATTTTCAGCTGTAAATCCCTTTTGGAATCAGGAACTACAAGGAGCCAGTCTGTCCCATGGGAAGGAGAAGGACGCTCCATTGTCACCCCACCCCCTCTACCCAAGCAGGAGGGTCATGGAGACAAGTTTTATTCACTCTGATGTGGAACAGGGACTGGAATCCAGGGCAGAGTCCCAGCCAACAGACTGCTGTAGAAGTGTTTGTCACTGACTCCTTATTTAAGTGAAATGGAAGGTCTTTAACAGAAGAACTGAGAATAACTTAACCCAATATCCTCACGGCAACTATGTGGAAAAAAATTCCTGTATGAAGTTGAGCCAAGACAAGACTTTTAAAAGCAACCTCCCACATACCTTTGTGAATGCCTTGAACATGATGTCAGCGGGCATGGCAATCACCTCCACCTTCCCTTCCACCCAGAACTCATCCTTTGTACCCCTGCCAGGCACTGCACACCACACAAACCAAGGTCACCTACCGTGAGTGCCCTGGCAGGACACAGTGTAGGAATCTGAAGAGTGACAGCATCTACTACAGAGAGCTGAACAACAGCTGAGCAGGAGCTTCTGGCCCTGAATGCTTCCTGCCGGGACACCTAAAATGGCATTGTTGTTTCCAGGTCCCTTCACGGCTAGAATTCTAAGTATCTGCCCTTCACAAGTGGGCAACCACAGCCAGGGAGTCACGTCACTGCTACACCCACGCTGCCATTGCATGGCACTCATCCTTTCCTTGTGTGGGTATGGGAAATACACCTGCAGAATTAAATACAAACCAGCAGGAAATAAACACCTTTCTTCTCCAAGTAAGAACACAAGGATGAGCTCTTGGATCTAAAAGTACTTCTAATATTTTTTTCCTCTCTGTGCTCATCTCCATCTTACCTCAGGAAAAGATTCAGGTTGGTGCCATACTGGCATATACTGCCCACCTCTTCCTCTGATCCTAGTCTGTGTCCATTGTGCTTTTTGTGAAGTGCTGCGAGACAATTATTGGTATGCAGAGCACCAGGGAAGTGCTGGAGAGGCATGAAAGCTGCCTGGAAAGTCTGGACAGACTTGGCATAAAGCTCCTGTTACAGGGAGAGGTGAAGCATATGCCCTTTAGGTATAAACGAAGCATCAAGATAAACTTCTATAATACTGGTAAAATGGCTCTTTTTGATGACACTTTCATAAATTCTTCAAAGACCTCCCCAAAATCATTGTCTCCCTTCTGATCTCACCTCCCACTCAAATCTTCTCTTCCCACTGAAACAAGGTTACTTTTTATTTTACTTTTTTTTCTTCTTTTTTCTTCTCTCCCTTACACCTACCGAAACGATGATATTTCAGCTCCACTTTAGGGAGGAAATGATTTGCACAGCCTTTTTTCCTCATGCATCTGTACTGTAAAACTGAAAAAAATGTGGCAAGAGGAACATGTCAAACTTGCAAAAAAAGCACTTGAGGCAAGAAACAGCAATATGACATGACAGCAATTGAAAATGAAGACAAGGTTCCCAGAAAGTTACAGAAAATTAAATTCTAGTTAAAAAAAGAAAATTTTACCCAAATTGGAAGCTAATAAACAACTTGAATGCCCAAAAAGTTGACCAAGGACAGAGTAGTACAGAACATTATACACAGGGACAGTTCTAAAATCTTCTATCAATCTTCAATTTAATTTTGGCTAGACAATTAAAGCTGTATTAGAGCTTTAAATAACTGGAATAAAAATACCCTGCAAAGATGACTGCCTTTTGTCTTTTGGTTACGCGTGGTGCTTTGCTTATTCTCTGGCCAATTGTTCAACAAATATGAAGCTTTTATTCATTTAGCATGTGTTGGCTACTTGGCCAAGAAAGGAAGCACTACTGCATTAGACATAAATAATGATAACAGAGAAAAGCAGATGAATCCAACCACGTGACAATTATGTGGCATTTCAGGTTCTCCATGCATGTCTATGTGTCCCACTTGTATTTATCTGCTAAGATGCTTCTCACCTGCCTTCAGCCCAAATTTTACTCAGCGTTACCCCCTTTAGTCATTTCATCCAGGCACTGAGGGAAGCAGTGCCAGTGCATCCATCATGCCTGGTGTGCAGGAGAGTGCACTTGGACATTTACTGCTTGTATGTCACATAAAGATATAAATTAAGCTCAGCATAATGTCTCCCCACCATTCCTGGCAAACATCAGGGTTTCTTCTCTTTAGCTTCCTGGAAGGATTCAGGCAGTTGATAGAATAAAACTTCCAGCTAAACTGCAACCCAAGCAATATGGAATCCTTTATCTCTGTCTTGTCTTCCTCTGCTAAATTAGAGTATCATGGGAACCCAGGTAGCAGAGTCACATAATTCTGTTGGCGTGCACGTGACATAGTCAAGGCACATTCCCTCACCAGCCTCATCTGACCTGTTGGGCTGATGGGCAACTACAGCACGGGGACACCTTTCCTGTGGCTTGGGCAACAAACCTGGCAGTGACAAGGAGGAGCCTTGGGCAACAAGCCTGGCAGTGACAGGAGGAGCTGCCTGGAACAGCTGTCTTTGCTGGCTTCCCTGCCCTTGATGTGCACAGAAACAGACTCCATCCATGCAAGGGCCAGCTGAATGGAAGGCTAACTGGAATGTGGAAGTCTGGAAGATCCCTTTTTGATGCCTAAGAACAAACCCCAGCTATTCCCCAAGCATCGTGCAGCGTTGCCTGAAAAACCCAGCTGATGCTGGTGTAACCTCGGCACCTTTGGCAGCAAACCTCGAAGCCAGCCCCATGCTGGCTGTCCCAGGGCTGTGGCAGAGCACTGCCAGGGCTGCACAGATGGACACGGGGACAGACAGACAGACAGAGCCCCCAGGGGCAGGGCTGGGTCCCACCTCCAACAGGAACAACCCCGTGCCCCAGAGACAGAGCTCTGGGAGCACATCGGGCACGGGGACACTCTGGGGACACTGTGGGGACACTGTGGGGACAGCCCTGGCACCAACACGGCGAGCAGGGAAAGCAAAATGACTTTGAACACCAACGGAATTGTACCTTTTCAGACTAAGCTTTTATTTTGATATTACAAACCATTTTTCTTTATTCACAAATCACGGTTGTGATATAAACACTAATTTCTAAAGACAGATATACACATTTTCTGGGTTTGTAGGGTTTTTGTTTTTTTAAATCTGTTTAGAAGTCACTATATTCCACATATGGTAGTAATAATTTTTTTCATAAGTCATATTATCAGTAGGTATTTATATAAGTGAAAACATTCCCAATATATATTGTAAAAAAATTTCAAATGCTTTTCTTACATAACTATTTCAGACATACATTTTAAAATGACTACTTGGAGTACTGTAGGAGTTTTATAAACAAAATATTTTCTAATATGGGCTGCACTCTCAACCTTTCAAGATAATTTTAATAGACTAAAACGCCATATAATCATTTAGAGAGTGGGAGCTGTAAAGCCATCTCAGGAAAATTAAAATTGCAAATAAATTCTGATATTCTCCACATTAGACATTTTGTGTGTGCAATTCCAAAAAAAGATGTCTCATCCACACTTTAAATTGGAAGCCTAACATTTGGTAAACATTTTTCAAGTTGCTTTCATCACGGTGTTTAAACAAAATTTACTTTTTCTTTTTATTAACAGGAGGCTTGTTTTGCATATC
>VZTJ01006424.1:2114170-2144170 GCA_013397795.1 Orthonyx spaldingii | reverse complement strand
CTAATTCCTATTAAGGGATAATACATTAAAAATGAATTAATTTATTAAAGTACCCCAAGTTCATGAGCATGGGCTCTGTATCTCACCCCACAGCTGTGTTTACTCTAGATTTGAGTAGAGAAGCCTTCATTGCTACCAGAGGCGTACATGAAATTCCAGGGGTAGCAGTGTGTTAGGCAACTGCTTTCCTTAAGACCTGGTCTGAAACTCAGGAAAATATGTGTGAAAGGCTTGTATAAAACATATGAGTTCCTCTTTTGCATCCAAACTATCGATGAGTTAAGGAATTAAATTTATGTATCAATTCTACTTAAAAACTCAGTGTCCAAGAACACCTATCTTTAGAAATTAGCCAACAAACAAAATGGGGAATCCCCACTGGAAAAGAAAAAAAAAAAAAAAGGAAAGGAAAGTAGTTCACAAGAGTCTATGCTGGGTAAATGGTTTGGTGAATCTTTGAGTTGGAAAGGGAGTTTGAGAGTTCTTTCAGCAGGTTTGACATTGATCCCACACTCTGGAGCCTCTCTGGTAGGAAGAACTTCCACAAACCTCAGGCTTTGGCAACCCTCCACATTAGGATGCAACCATAATTTAGAGATTTGAAATACTCAGCTTTGATAGGACCATAACAGAATCCCTTGTGCCTTGTTCATCTACACTGAAGGGAAGAAGACATTACCTCTCTATGGCCATTTTAAAAGTCTGAGAAGCCATTTTGAATATCATTATAATTTTAATTCTTTGCAGCCAAATTTCATTCAAACAGCAAGAAAACATTTAGAAAGGGAAAATTTAAAGGTAGACGTGTTTCCCTCATGTTCTCAGTAACATCCAGGAGGAATTGCATCATGTACTATTATTTTACATGCTTTAATGCCATCATTATTATTTTTAAAGCAATGGGAATTGGTATATTTCCTTTTTTTTTTTTTTTTTTAATTTCCCTGATTATCTGGTATCGCTGCAATGCTGAACAAGGGCTGCAAACCTGCATCTGCAAAAATTAGATTAATTTTGGTCTAGTGGTCGGGCTGCGTTTTGCCTCCATCCTACATCCCATTCCTGCAGGATGCTTGGCTATGTCCCAGTGCCTCACAAAACAAGGTCCAGCAGGTCCTCTAGGATGGGATTAAGTGGCCCAAATTCAAGGGTCACTTATAAGGAAGGACCAAGCCTGAATACACAGGGCTCAGGCTGTCTTAAATTACTGTTCTATTTAGGCCAACTACTGAAGTAACTGGCAAGCTTACAGCACCGATGTAATAAAACATGTTGCTAATATTATTATTATATCAATATTCAAGAGAAATCTTGACAACTGAGGGGAAAATATGGATAAACACACACATTAAGCAATTTCAGAAGATGAAAATATGACTGTTTCAACCCAATACTGACTTCTGAGTACATTTTTATCACCCTTTTTCCAAAGCAGTAATCACTTATTGTCACTGTTTTACATGGCTTTTTTTTATCCTTCTATGTAAACCCTGTCTCTTTCTGAAAACAAAAGAGTTGTGAAGAAATCCTAACGTGAGTACTGTGACCAAAGTTAATCCTTGCTCCTTAAAAAGAATGTTTAGAATGATTTACATTTATATTATGATAATGCTAAAGCTTTTACTGTGATATTAACATAGAAATGTTATTTCAGAATTAGTGATGCTTATATTCTTGTTAAAATAAGAAACACTTGTTTTTCTTTTACAGGATATTGAAATTCCACTTAAACAAATGTGTGCAATGTAAACACAAAATAAAATGTAAAAAGAATTCTTCCAAATCTTCCGTAAAAGAAAATAAAGTATATAAAATTAAACCGCACAATTTTCATTTTTGCACCCTCCTGAATACACTTGACATATGTAAGCACAAACATGGAAGAAAATATTTCCAAAGCAGAAAGCACACATGCTCAGATATTATCTGGGAAAAAAAAATGCATTGAAATTCCTCTGTGATGAATAGACTTTTTTTTTTTCTCCTCAGGGTGACCTCTACCTTCAGAATATGATGGTTTTATTATGATTAATAAATTTCATTTCCACAGAGGAAAGGAACAGTGTCAGCTTAAACTTAAAGCAAGTGGGTTTCTTTTTAAATGCTAATTTTTAAACACGCCCTTGCATGACACCAAATTTAGAAGCTCAGAAGGTTAGCAGAATAGATTCTGATTTCCAGGCTGAAAATAGTACAGAGGATTTAAACTATATTGTCACACTGCAAATCAGGGAGCTGCCTCAGTCACACACACACTGCTTCCTTTACTCACTGCTGTGCCACCGTGCTTATTTCTCATTAGAATTAGTGGCATTTCAATGCTCTGTGATAATTTACACCGCAAATTATCACTCCAGGTAAACAACTTACTAAAATTTAGGACACGCCAATGGTAAAGTTTTGAATAAATTAATAGTCAGTGCGATTCTCTGTGCATTTTATGGAATGATAAAACAATCTATCCAAACCAACACGCACAAACTCTTGTCTAAGAACACAGCTGATGAACAATTTTGATGCATCGCTAGCAAGGTGTGTTCCTCTGTTTTCCACTATATCTGGGACAAGTATTCAAGACATAATGGGAAAAAACATGTTTGCTAGCATTTTCTTATCATACTGACACTGGTTCTTAAATAGCTGGACTAACAACTTCCTGGGAAATAACTGAGAAAAAAACCCCAGTGTAGCCATACTAACTTCTGTAAATATAGCCAGAAACTATCCACCAACACATGGCATGTTCTTCTTCACTTATGCTGTGCCTCAATCTCCTCAGTCATTTTCAGCAGAGGATTTAAAAATGCTCAAATACTACATAAAATGACAATTTGTTGTCCATTGATCAATTTTTTTAAAAATAGATAATTAAGAAAAGGAAATTACGAGATTTATTTTATCAGGGCCTTTGAAAGGGAGTTTCTCTCTGAGTTATCAGTAGCAGGTATTGTTGAAGTCTCTAAAAATTGGGGAATTCTGTGCCTCTCTAATCGCAATTGCCATTTCAGGATTTTCAATTCTTTAGTACTATGGCTGTGTTTCCATACACAGCTGGGACAGACAGTGGAGCTCCAGTACTGGAGACATTTAGAAGCTCCTAAATAACATATACACTGTAGGGCTTAATAACAGAATTAATAAGGAAAAATTCGCCACATAAAAAATGAACCAAGTTAACCTATTTTTCTCAAGTGATTTGAGAATTACAGAAGGAGAATTTCAAGAATTTGATGCACATATTTTACTTAACATTATCAGCTCCCCCCCATTTCAAGTCTACGTTATCGCTGGAGGAACTACAGAAAATTATGAACCTGCTTAAGAATTATAAAGAGAGAAGTTAAAACTTGGGCACTACTTCAGATCAATCTAACTCTGACCTCAGCCATATTACAAGCAAAACCTACGCACCGCTGGAAAGCTCACCTTTCTAACTTTTCCCAAATATTATCCACTCTTTACCTTCTTTGACTGTAATTGAACAATCAAGTAAAAAAATTGCTTCTGGAAGGAACACAAGGAAAGCAAGGGTTGCCTGGCATCAACCACATAAATACATAAATTATTCCATTAAGCGACTCTGTGCTCTTCCTCTTGGTCACAGGACTGTGATGACACCAGGAGAGATGACACGAGCAGCACAGCTCCTCCCTGTGCACACCGGTCACAAACCCCACTGCTGAGCAGTACTTTAGGCTCAGTGGGTCAAACCTGTGCAGCAGTTTAACTTAAAATTCATCCCACTGCAGTAGGATGGTGCCTGCTTGTGGTGTTCAAAGAATGTGCAACCGACTAACTAACTTCATTTTAGATATTAACACCACGTGACTTCGGGCATTGCAGTCACCTGAATGGCCAACAAGTCTCTCTCTGCCTCAGAAGGCAATGGACAAAGATGTCTCTGAAGTTTTTACTTAAGATCCAGGAAACTGCAATCTGCTGATAAAAACATTTTCCAGGCATTCTCCTTGATTGGAAAGGTTAAAAATGCTAAAATTCTCTATGCCAGGTTTTGAATGCACATTATCAAACACTGAGGTCACCGTACAAGGGAGGACCATAATATGCTTTATCCATGTCATCTTCTTTTTCCATGACCTATAATGTGCTACAGATTTGTGATGGGGAGCAGAGAAAGAATTGGGAAGAGACAGGCAGCACAAAAAAGAGTGAAACTTCAAGGTATGCTGCAGGGCTGAACTCCTGTGTGCCTGGAGAGCCAGAGGGGATTTTCTATCACTACAGTAGTAACACAAACCTAGGTTTTCACAGAGATAAGGAACTTGACCAGGGTCTACCATAGGTAGAGGGCAATAATGAAAGGTTTCCGTGAACGGATCTTCATAAATATGTCATTGATGAAATATTAAAAGCACTGTTTACTTTTTCCTGCAAATGGGAGAAAGTTGAGAAGCCTATGCAAACTTTTCTGTGTGTAGAGATTCATTTCCAGTTCTTGACTGTTTACTTATGTATGTCACATGTCAGTTTGGCCAGTTAATTTCCTTGCTAATTGACAGGCATGCTTTGCAGAAGTTTCACTGATGCTCAGATGTGGTTTTAATTCTGCTTCTGTTTGCCAGCCTGTATCTTCTTTCAAAATTTGTGAGATGTTTCCAGCCAGCCAAAGCTGAGCTGCCACCTCATTAAACATTTAAATAAACATGATTGATATTGGTTAATTTGCAGGAATGTGGACGTGTAACAAACAGCAGCACAGGTGACTTTTCCCTGAGCTGATGCTGGATAAATGCTATGGAGCAATCCCAGGCACAGACCTCAGCTTAAAAGCTCTCACTCAGTTTCAGTCTTGCTGTCTGGATTTACACCAGGGTGGGAATAGAAGTTGATGCCTAGCCAAAAGTCTAAGAGAATTCGATGCTACCACCACCACCTTTCTCTGTAACTTCTGCCCAAGAAACTTAGATTTTATACAAACTTCCTTAAAAAAAGCCACCGGGGCAGCAGAGGCTTGCCATCAGGTAACACTTAAACCCAGCTCCATTCCAATGAAAACAAAGCATGCCTTAGTTCTGTGAAGCATTTTCTTATTAGTATTGCTGCTATATTTAGGGATAATAAAGCTTGAAAAAGTTCTTATCTAGTTCAATAATAAATATACTGGGTACTTTATTTATTAAATTTTGAAGCAGTCTTTTGTGTTCATGCATAAAGTTCTGCAGCCTGCAACCATAGCATTGTTTTATGTTTATTTGCAACATGATAATCTCAAGATACTAAAACTGAATCCTTGCTCATGTAATGGACTTGTATACAGGCACCCATACATGCACACACACAAACCATCTTTCACATGCACTATTTTTAGTCTATCAGAGAAAAAAACCCAATCTAATTGCTTCATTAAAAAACCAGCACAGAAGATGCACACGTGCTTATAGGCACTTGTTGAGGACAAACACAGATTATTCACTATTTCTGTTATCAAAGGAGCTTCACATTGCAAATCCTCCATTTACAAATCACAGGACCCCAGCTTCCCTTAATCTTGTCGTGTTGTCACATTTGAGCAGCCATGCGAACTGACCTAGAACCGCGAGCACCGGGCGGCCAAGCTGTCACACAGATAATGACAGACACGCCAGCAAGGGCTGCCAGCGTCTCCACTGGGTGACAAAAAGGAATTAATCAAACCTCATGAAAGGAGAACAGAGGATAATCAAAGTGTTTACTGATTTTTATCAACTGATCCAATAGCTGAACATCTTCACCGCACAACTACCCAGAGCAGTAAAAGCTGTAACAAATGGAATTCCATATAAGCGACTATTTATAGCAGCAGTAAATGCAGGTTTAAACTGCCAACATAAAGGACACTTGAATTTATAGACAAAGTTTAATTTTGTGCATTAGTGCAACATTTCCTAGTCTTTCCAGAGCAAAAACTTCAGTATCTGCTATTTTTCACAGGGAACAGCAGTACAGCCTGAAATAAATACTACCACAAAGACCATACAGATGCTCCTTCATCTTCATTTTTTATTTGATTAGCAGAAGAGCACAACATAATAATAAAAGCATCTCATAGAAAATGGTTATTTTCCCAAACTGCTTCATGAAATGAAGTCCAACCCATTGGCAGCAGTAGTAAAAGGGAAGAACATCTCTCAACTGAGCATATGTCTTCACACGGTAATTCTACCAGGCTGAAGGAAATACGTCTGAAGCTGCATTCTTCCAAAGCAGTTTGGATTAGACTCTTTCAGGTTCCTTTGTAAGAGTGTGATCTGATCAATATCTCCTACCAGACACGTGAACAGGTCAATGAGAGGTATGTAATTCTGTACGGCAAAATTTTGACCAGCTGCAATTATTTATGTACCCTGGCAGAGGTAGGTTTGCCACAGCAGGCACCGTAGCCATTCTGAGCACTTCATCAAATATTAATCTGTTTTAAATAAGTACCTCCATATTTGCTATTGTTCAACGAATCAAATTTGCGGTAGTGTTAGTGCTGACAGGTTAATGACAGTATACAGGAAAATTGCCATGACTGGAGCAATTGCATTTGTTAAAAATGGCCAATATTCTCTTCAAATATTTCAATAGCACAAACCCCACGGTTTGCTTATTGAAGCTGCCTGCTTTTATTCAACATCTTTGCTGGAGTTATGAAGTTAAACCTTTCAAAATGTTTAATCTGTTTTGGAGACTGTATCTTTCTCCAAATGGAGGTCAATAACTTAATTTAAGACTGTCATCTTCTAAAGCTTTAAAAAGCATTTCTTTTGCTTGCATGCAGACACACACACACAACAGAATCCTTCCTCCTGGGACTGATTCTGCTCAAAAATGTAAATAAATACAGTCACAATTGGACAGATGTTATATCCACTTCCACCATACTTCATTCCAAATTCAGCTTTATATATACCCTTGCCTCTCTCTCTGTTATTTGAAAATCATAAACTGCAAATACACTTGGGAGAAAAATAATACCAAGCATGTATCAGCACTGGATTTTTTTGTTTCTACATAAAGGTTGGATAACAGTTAAAAACTGGAAGGAGAGAGAGAGTAATAAAAATATAAAATAATAACCCTGTCCCATTTTTACACAAAGAAATATAAAATGTCATTTGCAGGTACATCTGAGAATGCACTTGGAAAAGACACTAAAAATGCTTTTTCTTTACAAACTATGAATTTTGATGTTACAAAACCTAAAAGAGAAAAAAATAGATTGAGCACTGATTTGAAAAATTCACTACGAATGCTAAAGCTGCAAAATGAACAATGTTCTGCAACCAACATGGAAATAAACCATGGGTTTATTCTGGGTCTCATTCTGATTTATCCAGAGACTGATAGGGCAGATGCCCATTGCCCCCATCAGACAAGAACCTCAGGATTACTTCCCCCCTAGTGGAACTATTGTCAGGAATTTGCTAGAGGAAGGTCTTCAGAGATCCTTGTTAAAATCCCATCATCAAACCAGCAGGAGGTTTCTGATGGTTTCCCTGCCTCTGTTCTAGTTCAGATCTGTTTGCAAACCCTTTAATCATGTCTGCCAGAGAAGATCTATCCCAGAAGTGCAGAACTTCTCTTCGGAACAGTAATTATTTTTATCCTCAGAATGCACTGGATGCAATCAAGAGTGAAATGCTTTTAAATTTCCCATGGAAGGATCTCTCTGTCAGATATCAGAGGAGGTTTTGCTTCTGTATTGTGCATTCAAGAACAGACACAGATACACAAATAGAAATGTGTCTATGGACACAAATTGCTCATTAGCACATTTATCTACTCGAGATTACTTTATTCCCAAATCAAAAAAAGATATCACGTGGCTGAGGGCTAAGTATCCTCTGGCAGGAATGATGAAGGGTGAAGAAGAAAAGAGTGAATATTACCAGCAGAACCACCCAAGTCCTCCCATTTCCAATTGATGACCAAATTCCAACCAAAGCTTTACTTGTTAGATATTACTATTTGTAATCCACAAACACACACGTTCTTTACAGGGAAGCAATACAAACATACATATACTCACATTTCAAACATTGAGCATGTTATAAGTATCTTCACTTGATATCAACTTTACAAACACAGTAGAATTACTGTCATTGAGCTTAGGAGCACTAAAAAAAGCACTATAAAATCATACTGCAGGTGTTTTGCACGCATCTGAAAAACCACAGGAAGGTTAGCTTTGGTTCTACAAGTATCTCTACGTTTGCTCCATGTATTAAAACATAAAACAGCAGATAATAAAATAGTTGGAAGTCAACTTACAAATTCAAAAGACCAAATTCAACTTTGGCAATTTGACCCACAGGACTATGGGCCAGAGAATTACTTTTTTATGAAGCCAAAAGTCATTTAAATTCTATTACTGAAACTTAGGTGTATAAGAAACAGCAGGTACAGGCTTTCATCAGCTTTCTCCTTCATATCTTAGTGCAAAAAAGGCACCTACAGTCACCTGTGATGGATGTGCTTATCATATGCTCAAAAACATGCCTAGCAAAAATACCTTATTGTTGAATCAATTCAACAGAGGTAATCAACTGGTAAACTGAAAAGTTTTAACAAATACAGAGATCCATTTCCTTTTGTGCAAAGTTCACTGAATGTACTGATAAATGAAAGTGTTGTATTTTTGACTGGAATTATAAAGTGATATATGGAATATCTATAACAAAGTCTTGGGCACTTAAATTGTGCCTGAATTGAGAGAGAAAAACGTCTTTATCAGAGCAATAATTATTGCTTAGAAGGGTTCACTTTGCAAAACTGGCCCCATAGACCCCACATCTAACTCAAGAATTCCAAGTTTAAAAATTGCTAAAATAAATATATTTATTCTTACTTAACCAAGCTTAGATTTACAAATTAGTAGCCTCCCTACTACAGCTCACTTCAGTGAAGAGCTGAGCAGGAAGCTCAAGTGAAATATCAAAAGCCAAAATCCAAGTTGAGTCACAACAAGAATGTGACAAATGTTGGTTTCTCAAAATGTGTGTTCTTCATAATTTATAGGACTTGGAAAAATCTATGTTAAATCAGGTTTTACTATAGAAGAACTTTTCAGATTACCACCAAAAATGCTACAACTAGCATAGAGATCACAACAAATTTAGCATAATTTGGGTTTATCTATGATCATCTTTTCCATAAATAAATGCTTTTATTTGTTTCTATGTAGACCATCATGGCATAAACAGAAATCTCATCACCTTTCATTTATTTCTGCTAATATAAAACTCTATCAGCAAACACTTCTTAATACCAACCTTTGATTTCACACTATATACCCTTTCATCCTTCAATATGAGAAGCTTCTATGAACTCGATTTTTTGCACAACATTATTGGCAGAATATGTCCCAGCACAGTTACTATTTATTTTTGCCTTTGGATTTCTTATGTAGCAACATAATACCATCCTTACCTGAATTAAGACTAAGCTTGTTCAAACTCTATTGCTTAAAAGAGAGAAAACCTCTTGACATATTCAATAAATTTATAAAATATAAATAAACCTTTTAAAAACATTGTTCATTCTTCTGTGCCCGTGGCTCACAACATGATAGTATATCAAGACTTTTTACTTACTAGAGAGCGATCCTCTGAAGGCACAGACCCTCTCTCCCACTATCTCATCCATAGGATAGACTTTGTGAGTGCTTTAGGGTCTGCAATACCCTTGTGGGCATCGTTTGCCCCCAACGAGTTGAAAAGAAAATTGTTACATCTATAGCACTTACAATGTCCTACACACGTCTAAGCCTTTGCTCGTTTCATCAGTTCTGTTTGCTTTGACTTCTGAAAGTCACAGTCCTGAAGCTTTTATTAGAAGGTTTAACACATCCTTACACACTAGGCCATACGATATTTAAACTGGAAACAGAACACCAAAGCCAGCACAATAAACCTAATGGCTTTTATACGGCAGAACCTATAGGCTGAAGCTATAAATTCATTAAACTATTCCAAAGATTTACACTACGGACTTTCCTATGCTTTGTCTTACGATTAAATGCAGCATGTGAAAAAGGATATTGAGACCTGGATGGATGCATCAAGAAGTATCAATGATTGTTACCTGCAGAGGTGTTACAAGAAATTTCATCTGCTGCAACGAAGACGAATTGATTTCTGCAAGAGAAGATAAAATTCACAATACTGCTTGCTGACTGGGAAATGTGCTAGCTGCCAATTGACTTGATGTTTACAGATGGGGTAGGGGAAGGGTGCTTAATTTTAATGAATGTAGCAAGAAAAAGTGTTGAGTACTATAGAGTTTATAAGGATCATGAGGCAGACATGCTGGGATCTTTTAAATGAAATAATGGTGACATTTGGATATGGACTATGCACAAACTCTTGCATTGGAAGCTTCATGTTTAGTGTTGCAGATATGTCAATAAATTTATGAAGTCTAATAAAAATAAAACAATATATTGATATAGCTATTAAAGGGCACTACTGCAAAATATGTAAAAAGCGCTTTTGAAAAAAAATTAAATTGCAATTTACTTTGTGCATCTGAAAGGAGGCTACTGAAATTAAAATATTTTGCTTCTATGTCTAATATGACTGCAATCAAAAAATTAATTTTCTGCTATTTATTTTAAAAAATGACATAGTATATTCTCATATACTGTCGTCCAAATACATAGAAAAGCCTTTTGCAGAATCTTAGCAGAATAAACTAGAGATATGAGTAATTTAATATAAACCTTCTCTTGCAAAATTCTTTTTAAAACCAGGTAGCATAAAAAGAGAAACGCTAAATGCACTAGTACTTCAAAATGCAGAAAACTTCATTATGGCACGAATCCCGATTCGTCCTTTCCAAAGTCTAGGCAAACAGGACTTGGGCTAGTGGAAACCATGTTTAAGGATTAACATCAAATGACTCTTTCTATGCATACGCACAGTATTTTTGTGTTGGGCAGGATTAATGGACCCGGGTGAAGAGTTAACCCTTGGGTGTGGTTTCCTCCTGGCTGCACCCAGCTCCTCCAGCCTGCACAGCAAAAAGCTGACACTGATGCTCTGCACAGCCTTAATGCAGGAGTCTGACAAACAGGAGCCAAGGGATCAGGCTGAGGACTGCCTGGAAAAACAGCTCTGCAAGCATTAAGCACTGAGGATCCTCCTGAAAACCATGCAGGAGCAAACATCCCTTAGGGGCAGCAAAACCTTGAAGAGTTAAGCCCTAAGGGAACAAAATCTCTTTCTATTACTGCACCTCCAGTGTATCAAGAGATTTGAAATTCTCATTTAGAAATCTGTGAACCTTGTTACTTAGAGGTTCACGTTCTGGGAGGGGGGGGAAGTAAATCCAAAATCAAACAAGGAATCTGCAATCTGTACTGGAGGGACAGGATTGCTGAAGTCCAAAAGCAGATCATTGCCCTACCAGAAATACTGACACTGCCTGTTAGAGGGAACTTAGCGATCAAACAGCACATTCTTGCATTCTCAACTGCTGTCCAATTGGTAGTTCTGCTCTTTCTTTTGTCATCTGCAACAGTTTCAGGGGCTAATGAGATTTACCTACCACGTAATGCTAAAGACATGAATTTAAAAAACCAAAGGGGGGTAAATTTCACATTATAAATACCGAGCTACTCTGTATTTCATAGGTAGCATAGTTTGTCACTATATTTACTGCTACCACCTCTGTGGTAATTATACAGACAGGAAAAGTTAGATGCTTGCCTAAAAGGGCCTGAGCCAGTAGCAATGAATATTTACCAGCTACTGTTTTACAGAAAATCCTTCTGACTCATTTCTATGAAGCTGTTAAACTGCCCTCTCATCTAAATGAAAAGATGACTTTTCCTTAAAAACTGCCTCTAAAGTGGTTACTGAGAAACAGTGGAGCATTTAACCACAGATTCTCTATCTTCAGATGTTAAAGTACAGAATTATCTGCAAGGGTAATATGTTGGGTTAGTACCTCCAGAAAGACCCCAGAACACTGACTGCAATTTGTCCTTTGGAATGGCAAATATTACTGAAACTGTTCTGAAATCTTACTCTTTTTTTAACCACCGCTTTACTAATTACTGGGAGAAAACTAATTTTCCAAAAAAAAATTAACCCAAACTGTTACCTATTTAAAAAATAGCTACTATAAACATCTCTTGCTATTCTGCGGCTGAGGAAGATGCAATTTTGCTCTTGTAAAATTAATTTCACAACTCCATAAGTAACTTTTAAAACTAGGAAGTTACATATTGGTCAGCATAGCCACTGTGAGAATGAAAAGATTAGAGGCTGGAGCTCAGTAAGCCAGTTCAATATTTTATAACTAATTAGGTGTTATTTGTTGCAATTGCAAAAAATTCTTAAGTGCTTGGACGGCTTTAATGCTCATATAGTGGCAGGTTTTTTAATCTGGCTAAATTCCATACTATTGTTTACATAGACCTGGAGGGAAAACTGCTCCTCAGAGGCATCCCACACCCCACACCTGGTGGCTAAAGCAGGTGTCAGTCCTTGGTGTGGGCAGCCCCAGAGCCTGCAAAAGGAGCCTCTGGAGTGAAGGTGGCTCCGTGTCCATCAGATCCCTTCTTTCCCAAAGCAGCTGGAGAGCAGAGGTGGCAAAGGACAGCTCACCTTGCTCAGTCCTCTGCAAACGTGGAGTGTTCCCTTCAAAGAGCAATTCTCTGCCCTGACTCTATCGAGCACACAAAGCTGAAAAACCTCACAAGGAGGATATGATGAAAATTCATGGCGCGTTTTAGGTTGGTTTAGTGTTCCTCGTCACTGCTACACTTTTAATGATTCAGAAAGGTACAGGAATTGTAAGAGGGCCCAACTTTATTAGACAATAAGCCCTGCTCAATTAAGATATGGAATCACTTCCATAATTTAATTTGTCTATTAACAGTGAAAGTATAGAACTAAAGTTTTACTGTTCACTGGTTAGTATTTCAGATGTAAAAGAACACAGATTTTAAAAACAAAAAACTTTTTTATTTTTAAATAAAATTTTTAAAGTTGTTACTGGCTGTGAGATAGGAAAAAACCCCAAAAAACTGAAAGGATAACATGACAAATACCTTGATCTGTATGTACAGTTGGATATATTCAACCTGCCTGATCCTCACGCCCTGGGCTAAGTGCAATCCTTTTAAATGCAGGAGTGGCACCCTTTGGCAGTCTGAGCTCTCTGCTGTCTCCCAGACAGTTTGGGTCAGGAAAATGTGCTGCTGGGATTCCAAATGGCTCTGTGCCATCTGAGCAGCTACTTCCCAGGGGCAAACACTCTGCATACTACTGCTTCTCTCAAGCCTATATATCAATTTTTATCTCTTCTAGCAAATTGAAAACTAACACATTTTTTACCAGTGTGGTAATAAAGATGGTTTTAAATTTTGGAAAAAAAAATGTTTAAACATTTGATATATATCCTGAATTCAAACAAGAACAGAAGGGAAGGACAACAGAAGTACTATTAAGTGATTTCGATGCGCTTTCTTCCTTTGGGGTAGTTATTGAACCTGCATTACACCATCTTCAAAGGCTTGAATATGTTCTCATTTCCTCTGCTCCATTCCCTGCAGTCCCTCTGGCAGTAACAAAAGCGTGCCTCTGAGGCCCCACATCTGACAGAAACCTCTCTCTTTCGGCACGTGCTCTGTCTATCCAGCAGACCTTTTGCACACCCAATACATTACGGGCTCTCTTTGTCTCTTCTTGTTTGGTGAACACATGACATAATACAGAATGGAGGTTTTATATATATCGAAGGGTTTAAGTTCTTTCATCACTGCAGCCTGAGCCTTGTCCTTGCTACAGATGTCTAATACACTCAACTGCTTCTGTGAAGAAATACTTGGCCCATAAGCGACTTGCCCACTTTACTATTGGAAAATTCAGAACCTGGAAGTGGAAGATAGGAAGAGATTCAGAGAATGGGTCTCAGATACTCTCTTTTTACGACTTGGGGGATCTAACTGTCATGAAGCACAATTCCAACCTAAGTTCAGCATAAACTCCTACCCTCAGTGCTCCATCTAAAAGTGTCCATGGAGCCATCCCACCCTGGGAAAGGATGAGCTCCTCTGTGTCTGCACTACTCCCCACTCCTCGAAAAGCACCAGCCTCCCACCACCTTCCTCCCTGCACTCAGTGGCTCTGCTGCTCTTCAGGTGTAGAGAACTCCCCGGGGTTGTTAAGGGTGGGAAACCCAAGCAGGGCACACGGGGCCAGTGTGAGATCTTTGTGTCCTCTCCTCTCCCTAAAGCGCTGGCTGCACTCGGACTTTTCACCACTGCTTCACACAGCACACAACTGAGAACAAAATTTTGACACACACCTAATCTCACCCACCACTCCCAGAAGTTTTCAATCCCTCCTCCTCGGCAGCACAGAGCTTCCTTAAAATGGAAGCCATACTAGGGGTCAAGGGGGATTTTAAGGAATTAATCATACTAGCTCTAGGAAATCTGAAACGTAGAAGAAATTATAATCCACTAACATACAGTGATTATGCTTCATGGACCTGAATTCCTGGGCTTTGCTGACAAATTTCACAAAACTAGACAGAAATAATTTTGCTTAACACAGAGGTGCAGACCCCCATCCAAAAATATAGCAACTGCTGAAAACAGTGCAGAGCCCCAGAACGTCAAAAATCAGGATGAAGGCAAACACAATATTGAACAGAAGTTACAGTGGGAAGATTTAAACTATAATCAGTTGACTTTTTCTGGTAAGACCACCGTGGGATTGACAAACAAAGCCAGTATTTAGAATTCAGGGATCAGAATCTCAGCTGGTAAAATTGATGCAGTTTAATGGAAAGCACTGACTTCCCTTCCTGGAGCTGCTCCAGGTTGTATTCCCCAAGGATCCGGGGCTAACTACCGAGTGCAGCAAGGAGTTTTCCCAGCAGAGTTATATGTGGTACATCTAAACATTTCTCCATTATATTATTAAAGCTAGTATGTATTTCCTTCATGCTCTGAACATTAAGACTTTGCTGCTCTTGTGAGGATGCTGATATTGAGAGCTTTTTCACTCTGAATTTTAATCTAGCTGGCTGCTGGCTCCTTCAGTGGTTTCTGCAATATTCAACGATGGACAAAGTTTCCCTTTATAATAATTTTATTAAGTCCTTTCCAACTCCCTCCTGCTGGTGTCCTAAATTTAAATATCAAGGCTATCAAAGAATTTAAACTTTTTAATATTAGCATAATAACTATAATTAGAAGGTTGATTTTGCTATTATCATGCTTTATATTCTCATTACTGTAAGATCAAAGTACATTACCATACCCATAGCATTTGAATCACAACACAAAGACAACTAAACAACTTCACAGCCATACCTATATGATATATTAAATGAAATAAGAATAAAACTATAAATAATTCATGCGGTATCAAGCTTCAACAACACTAACTTGTTTGACCTGATGTGCATTAGGAAGGTATATTTTACTTTTAGACTAATTTCTTCAATGTCAGGTTCTTTCTCTCTGCAGAATTGCTTGTTCAACCTAACCAGCAGTGGTGATACAGAGAGGAAGATGTGGATATTTTGCTCTCACTGGCGTCCTCTGCTTTCCTTGTCACAACACAATGCCCTCCTACATCCATCTTTCCTGACCATTTCTGTCCTGAAATGTTGAGGCAGGCCTTGGAAGCAGATAGAGGAAAACCCTGACTCTGAAGAAACCAATGCAGCTACTTCTACAACTATTGCTGCAAAAACCACTAAAGCTCATCTGCATTGCCCGAGCAAAAGCAGCTCGTCCATCTGCCTGGGCTCAGCTGCCACTCCAGAAGGTTCTGTGTCCCCCTTGCCTCCCTGGGTCCCCCAAATGCCCCAGGGTGTGTGAACTGGCCCTACAGCCCTGCTTCCAGGCCCTCATTCCCCTGCCACGTTTGTCACCTCTGCATTGCTTTCCTTTGCATCCTCTCCGTGCTCAGTACAGGACATTGCAGTGTGCTTCAGCTGATGTCTCTACCAGAATTCACACTGCCAAAGACAGCAGGAGAGCGAGAAGAAACAAAATCTCTCATTAAGTTTTGTCCTGCTACCAGTCACACAACTTCTCGAGCAGGAATAATTTGGTTTAATGCCAAAAACTACTTTTGCAATTGCAAAAAGCATACCTTCAAAAAAGAAAAAAAGCAACCCCTAGCTCATGTGGACACTAATGGAAATGTGCAGCCCCAAACCCAGTGAGATGCCTGCATTATTTCATTCACTCAGAGAGAAAAAAAAAAACCAACAACTAACCAATCCAAAAATCTAAAGGGATTAAAAAAACCCGAAAGGGAAATATGGCCAACAGAAGGTGCTTTCTCATAATTTGTACTCTTATGTCAGGCTTTCCCCAGCAGATGGGCAAGCATTTATTTTAGCCCTGATCCCGAACTAGCTAAACAACCCAGGAGAGAGACTGCTTTTAGCACAGTGCAAACTGATGCTGCAAAGCAGACTGGGGGAATGTCCACGCTGCACACAGGGTGGATAGAATAATTCTGCCATGGCAGTGTCTTGGATACAAAGCCCCCCTCTCTCTCCTTTCATTAGCCCTCAAAGTCGGTATAAAGAACAGTTCTAGCAAATTGATGCAACCTTTCAACTCAGTACCGTTGTTGGGAAAAAAAAAAAAAAAAAAAGCTTATTGCCAGAATGTGGGCAATATCTTACATCACAAATAGTGGGAAGATCTGTAGGTCTTTCACCTTTTGTATTTTAGATCTACATATTTTATTTCCTGATTTATTTATTTTTTAAATCAGAGCTATACAAATAGACTTGGGTCTAACTCATATTAACTGCTGCATCAGTGGAATTTTTCTATGTATGATTATTCAATACATGCTACCTAGTGTGAAAGTATTTGCTATTAATAATGCAATATACAGAGTCTAAAGATGCATATTTATCTGCAAGAGCAACACGTGTTTTTTAAGCAGATCTGGACATTATAAAGTGAAACCTAAACCTAATAGGTGAAATTCTGAATACCACACAAATGCATAGGGGAATTCATACTGATCTCAGTGGCAGAACTGCTCTAAAATTATTGGCCTTTTACTGTGATTAACACAGTCTGCACTTAAATTAAATACCTGAGGAAGTAGTGCAGTAAATTTATTTCAGAAGTGTTCCACGTCAGCAACATAACATCAATCAATGTCATTATGATCCAGGACTGTAAAACGAGGCTATTTTTGAAATCTTAATATTTGAAAATTTTGCTTATTACTATATTTTAGACATATTATTCATTGTCTTTAAGGCAAAGAGCATTTTGAAGTCAGCCTTGTGTAAAGAATCAGTATTTTAACCACTAAAATACATCAAAAAATATCCATTTATTTAATTGGGCGATTTATTCTTTATGTATATCATGCCATCCTTAAAGTAATGCCTCAAAAACATGCTTTATATTTGTTTCTGATTTCACAGCAATTATTATGGTTTACTAGTAACCACCATTTTATCCACTATAAACTTCCCTAACATACAGAGGTATAATTACAAACTTCAGCAATTATAAATGACAACAATTCTTTCCCTTTACCTTCTATTAAGTTTTAAATGACTTTATATATTAGTTGACAGTATAATTTTTTGCATATTATAACTAAAATGCCATATACGTGAAAACCTTGCCAGGATTAGTTAAGAATTCATTCAAGAAAAACAAAATGAAGTTTAGAAGCTGGTACATGTTTGGTTTAAACAAAGTCCTTTTTCTTTTTTGAAAATGTATATTAAACACCCTACAGCAATTTTCACAAAAAAGTTCCTTAGGATACTTGGATAAACATTCTATTCCCATTCCTGCAGTATTCTTACAATCTGATGTTTCCCTCAGGTGGGTTCCTAGAGCATCAGAAGCTTGACAAACCCAGAGGAATATGAAAAAAAATCTATTTAAATACCTAATCAAATGCTTTAGAATCCTTGGAGGTGCAAAACACTACAGTAAAAACATGCAAGAGTGTAAATCGCCTCTTACTTGAGTAATTTCATCAACATTGTTATTTAAAGTTTGTTCTTCTAATACTTCCTCACCTTGCCAGAGCACATTGCAAATTACACGGCTAATCCATACAGACTATATCCGTGTCATCCCAGTTTTATTAATAACATTTCATTCCTTTATCTTCTGTCTGCCTCTCGCACAATGCTCTTAATTCCTGCTTGGGTTTAAAGCACTCGGGTTGACAACACTTAGAGCACGTTCTAATCTGCCTCTTTGCGCTCTATCAAGCCAATGATCTGAAAACTACAAAGTGTATAATTAGCCCCTGACATGTCCAAAGGAACTGTTTTGGTCTATCATGTCACAGGCATTGACCCAATAGACTGTAACAGTTTTGGTCTGCTGGAATAGGAATCAATGTTTTAGTAACTCCCCAAGTCCGTATTTATCCAGTCTGCTGAATACAACACTGAAAAATTTTAAAGTCGCGCTTTCTTCCAATGTCCTCTAAGAGCAAAGAAATATTTCTGAGCTAGTAATGAAATAATTCCTACTTTAAAAATGTTCACCAGTCCTTCCCCCCCTCCTTTTAGAGAAAAAGTATGAAAATTCATCAAATTAATATGTTCATAATCACAGCTATTTACTCTGAGCTTTTACGTTAGAGTAAGGAACTCCCAAGTTAAAAGCTGTGCTACGTAACCAGATGTAGGCTGGATGGATTAAACAAAACCAAGAGAGGATAATGAAGCTGAGATGTAAATGTCAGAACAGGTGCACTGATCTTTTTTGGAACATGAGGAGCATTTAACAGCTCTCCTATGCTCAAGAAGAAACTGGCAGCAAAAGTACTGAGCACCTTAAGATTGGAACACATCAGGAAGCCAGGAATGGAAATCTATGCTTTAGTCTACCTCTCCCTTCTCTCCCAATTTTTTCTTCATGATTTCCAGCATGGATGCCAAAACAGATTTTACAGCAATAGCCTTTCCTTGTCTATGGGGATTCCTAAAATATCCCTCGATACTGCAATGAATGAGAATGGAGATTACAGGTAAGAGAAGGATAATCAGGGTATGAATGAAACCAGCTCTGACACAATAAAAGTTTAAGAATTGGAATTTACCAGAATTCTGGGCAGTACCACTAAGCTTTTTGACTGCTGTATCCCCTCAGTTTTGAACTAGTGGAGGAGCTTTAACAATTCCCTGGATATTACATGAATAGTCAAACTACACACAGGTGTATGAAGCCTTCAAAGTACCAGTAAACAGGTTAATCCCACCAAGCAGAGGAATGTATTAAAATATCAAAGCAGCTGTCTAGAACTGGTAGAGGATTATGTTTTTATGAAATCTAGTTGTTTGAAATGTTTTCCTACATTAATGTGACTCACTGTGTCTCCCTCAAAAATGTCATATCTGCAATATTTTAGAAGAACCGTGCTTCAGTTATTGGAAAGTATTCTATACAATATATTTTCCTTTCAGGAAATTCCTGTCAAAATGTACTATATTAAAGTCCTTGGTCATGGAATTTCAAACACTTCGATTTTTTTTTTTCCCTATAACATTTTCTTTATTCATCTTCACCCACTTTTACTTTCTAACTCTTCACTAAAAGACACTGTTATGGTTATATTACGAGTCATATACTCCAGTCATCCCCAAACTGTGAATGGACTGGGATGAAAATGGATTATGAAAGATTAACATGATGCCAGTGACCCTCTAGTTTTCCAGAGACCATACAGGCGTAAAGTTCTAACAGGGAGATGGCCAACTCCACTACCTCTCTGCAACAGCCAAGCCAGTAACTTGATTTTTATTTGCAATAACAGGGAATAAAGAAGCTTTAGCTACCACACAGGACTGTCCAGGAAAAAAAAAAAACAAACTAGACCAATAAAGCATCACCACAACAAACCTAAGCATTTGCAGAAGAAGTATTAAATAAATGCTCAACTATTGCTGTTACAAAAGCTAAACACAAGCTCTGTACCCGGTCCAGGTGCTAACTGAGCCTTTTCATCGTCAAAATTTGAGTAGCCTAGAATATGGGCCGTACAATTCTTCCTTATGGATTATCCCCCAAACCTTCCCATTTCTCAAGATTCCACCGGGACAGCAAAATACACAAATGTTTGAAGGTTCCGGCTGGGAGTAGAAAAGTTACCACTATATTCTAATTCTTTTCCTCTTACAACCTGATTCCTTTAGAAACTAAAACTATGTAGAGAAGCTCTTTTTCCTTAATCTTAGAACGTACAATCATGAAATGAATGAAGTACTAGATTTTGAAATATTTATGCTTCTATAAAATTATTTAATGGAAAATTAAATTCTGGCTCAAGATGCTATTATATTTTATATGCAATCAAAACTTTAATTTTTAGTATATATCTCTAGTAATCTTCAATAAGAGAAAATAATTTGAATAAAACTAGATTGGTTTTCATTGTTTAATCATAAAATAGAAGATATTATAGTTCACAGTATAATAAAACCCCCCTCCAGCTACTGAAGCTTTTTTATATTTTGTGGTTTTTTTACTCTTCATTCTAGATGTTCCTTCTTTAATGAACATGTTTACAATTAAATCAAATCTGTACCTATTCTATTTTAGGATAACCTGAGCACAAATATCAAGTATTACTCTCAACTATTTGCCCAAAGAGGACTGGAAAATGCATTAAACTATCTCTGTAGACACTACTGCTTTGGAAAAACTGAATACTCCACATAGACATGCTAAAAATGTCAACTATTAGAATATCAGGATTTTATCAGGAGTAAGATTTCAGATCTGGAAGATACATAATTTCCACATGACAAAACCTTCTCTCTCAAATTTTATATAAAACTCTAGGTATAACCACAGAACATGTAACACAAATCAATAGTGGGAGAAAAAAAACCCCAAAACATATTTTTAACTACAAAGTGTTATGTGCAAAATATTTTGGAATATGCCTTATTTTATTAACAAAAAAATTTAAAAAAAAAAGTGAAAAAAAAGTCAGCTTCCAGTGATGAGGGATTTAATCCAGACAACAAAGAGGTCAGTGGGAACCTTCCCATAGCTTGGAGTGAGGTTTGAATTGGGCGCTGTGTTGTAGGAAGGGAATGGTGCTGGGAGCAGCATCCCTCTGTCCGTGTGTGTGTGTGATGGATGGGATGTGTGTGCATATATGGATCCAGCACCATCCATGTATAAACACACCTCTGGCCTGCACAGGGACAGCAAGCAGCACGGGGGATGACTCTGCCTTTTGCCTTACTCCTGCCAGGGCTCTGCTCGTTACACTCCCAGACACACTCGCGTAAATAGTGCTGACAGCGTTAATATGCGCGAAAGGAACATTTCTCTTACTCCGATCGAAGATGCAATAATCAAATCATAAAACACAAAACCAATAGCCAATCCATGTGAATAAGTCTGCCCATAGGCTTAATTCAAGCAAGCCATTCACTGAGCTATGTGATGGATCTGTCAAATCCAGTACAGCGTTACAGACATACCAGCAACACCAAGTGAACATGCAATGACAAAATGACAACACGCCCCACTGCCATGCTCCGACTCCTTCTACCTCAGGAATACAAATCTGGATGACCTTGCTAGTTTCTCTTACTTCAGACTTGGACAGAAATCTAACAACTATTTTTTGTTTCTTTTCCAAAAAAATATATATTGCATGAAAGATGATGAAAAGCTGTACAACATTTTATTAACATCTGATTTAGTGCCTTTTGCACATCCTTACAATTAGTTTTTCCAAATATGCTCAGTTTAGAGAGTTTGCCAGGCAAGTTCCAGACTGATGAACAATATATATAGACCAGTAGGCCCCTTTTAGGACTCATGCTTATTGGAAAACTTATCAGAAATTTTAAATCTTGGCAAGTTGAACATACTTTTTTTCTGATCCACTTCTGCAAAGACCTTCAAATCTGCCAGTGATTTAGCATACGATAGATCACACAGTATTAAAACTGGATTCTGCATTTTTTTGAAGTTGTGTCCAGTGATTGTATTACTTCATAAATAAAACAAAATGTACCTGTTTCTTTGTTGTTTTTGTTTTATGATCCTGAGGAATGACTGGAGAGATCTGCCAGGCCTACCTCTGTTGGGAAATTTGGTTCAAGAGTACATGATCTATCTTGACAAGTGCTTAGGGGTTTGCATTGACTGGTTTAATGGTATTTCCTTGCCACCTGACTCTCCCCTGTACATCTGTTCCTCGCCTATTTCCAGCAATATTTCCGACTGTGACAAACAAGGATACCATTGCATTTCTTCACAGTGACCATCAGCAATTGGCTTGCTCTATTGATTCTGGAGTCCCAAATCTTTCTGTTAACCTTTATTTTTAATTTACCAAAACATGTCTCCAATCTAAAGATTTCCTCTTTCCATCTCCTGACTTAAGAAGCATCTCAAATATGGACCATTGTCATTCATAATGGATATGAGTGGTGATCAAAAAAAATAAAGCTTTTCTTATTTTTTAAATTAGTATGAAGTAGTATTTCCACGATATGTCACTGCTTCAATAGTAAATACTCAGTGGTCCTCACTTAATTTCACTGGGCATCATTTTTTACACAAACAGTAAATATAGTTCACGGGTAATTAAATTAAATAGGGGCTCATATGAACACTAAATAAATGTATAAGGAGATATGGAATCTTCAGTGTTGTGAGAGGAGAGCAGATGATTATTACATTGAGAAGAAAAGATACCAGCAGTTGTACTGAACTACATTTCAGCGCTTTCAATATTAGTAATTTCACAAAAGTAGCTAAATTAAATTAATTTAAAAATGAACAAAAAGTTAATCAAATTAAATAAACTGTAGTTGAGAGTAATCTGAGGTATCCATGTTTGCACATAGTTTCCCACATGCAATGAAATGTTTGAGCAGGTTGTTATTTGTTTTGTTCTCTATGCTAGTTTTGGGATTCTCTCATAAAGAAATTCAGTTATGAGATTTGTAATTAAGACAAGAAACCGTATTCATTTGGGGGAAGCAGATCGAAGATGAGGATTAACCACATTTAAAAAGAGGAACTAAATTAAAAAAAAAATCCAAAAGATATTAAATTCATTTAAGATATCTAAAATTGTGCAAGCAAAGACAGGTTATTACAATTCTAATTATACACAAAGTGTATCTGAAAATTAGACAATTTTTTTCAAAAAAATAATTAAGGATTGTAACAACTGCATTACTACTGATGCCATCTCCAGCTTCCTTTACAGCATTTAAGAGCACTATCTCCCTAAACAAACCTTTCACCTTTTAGCAGCATAACTCTTTGTGATGTTGCCTCTCTGCCCATAGCAGAACATGTGACCAACTGATATTTTATCTTACAACCTTTGATCTGGTTTATGAGAAGGTGCATCAATGAAGAATTAAAGCATTTAAAAGTCAGCTTGCTACTGTTCAGTTCCTCTATGCAATGCATAGGTTTAATGGACAGAAATCAACAGCCTATGAAATGATCCAGGGACGCCTGAGCGATAGCTGGCAAAACCTGACTGACCACAGGAGGTTATTTAGAATTTTGTCCTTTTGGTTTAGTAGGCTTTCAGAAGCAGGAGTTGTTTTGCATTACAAGCTCACAGAAAAACCCTAGAGCTGCGACATGCTAACAAACCTTTGTGGAAATGAAATGAAACTACTGAATAGCACTTCACCCGTGCAGGTTACCCTAAGTAGAAATAGTACATTGCCAACAAAGTGTGCACAGCACAGATCTGGTTGAGATTACTGACCCAAAATCAATAAAAAGTAGCTTGCTTACCTGTCTGACACAGCATGCCTCAGCCATACATGCAAATTACTTTATTCACATAACTTTAAAAAAATATATCTTCATTACCCAGAATAAGCACTTGAAAGGCAAATATGCATGCATAGCATTGTAACATTCATACCATGGGACTTGGTTCTAAAAATACAGAATCCATGAACAGCGCTTCAATCTAAGAAATTGTGCACTAGAATTTCTTAATCTCTTGATTTCTTTAAGAAACAGAAGCATTTATAACACTGCCTAATTTAGCATTCCAAGAATTTTTTTTTCAATATGTATTTAAGACTTGAGAAATTATTTCCATGATTCCAAGGGAAAATTTTCTTGTATCAGCTGTTGAGAAGTGTGACCTTACTTCTCACTGCCATCATGAAGCAAATTATATGTGTGTCTCTGTCACCATATACACCCTCCCTTTACAAGGGAACACTCCTCAAGTACTTGAAAATCATCAAAGATAGAATAGGTTTTAAGGGTACAGTTCATGAAGAGAACATAGGATAATCCTCCTTCTCATTACAAAATCATGCCCACACACTGCAAAGACTTAATTTTATGCAATTTGGTAAAATCCTGTTCCTACTGAAGTCAACAGCAATTTAGACATTGACTTCCAAGGAATTCCAATATTAATTTTTCAAGAAGACACAGTAATATATGTGACATTGCTCTTAGCTGATAAAAGTCAAGTCTTTGAATGTGCAGATTTTAATAATCCTTCATTCCTGATATTGTTTCCACCAAATATGGTTTACATTTTGAGGATAAAAATACAGAGCAAAAGAAAAATAACTTTTTTTTTTTCCCCAAGTATTCAAAAAAATCAAATGCATGGGAAGAAAGCAAATGGGGAAAAAAATACTGTTTTGCATTGGACAGTTCAAGCTTAGACACAGTTCATTCTCAATTTCCACTGACTAAAATAGTGTCGATGAGAATTGAGGGCACTCAATAGGTTCAAGGTTCTAAATCAACTGAAATAATACTCCTAAGAGAAATAATGATCCTTAGTAGCGGACCATCATGAATCTGTACATTTATTTATGTACATTGTACAAGGGTCACAGGCGTTAACTGGATGATCTACAGCTTGGGAATGTGCACATCTCATGCCTGATTCTCAATTAAGGCCTAAAGTCTCTCAATTTACGGCTATTCATGGATTATAATAAAACAGCCTGCTTTAGATATCACAGTTATCTGCAGAGCAACAAGACAGTTATGAGACTTCAACAAGGCAAATTTATAGAATCGTCTTCAACTTCCACTGGTCAGATATTTGTGAGCAGGAGAGGAGGTCTTACCTGTCACTGTAGGCAGCTGCAGTGGCAGTGGCAGGCTGGGCATACCGGTAGGCAGCATAACCACCCTGAAACACAAACTCACGCTCTAACTGCATTGCTGTGGCACCTTCAATCATCACATTTTGCAACATTTGACAACAATCGAAAGAGTACAGTCATGCTGCAGGTCAGTTAAATGCATAGGGAATACTGCAGTGGAATGTTAAGGAGCTATTTGGATGAGTCGTTGAGCAAAACCTAGCACCACAAACTTTTTGAGATTTGTCCCAGAGATCAGGAGAAAGCAATGAACTCTATTGATCAATGCAAGCTTTTTTACAAGATAATACTGTAATCTTCTCCACGTTTTCAAGCAGCAAGAACTAAGTATATGTATATTCACAAAGCAATGCTGAACTTAAAAGACAAACTCAGCTAATAATCAATTCTTTTTTTCTATGAAATATGATTTACCATGCCTGGTTGATTAAACCTATGAATTTGTGCACTCAATTAACACTTAATGTTACATAGGTTTCCAATTCATACATAAAATTATAATGAAGAAGCAAAATTCTCTTCTTCCATGAATTAACATTCAGTTGTATGTAACAGTAATTCCAGCTGTTCAATTAAGCAAACAGGACAAACAAACACACATTGGAAAGGAATTGAGTGCAGTGATGCATTGATTATCAAACTGTGAAAACAGCAGAGCTTCCTGTTCAATGGACCACGGTGTTATATCAACCATTTTCAAATGATCTCAGCATGCCAATTAACAACCCCAGCCCAGGCCCGCTGATCACACAAACACGATTTATGTCCCAATTAGAATTCTTCCCCCCTCACCCTCTGGGACAGGGGGCTGCTGTGGTGCCTTCCCCACCTACCCCCTCCCTAACAAAGAGCTGACTAAGACAGTAGCAGCTCACTCAGCTTTGAATAAAATTCACTCTTTTGCTGAAGTGTTCCCTTTAATGGATTGATTTTTTTTTTTCCCCTTTTTTGGAAGGCTGCGTTCACCCAAGACATTGTGCTGATGCAGGAAGAATAGGCCACGATGTGTCAGCCTTTACTGTAACAGTAGAACATTTTTGCTGCAGTAACTTTTGTGGGTTTTCTATTTTGATTTTACAAATAAAAATTCGCTCTTTTCAGAAAAGCAATCTGAACTACTTTTACAAGCTCTTTCCCCCTCTACCACTCGACTTGGCAGAACGGCTTTCATCCCCAACACATGTAAACCTTTGTGGGTTTGAAGACTTGAAGCAGGTTGGGTTTGGAAATCAATCGTTCAGCTGACAATGCCACATCACCCTAAGAATAAACACAGGTTTCACACACACTGACAGCTCATTAGAAACTCCAGGCTTTGAATTGCCAACTTATTTGATTCTTTCTGATTCTTTTTTTCAAGGGCTCACACAGAGAACAGGACATGTCCCTCCCCGCTCCTGGCCAGCTCCCTGCCAGCAGCAGTTGTGTCACACCAGCCCTGGGATCAGGCAGGAATTAGCATCTCCTAATCCCTCATGTGCCCTCTCTGCTCCCCTGTGCACACACAGAGCCAGTGAGACAAAATACCTTCTCTTTTTGGATCATTTGATCTTTATAAACCAGCAGAAGGCTATCGCTGTCAGAAATGTAGAACAGGCACACACTGCTGCAGGTATGTGCAGACAGGTCCCTGGATATCAAACCATGTCACCAGGCACAAACTGAGGCAATAAACAGCTAGGCTGAGAGGAGATAAACTCAAACTGCACACTTGGGCTGCCCTCTGCCAAAGGGAGAGAGGTGACAGATGATACAAATTTATCTGTTCTCCCCTCCTGCTTTTTGAGGGCTAAATATGACACCGTTTTTCTTTTGTTTTTCCTTTTTCCTGTTTTCCCCTGAGTGCTGATATGAGGAAGATATTGAACTTGTTTTCCTGATCCAGCCCTTGCGATGTGTGGCAGATCTGCAGTCTGACGTGGTTCTGTGTACCAGGGTGTCCAAATCCTTTGCTTGTCCTGCTCTCCACTCCTAAAACCTCTGACTTAAAAGTGAGACCCACTCCAAGTCAATCCAGCTCTGCACACAACAGCTCCCGCCACCGGATGGAATTGAGGACAGGCCACCATGAGCAGTTCTGAATGGGAGAAAAATGAGACAGGCTGTTCCCACAGCCACTGATCTGGAATCTGGTGGGCTCTGGGAGGGTTGGTTTTCTCTCCTTTATTTAACTATCACCAAAAATTGGTCAGTGTGTGAAGAGAGACCCTTCCTTGCTCCCTGAACATAAGAGCTACATTCCTTTTATCCTTACATTTTGATTTGCTTTCCAAGAATTTCTGCTGAACAATGAGCTCAACTCTGAACTTTATTAAGATGTCCTGGATTCAGCAATCAGTCTGACATTTATGAGAGCCCTGGCAAGAATGAGTATAAAGCAATACAAAGAGATTGAAGGCACTGAATTTGCCTGAATTCTCTGGAGAATTAAAAAGCAGGATGTATTTGGTTATCAGGGAAAACCTAATTCCCTACCATCCCATGTCATGAATTCATAATTTTAAAATAAACTATCATAAATTGCACATTAAAATATGCTTAAGCAAATCATTTTTATGGGGTTTGTGTTCTGCAGTTTTGGTGGTGTACTAACTGTTCTCATTGTTTTACTTCAATTACTTCAGGTGATTTTTGATTACTGCAGGAAGAAAATACTTGGAGGTACATTTTATATTGGGAGTTGGGGTGGGAATCCATTTCAAACCCCTGAACTCAGCTTCTGTGACAAGTTCTACTCAACAACTTTTCTCTAATTTTGAACTGATACCTTAGATGAAGAATTCACCAGTAGTCTTCACTACAAATACATCCCTTGAGTTACATTATAAAATTATCCTTATACCTTAGACTATATTGCAAAATAAAATACTTAGAAAAAACTTATGTAATTACAGAAAAAAACCCCCAGTTTTCAGTTCCTAGGTATTAGAAATGTTTTAGGAATTCTTTCTTTCCCCCCTTATCTTTATATTCAGGCAGAAAGTACCTGGCTGTTATGCTTTGGATTATAATTTTGAAAATTCAGCTAAAATAATAAATTGAGATACCATAATGAAAAAAATGTCTGCTGCCTTATCTGTGCTCCCATATTTGCTACCCCCAGAACAATGATAAAACAGTTACAGCAGCTTAAATAGTTTCAAAAATTAAGGATAGTGCCACTATCTAACTTTGTGTTTGAATCTGCAAAATAAAATTCAACTGGTGGATTATTTTTGTCATTTGTACACACAGAATCCATTTTCTAACAATTATTTGAGTATCAGTGTGATTTTACACAGGTCTACATTCAGCATGGGGAGGATTTTCCATCAGGGAGTGTCCTACCTGTGGTAACTTATTGCCATACACAGGCTCCTGCAACACTGCTCTATAAAGAAACAGAAATGGAATGATTTGAATGAGGAAGGAAGGATGGAAAGAAAGATGTAAGGGAGGAATTTAGGCAAATTCCCCAGAGCAATTAATTAGAATTTTCCTCTCAATGTTTTATACATCTTGGGGGCTCAGGCAAACAGCAAAAGAGCAGTGGGATCTGTCAGAGATCAGTTGCTGAGTTTTACAGAGAAAACTTAACTTTAGAAAGAAATCACACACATTTTGAATAACATGATAAAATGGAAATGAACAGAAAATCAAACACAACTGAGTTTTTAAATAAAGGGTGTAAATCTGCAGTAAGACTAATTTCCACAAAAAACTTACCCAGACAGAACCTAGAGATTACAAAACCACATATACATGTGTGCACCTCCTCATAAAATAGCCAAATTACTTTTTTCTCGTGATCTCAGCTGTACTGACATACAAAGTGACTCGAAATGATGAGAATTCTTTTGCTATTTTTTCCTATTAGCTACATATTTAATATTTAATATGAATATTGAGTTATTTTCCCCCAATTTATACTTTCTATACTTCCTTTCACTCAAGGATCTCAGAGTATTTTATGATCATAAATTAATCAAGGTTCCAAACCTTCTCTAGCATTGAGAATTAGATTTGCCTTATTAACTACAAATAGAAGAATGGTATTAAAAATTACATGAATTACAGCCAGAGCTGTAGATTATAGAAGTTGTCAGTTCCTTTTCCTCCACTCACATGATATTGAGATTTAAACAGCATTTGTTCTGCTCACCAAGTAAAACAGCCTGGGAGAATTAAAAATAAACAAACAATCCACCCCCACTTTGTGCCGGCTCAAATTCTGGAACAGGCCTGTGTGCAAGGTTTGGGGTATTTCTATATCGTGTTCCCAGAGGTGTTTGTTGTCTCAGAGAAGCTCTTGGTAAAATATCCAGGCACCACCTGCATTAATTCCAGCCAAATCCAACCACCAGGGCTGGTCTGGTACATTTTTGAGTGTTCTGTTTGTATCACAAATAAAGATGAGATGAAAAGACATTTCACCCCCACCTACCCAAACTTTTAAAAGGGCATCATGGAGAGTTCCAGCACACAGAGCATGGAAAGAACAACCCACTGCTCCCTGAGGACCCTTCTGCCCTTGGCAAAGTCATTTCTCCGCTTCTTGCTCCGTTTCTGTGAGTCACAGGAAATGGCACACCCTTCCTTTTGCAAAACGCAAAAGATCCTTGGTTCTTGAAGGAAAAACTTCAGTGCTGTCTGCATATCCCTGTTTTTCACATCAGAACGCTAATGTCTTTCAGGGGCCCTGATGACTTTGAGGGACTTCTAGCTGGGGTCAGGGGAATGTTGTTGAGATAATTACCTCTGCTTTTCCCTTGGAAAACAAATATATCCTCCCTCCCAATTCCATCCTGGCTTTGAGCTAAAGTTGATGGCAGTAGCTATTGGGAAATTGCCTCATTTCATACCCTTGACCACAAAAATCTGCCTCATTCTTGCCTGGCAGCTCAAAAAAAA
>VZTJ01006424.1:2076364-2114139 GCA_013397795.1 Orthonyx spaldingii | reverse complement strand
AAAAAAAAAAGAGAAACAAAGAAACACAACCAAAGTTTTAACCTTACATACATGTATTGTACCATGGATTCTCTCCAGCTGCAGCAGCCCAGGTCCAGAATCCTGGGAAGTTTGGCAAACCTTGCTGTGAGCAGTAGGACTGACTAATGGCCATGGTTAAACCATTACCCAGGGACTTCTGCAGCTGCTGGTGACAGGGTGTGGAAGGTTCTCGTGCTTCCAAGCCTTCCCACATTTTAAGTGTGGATTGATGACTGACATATTCTGAAAACATTCTTTATGACAATGGTAATAAAAAAAGGGAACAGATGTAAGATAAAGCAGAGCGAGAGTGTAGAGCTATTATTCTAACTGCATATTTCTGAGACTGTTACTATTTTTTGCTTCATTTTGTGCAGTGTATTTTCTTATTTTCACAGGTGTCAATCTTCATCTAAGAACTTCTATATTTGCTGGCAGGCAACTTTAATTCTCTTTTAATGACTTTTTCTCTTAGTGAATCAATACTTAATTTTAAAAGGTCTTCCTTACTTCCTAATAATCTCCTTTATTTTTCCTACTCAAAGGCACATTTAAAAGAGAATTCAATAGCTCAGCTATTTCAGAAGGATTATTACATTCCATATAGAATTATACGAAATATAGAATATATTATATTACATCTAGGATCATGGCTGTTGATTTTTCACTTTAGACTGTACTTTCCACCTATTTTTAGATTTGTAATCTCCCCGATTGCACTGGTTAGTATTGAGCAGTTCTGGGTATTTGCTGTTCTTGGTTCACCCAGTGGTTTTTACCCAACCAGTATCTTTTGGTGTCTCCCCTCCCTCCCTTCCCCTAAACCTATGGTTTCTCTCACCAAAGGCTCTATTGGTCCCAAATTATGCAAAGAACAGCCCAGTCCATATTTCTATTGTTTCTCAGTTTAGTCAGAGCAGGATGAAACCCACTCTGAGATGCCCATTAATGCATATTTTTGGTCTGACTTTTCACTACTGTGTGCCTCTTGTTTTGCTTTCTGTGGTGTTTCTAAGGTTCCTTTCTCTCCAATCTGCTATTAAACTCTACATTGTTTAAATGTTTTTTCTCCCTTTTTTCATAGAGCATTTGTCATTTCACAAAGCTTCAGCTTTGCACTTAAAATGAAAAGCTGAGTAGAACTATGTCATAAACAATTGGGATTTAATAAATAACTTGGTCTGCTGCAAACAGCTACGTTAAGAACTAATACACTGTGAATTTTAAGGTTTCATTTGATTTATGCCAGTTCTTGCTATCTCTCTCTCCCTCCCCTGCAAACGCTTCATATGCAAGAAGGCACAAATGTGAAGAAAAATTATTTATAAAAAGAAAAAGATTTGTATATTATAAAGAAATTAAATTTCCAGAAGAGTGTTTTAATTCTGTCACCTCCTATAAAGATAAACATTCTGTTGCATTAAGAGAATTAAGATATGCAATCAGAAATATGAGGCTGCAACTGAGTGAAAACCAGTGCAGTTATTCCATTTGCTAAGGCACACAACTATTGCAGGCAACAAAACTGAGGCTATACTAGAAATTAATCATTTATTCAATATCTTTCTCATTGAAATCACCCTCCATTTGGAAACCAAATATTAAGGTCTGTTGAGAGGGTGTTAGGCCCCTTAAAAATAATATTGTCAACCACCAAAGAGATATTCCTGGCTTTCAGCAGCAGTGGGTTCCAAAGCTACAAACTGCTCCAGTCACATTCAGTTCCCACCTGTTCTCTCACACTGAGCCCTCCTGAGGAAAATGTCTTGGTGCCCTGCAGACTTCTGGGTTGGTAAAGTGAGCAAAATGGATGTCAGAAGGAACACGAAAATTGGAAACCACACTTGAAGAAACTCCACACTGTAACATGTGTCCCATACAGCTCCAAAACTGGGCAGCAATGTGTTTGGGTGAGATTAGAGTCACTCCTTTGGCCTGAGCAAACCTTTGGGCAGTGGGTGATTCCTGTGTTGTAAACAATATCTCACTGATAACATCACTAGGTGCACAAGTACATAGGGAGAGGACTTTAACCCTCGCTAATTTATTTTAAATATGTTTTTTAAGCTACACAAATGAATTTTCAGATAAGGATCAGCCTTTCCACCTCCATCAGAAAAACAAAACCTACTTCATCCATAAATTCAAATTGTTTTCCTTCTTTATATAAAACTTGCTACCAAAAATCTGTTCCCTCGGGAATAGTTCTTGAAGATTGCTGATAATGAACCCAGGGGATGTTTCCTAGCACTGCCTATTTAATTGTTAATATTCATACAAATTTCAACTCATTCATCTCATTTTCTCTCAACTGAGACAGTACAAGTAGGTTACAGAAAGTTGTCTGGTGAAACAAAGATGATACCTGTAACTTAGAACCAGACTGCCTTATTAACATAATAACAAAAATAAAATATTGCTTACTACCAGTGAAATATTTTGCATCTACACATAAGGCATAAGAATTAATTATTTTAGAAGAGTGAAATTTAGCCTCAACCCCCTGAAACCTCTTGCATACTCAGATACATGGAGCCTCTTTGTATATATTCAAGATAAAAAGCTAGTAAGAAAAAACAATGTACGAAGCTTGAAAAAAATAGCAAAACTTGTAAAAATATTATTTTAAATTAAATTGGTGAACAATTAGATGTATAGATAATGATGGATCCAGGACCATGAATCTTTCCTGATAAAATATCCACTTGTATTGTGAGCAGTTTCTACCCATCTCTTTAAACTGAAATCAGTGGATTTAAGAAGTGCAATTTTTGGAAGTCTACTCAGATTACAGACAATACTTTGCCATATCTTAAGCTTACTCTGCCATTAAGCTCTAGTACCACTGTGGCACCTACATAAACCCGGTGTCGGCTGGATTTGGGAAACCGCTATCTCTTCATGAAGTACTTTCTACTTCAAGTATTAATAATATTCAGCTTCTTTTTTTTTTTTTAAAAAGAGCTTGTAGGGATTTGCAAAAGAATATTTCTGCTTTGCTTTATTTTTCCTTTGAACTTCAATTACGAAGGGAGACGCCCCTCCACACGCACACACACATTTTTCACATCTTTTTGCATTCATTCAGCATTTGATTGAAGAGTTAATTCAGCTCCACTGAACAATGATAGATGTAATGAACAGAAAGGTCTTCCAATGTGAGAGATATTCTTCTCAATTCTTTCTGACAAGCAAGGGATGGTAAATAGACAAAACAGAGTCAAGCTAGGCAGCAAACTTGTAAAAAGAATGACTCTGGTAATGTACAAGGACAGCATGCACATCAATGAATACTTACATAAATGTCTGCACCATAAAATCCATCCTGGTATACAACACTGCAAGGATGCACACACAAAGAAAAACATCCATATTAGTGCATTTCCACATGCAAATGCCACCAACCCCTGCACAGCTGAGGTTAGTCTGTCACAAGAACAGAGGGGAGGGGGAAGGAAGGCACTCTTCACATTGGTTAAGGAGGTTGGCAGTAATTATCAGAAGTGAACTTGTACCAAATACATCATCTTATCAAGTATGCCAAATGCTTAGTCAAGGGAAGGCAAAGCTTGGCAGGATTGGAAAAGACTTTTGATACGGTTTGGAGGCTTTTTTCTTCCCCTGTTTTTAGTTTTAAGAAACCACTGACAGTGCTTTCTCTTTCCTATAAAAATTTTCAGTGGGCCAATCCTACATCCAGTTTCAATACCTTAGCAAAAAGCTAACTCTTGAAGCACTACTTTCTTGTCCTGCAATTATGCTGACCCTCTGAAATACTTCTCATTACTTAGATGGCAAACAAAACACAGCCTAAGTTGAAATGGTGAGAGGAGTGGGTGAAATAGTTATGCTGGTGGTGTCCTACCCACTGGGTCAAATCTCAATATTCAATGTACACAGAGGTGAGAGAATCCATAGGTACTGCACTGTTGCCTCGATGCACATTTCCAACAGCGACAACAGGTCTGTTGAGAATTTATTGGTGTCATTCTTATGAAAAAAATATTAACTTTGCCTACTTGAGCATTTTACAGCTTTGGCAAACATGCCAATGGTTCTGAGCTCCCCTGTTTTGGTTGGACACATTACTACGTCTTCTCTCAAAAAAATGTGGTAATGTTGCTGGTAGCAGCTCACCTAGGGACGATCTCATTTCAGCTAAGATCAATCATCAGTGTAAATAGTGAAAGACTCTAAACCCTTCAGGATAAATGACACAGTATGACAAAGACAGCTTAAATGATTGCACTAAATAAAACTGGAACTGCACAACAGTGGCCTACCAATTACACCCATTAGGTCATTCCTGCAATTCTACATCCATTTGGCAGTTCTGCAACTTAAAATGTGTATTTCCAACATCAGAATCAACCCAAGTTGTTTCGAGAGCTAAATATGAGAGCACACAATAGGGTTGTTTTACAAGAATATTTTCAATTTAGGAACTCTATTATCTAGGAATTATATCACCAAGTTGCTAGCCTAAGCCATTTTGCAATTCCAACAAGAATTTTCATGTCAGCAATATAACTGGTCTATCGAGGTCAATGACCAAACCCCACAGGGCTGAGCTGGTATGAGGCTAAGTCAGAATCACTTGAGAAAATCATAAATATGCATACATGCACACAGAGACATGGATAAAACCACACTGATGATAAAAGTTTGCTATGGAATAATAATGGGTGAAAACTCAGCTCCACTTAAATCAGAGTGTCTGCCATTTGTTTCAGTAGGGTCAGACCTTTACTCATCTATTTTTCTATTTATTATGTCTGCAGAGCAAATTATGCAAAACCTGGTCTACACTGGCAGCTTTCAGAGAGCTTGTTATTTACACTGCAGCTAAATATCGTTTTGGTTGTGATACTCTGATTATTTTAAAACTTTCCACGTTTTTCCCTACCTGTTTGCACGTAAGAAATAAAGCATTCCACACGACTGTGAGGTAGGAGCACACACTCATGAACAGCATGGCAAGACTGGGATGAGATGACACACAAAGAACACTGAATTTACTGAAGATGAAGGCCCCACAGCCACATCCCTTGGGTCCTCCTATCCCTGTGCCACTCCTGCTGGGACATGGGGCCTTGGGGGGAGGTGGTTTAGGGTCTACCTCTGTTTGTAACCATCTAACTGCACTTCAATAGGAAATAAATTAAATTAATTTTTCAAGTCTATTTTGCCCATAATGTCAATTGGCAAGAAATGTCCCTGTCCTTATCTCAACCCAAGAGTTTTTCCACCCTCCTTTCTCCCCCTGTACTCTTGAGGAGGGGGAAGAGAGCACAGCTGGGTGAGGGTCTGGCAGCCAGCTGAGCTCAACCCATCACTGAACGTTTAAACATCCTACTCTCAATTACTATCAAACACTGTTAATCAGAAAATAATGTTTTTGAGGGAGCATGTGTCAGAAAGGGAAACTTTTTTCTTCCTCCTCTTCGTGATCTGTGGATATACAGCAAAGATGAATAGGGGCTGATAAATTTTTCATTCCTAAGTGCTGCTGGGTGTAATCTTGGACAGGTTCATTCATCCACCTCAGTCTTCCTTCCAGTCATGTACAGACAGAAACTTATTTTGAGTTCTAAATGGAACCACTTCATAAATACTATGCTGAAAAAATGCACCCATCACTGAAATGAGACATATATGCATAACTCCATCATTAAACATGGCCAGTATTGAGATGAAGTGACAGAATCAGGCAAATGAGTATAACTGTCCCAAGCAGGACTCTCACTACAAAAAATATCAGCTGATTCTACCTTATTTCCTCCCTATGAGCTTGTATAATGACAGCGATATTAAATAAAAACCCTTCTGCTTCTCCTGAAGTTTGAGGAAAAGTAATTCTTCACACTTCCATAGATTTTCCAGAAAATATTTCCTCTATTCAATGTCCTTGTCATTCATTGATCCCTGACCAAATCTTTCCAGTGGAGTCAAATGTATTTTCTAACAGCACCCTTCAGCAGAAGGACAAAGTGTAAACTATCAAGAACTGTGTTTTGCTCTTGTGCTTTCCTTCCTTTAGTATATAACTTTCCAAGGGGGAATTTGCTTGGCTTATCACCCCTTTTTCCCTCTCTGAAGCTCTAGGCAGAAAACAAAGAGTATGTCTTGAGCATGGGCAGAGACTGAAGGCATCACACAGGGACCCATCTTACTACAGATCCTTTTACATTTTATATTAAAAAAATGATCTTGGTAGACAGGTAAGTCTTGTGCTCCTTGTAAAACAATACAGGGTTTTCAAATAGCCATGCTACTGAAATCTGAATTACTTCACCCAGGGAATGGATATGTTAATGAGCTTCCTGGAGGCATTAAAAAGAACAACAAATTTAGGGGATTTATTCAGTTGTATTTTAGTATTTTATTGTGCTAAGGAAAACTCAGAGAAGTGAGAAATCTTGATTTTATAAGAAAATGTGCATCTAAATAATATCATATGTGGCAATCATTTCCTGAAATTATTTTTCTCTAAATAGGAAACTCTTTCCTCATCAAGTACGTCTGACTTGCATTGGTTTAGCTCCTTTATTTAAGTCCCTGCTTCTTACAATCACTTTTTGCAACTATATTAACGCAAACTCTTTGCTAGTTTTGATTCCACCTTTATAATATCCTAGGAGAACTACATCTGTCTTCATTATCATTTTTCTGTCCTCATCTTTCAAAAAGATTGAGTTGAATAATCTATCAATGACAATAAAAAGACAGTCCTTGATTGCACAAACCTTCGCTGAGTACCTTGCCAGCAGCTGAGGATCCATGGCCCTCAGCCACACCCCCAACCTGAGGCTGCTCCAGGGCATGGAGTGATGGATTCAAGGCAACAAATGGGCATCACAGCCCTGATTGCCTTCCTTGGCACACGAATGGTCACAGCTCACCATTACCTCTCCAGCACAACTAAAAGAAAGCAGCTGAGGAAAAAAAGTTCTCTATTTTCTGATTGCTGGGAGGGTGACCCTCACTGTCCTGTGCTGTCCAGCCCTTGCTCTAGAAATCACCTTTTAGGTGAACCCTTTCATCTAAGGCCTTCACGAGACAAATGATAGAAGAGATGCAACTACAGCCTTACTTAAACCAAAGACAGAATTAAAGCAACACCTTTCAACACTCTAATAACACAGTTTTCAGTGTTGTAAACATGGAACTGAAACTCCTATAAGAGGCAGTTTCAACTTTTTAGAATGTTCTCTCTTGCCTTTCCAGTTCCAACATTTTCTGCCGTGGGCAAGTTACATTATCTGCTTTGGGAAATTGACTGAGGGCATTGCTGCAGAGAACAAAGCTGGCAGACATGAATCAATATGTGCTGGCAAAAACCAGCACATATTTTTTGTTCCAACAATTGCACATATAATAATTGCACAGAGTCCAAAGTAAGAGGAAGTATACGTGAGCCCAAGGAAATATAGCGGGGGAAAACCCGTAACAACCAGAACAGATGTAGTAGCTCATACTAATCTTCTTAAATTTACAATTCAGAATAAGGGTTGGAAAATAAAGCTGTATTTTTATTTTGAATCAGTTAGAAAGTAGCACTTGAGAATGTCTATTTTAACAAGGGGAATAGCTTCTGAATAGCCTCTTTTACTTCTCCTCCACACTCCCTACAAGTTCGCAATTCTATTTAGGGTTGGGTTTCGAGGTTTTTTTTAACTGTTCTTTTCAAAGAGAATAAAGCATATTGCAGTCTCCTGCTTTCCCAGAAAAGACAGCAGAGGTGGAGATACAGACTGAAAGCTAATTCTCTCTTAGCTTCATCAGAACTGAAAGGAGCAGAGAGGAAATGTGGAGACAAAGTCATCACACACTAAACTTCCGAAGAATTTAAGGCAAAGGATGCTGAAACAGAAAGGCTCCTCAGTAGTTTCACTACTCCTGCTATCTACTACTGCTCTGCTACCAGATATATCATGGCACTGGGTTTTCTTGACAACAGATTCAAGATCTTGTTTCCCTCTCTTGCTGCACCATTTGGAGGTCAAGCTCCCCATGCACTGAAGACCTCCAAACTCTAAATTTCAGTGCTCAGTATTCCCACACAAACCAAGCTTTACTCCCCATTTCAGTGTCAGTGGGGTTTTATGGTACATAAATTAATTAGACATAGTTATAAGTAAGCTGCACGTTCTTGTATTTCAAGGCATTAGAGATGATGCCACAGATGCTACAAGTGAAGTACTTTTCATGAGCTTATAAACGAGATGCTCTCTCAAGGAATTAGTGAGACGTCTCACTCGGAAGGGGCAGTGTCATGTATCTCATGAACAGTAATTCCATTTTTAAATGACACATTTTAAAGCACGTGTGCTCTTCTTTGACTTCTAAGAAAACACTGGCCTTAAATATGGTTATACCCAGCAATTTCCCTCAGACCTAGCAAAGTCTGTCTGCTGCTCCCCAGTAAGTGGGAGGCACAGCAGAAGACATTTCAATAGGAACCACAATAATTCGTTCTGCCTTATGACCACAAGATCTAGAGGTTGGATCAAATCTAAGGTTAATGAAATAAAAGAAAATAAAAACGGGTTAATTGCAATCTTCAGCTTTGTATTTTGCAACTACATGTAGGTTCTTTCTTGAAAAGAAGTATTTTTCTAACTAAACACAGATGGAATTTAATGCAAATTTATTATTAAAATTGTACCTGTCATTATAGAAAATAAGTATCTTTTTTTTTTTTTAATGATTGAAAATACTTAAGTATTTTCTGTTTACTTGGCTGTAAGGTTGGGCTCCTTCCTCAAGTGAAAAATGAGAAATTGCTACTGAATTAATTGCAAAACAGCATTCAAAACTTATTCCATTTTTCTTATCAACAAATGACATTCCAAGTTGTTTGCTTCCTTCTCTGAGCTGATTCATTCTCTGTGATCTCTTTATTATCTCAGTAATTTTCTTGACTTCTATTCACATTGTGACCGAAAATCACATTCTCATAATTTATTTTCATTAATTAAGGAATTCTTTTCTGATGGAAATTCCTTATTGCTTCTTCGATGGGTCACAGTACCGAATAGGTGAGCAGAGAACAAAGTAGCACACAGAAATTCCAAGTTACACTCTTCTATCAGTGAAGATACCAACACGAGATCTAATATGCCAAGCCAAAGAAATGATGGCAGAATAAAGCTTTATTACCCCACCTGTGGATCACTGCAAAAGAGATGTAAAAGTTCTGTACTGATCCATGAATTACAAAAGTGGGCAACTCAGAAAGTAGGGCCTTATTGTAAAGCACAGGTGGATGGAGAAAATTAAACATCTGACCTAGGATCTACCTAAATTAAGACAGGGCTTAGTAACTGAAAACTTTTGCAGTGTCACATTATGTTTTCTGGCAAGGTGAGCCCTAGATGAGCCAGGGTTCCTCTCAGACAGCTGGAAGCCATCAGAGCAAGGAGATGATGGGACCTGTGACCGGTGCAATGCACCGCTCCCTCTGAAGCCAGACTTGGCACGAGCACGAAGGGAAAGAGCTTCAGCCAAGCTGCCAAACCACCCTGCAGAGGAGGGGGAGTGCTGAGCTGACCTCCTGGAAACCAGGAGCACTGCTGGGCCTGACTGCAAAACTTCTGTACTGACTTACAGCAGGAGTTCTCTGTGCTCACACATCTGACTTGCTGTTGAAAGTGCTGACAATCAGCAGTACAACTGCATGAGGATATACATGTGCTACATTTGAAAATGCAATTCTTTCTGCTGGGTCACTCTACTAATTAAAATAATGTGTATATCACACACATATACATATAGAGCACCCACATGTGGCCTCTTAAATTAAGGCAAATTTAAGTTACTTACAAGTCAGAAAGTATTTACACATTTTGCAAGTACTAACTGAAAGGGTATTGTCCAATTCAAAAACTCTATCAGACACAGCTGGTAATTATTTTCTTATATACCTTTATAACTTTGTATTTAACTAAGATGTTATGTTAATGACATCATGGAACTGAGTGGCCCACGCTGTTATCTCACTACTCTATGTTCAAATTTAAGAATTTATTTTAAAACATGGTAGAGGTGCAGAGTCCACTTCCTTTAGATGCTGTATCCATTTGGTAGCTGAGGAATTCTGATTGAAATCTGAATTTAGGGCATTCTAAACTTGCTTCCATCATTGCCATGTACAAATACCTGGACTGACTTGGAGAGTATGGTAACAGCAGGATAACTTTGGTGGGACACCATCCTTGCCCAAAGGTAATTCAGGCAATTCAGGCAAACTTCAGAAAACAGTGTCTTCCTCCAGTAGTGGCAATACTGTTTTGCTTAATAAACTACACAAAACAATCAAATGAAACAACAGAATACACTTTTACAAAATAACCTGATTGTGTGGCATTATTTTTACATTAGTTTTTAGAACATCTTATTTCTTTGAGAAAACAATGGCCCAATGTGATGGAATGGTCAAACTGCCTGTCTTAAACACCCCTGAAAACTCAGCCCAAAGGGCGACTGATGAGATTAGCAAATTTGTCTGGAAAAAAAAGTTCGTTTTGGCTTAATGGAAACCAAGTTTCATGAGAAACCGTGGGAACTGGTGCAGGGTACCCATCACCTACCGGAATGGAGCAGGGGAACAGGGGCTGTGCTGGCAGCTCCTGCACAAGGGAACATCCCCAGTGGGAGCCAAGGAGCTGCTGAATGGGATTTTAGTGGGGGCAGGGAGAGACTGATCACCTTGGCTCTCCGCCTGTGCCAACCCTTCCTGACCCCTCTCCAGAAAGATCCAGCAGCTCTACAGAGAGGTAGTGACAAATCAAGTTTTAATGACAAAATACTACTCTGGCCTGGGATCTGCTAAGTTTTCTGATTTCCCAGTTTCTTAACACCTGAAAATCTTTTGCCAATGTTATTAGGGTTTTTAAGTATTACATGCAGCATAGAAAGCCTTTCTCTGTCAGCCTTTGCAGAGCTACAGGAGAATTTGTTTCTTCTTTCTTTCCCCCAAAAATAGACATAAAACTCAAGCAATCTTCTGAAATAAAGAAGATTACAGAGTTTCTAGAAATTAATAGTATGAATCCCTCTTCTTGGTTCCTTAGTTGATTACTTGGTTTTAGCAAATGCAGGTCACTGACAGCGAAATCTTAAGGCATTGTTTAAGCAAAGATACTCAAAACCCATGGTCCTGAGAGAAGCACCCCAGATTTCTATCACGGCAAAGATGGCAACTAGAAAAACTAAGCAAAGTTCAGTAAAAAAATATATATTAAAAAAAAAAAAATACAGCACTAAGGCTTGAAGTGCAGAGACAACTTTCAGCAGGCGATTTGAAGCAAAAGAAGCTAACTCGATCCAACCTCCTTAATAACCAGATGTTTGCAATCATCAAAAATATACCTTTAGCCGAAAACAACCTCTCTGTTCCAGAGCGTTCCGTTTGCAGGAGCATTTACATAACAATATGTGACATCCCAAATGCTTAAGGCCACCAAGCATGGCAGTACAAATTACAGTCATTTTTCAAGCGGCTGTGCGAGGCGCCGGTGCCGGGCAGGCACGACCCGCACGCACCAGGGCCGGGAACGGTGCCCGGGCTCCCGGGACATGTGTGGGGCATGAGGTGAGGGAATCCTAGCTCCTTACCCGCCGTAGGCTGGGATGGGAGGAGGGGGAGCTGCTGCACGGAACGTGTTGTACACCGTGCGACCTCGGCCTCGTAGGTGGGCACCTCTGTACGCGGCAGCTGCGGTCGCAGCAGGGTAGGGAAATCCTGGCACTGCAGAGGGAAAAAAAAAACAACACAACAAAACAGGGATTAATGGGCAGTGTTCTGAAGCAAGCAGTGCATTTGTGGTTATAGAAAAACTCGCCTGTAGCTGGACGAGGGAGTCGCCAAGGTCTTTCAACTCGTCTTATAACACAAAATCCCTGTGTGCATACAGCAAACTGGGAGTTTGTAGGGCAATGTCATGTACGGCTCTGAGATTCTCAGAAGACACTGTTAGAAAGAGTGTTGACTGGGTCAGCCAACACTGCTGCCAGGAGACTCCTGAGGTCCAAGTTCAGGCTCAAATTTACAATGTCAGAGATATTTGCATCACATTATTGGATCTGTCGCTAAAGTCAGCCCTGTTTTGAGTGGGGGTGAGACATCAGGCACTTAGGTGACCTCAAGTCATCTAAATTATCCAGTGGTTTTGCCAACTGAACAGAGCTTTGCTTTTGTTCAAGAGGTGATTATTAAGTGGCTCTTAACTGTGTAATAATGGAAAGAGTTTTTTCTCTCTTTTCTCCTTTTTGGGGTTGCACCATGTACATAACAGTACCTTTCAGTCCCTCAAAGGCAAGAGTTGCATATTTTAGGAATACATCTGAATCCACATAACATTCAGACCAAATTGAAACAACTTAATCATATAACAAAGGAATTAACTCAGACATTTTTATACTGTCATTGCAACTGTGCACATTAATTACCATTCCATGTGAGACTTAAAATATTTTAATCAGAAATTGAACAGTAATACAGTGTTAGAGGCTTTCGTTCTGCAAAATTTCTCTCTTGAGAAGTTCTGTAAAACTTCTCTCTTGATAACTTTTTAATTGAAAAAATAATAATAAAACCCCAAAACAACAACCAAAACTTTCCACTTTGCTTTCTCTGCCAGTTTTTTAAGCAGTGCTCCAATTACTTCATTTCCCCATTGTAGATATATTGCATGTCAATGTTAGAACAAGATTTCTTGAATAAATTCATCAATGAGACAGATAAAATCAAATCCAGCTCTGTTGGCACTCAGGTTACATCAGATGCTTCATTGTGTTGATTTTTTTTCGGTGTATAAATAAAGAGATAAAACAAATATTGCTTAGCAAAGCCCTAATAAAAAGCAAGCAAATGGAAATACTGATGTACAAAAATTTTCAAATCTGAAATATGAATTGATGTCAATCCTCATTTAGCATTACATTTTAAAAGGAGCCTTGAATTTGAAAAAAGAAAATGAAAAAAATCACAGTTTTTAGGCCTTGCTGGCTGAACATGTGAAGGCAAATATTGTAATTATGGTGATTTCTCTATTACTGCCTTACTGCTGTGGCTTTGGGGCTTTGCTGAGTCCCTCTCACTGACAAAAAGTGACTTTGCAGTAATTGTGCAAAGATTTACATGTCTGTGACACAACATAAACCAACCTTATGGCAATACAAATAAGTTAGATCTGTCTCAGAAAGCGTAAATACCATCTTTTTATTCCTTTTTCTGTAAAAGGAACTTATCAAAATCAGAAAGATGAACTTGCAGAACTCAATATCCTGTTGATAACTTTGCAAGCAACTGCATTTAAGTCTTAAAGGAAATGTACTGGAAAACATTTCTTTGAAGGCAAAACGACATACACCTCACATATGTGAAACCTGGGTGCTGTAAGTTCTTTTGCATATTCAACAAGATTGAGTATTGACCAGTGTAAAGACAGTAGGGACAGAATTCTGACCTGCTGCTGGAAGCATGTAACTTTTATCCTTTTCCTTTCCAAGTATACAGCCTTGTATAAAAATAAATACAATATGTAGAGGAAAATGTAAAGGCTATTTTTACATAATATTCAAAGAACTACAGAGCTACACCCTCCCTCCAGTCTTACAACTTTTCTCTGGACATCCAGCTTTTGCTCCTTCCCAAACACAGGTATTGGATGAGATGGAGAACTGATCTAATCCAGTACAGTTCTCTCTGTGTAAGAGAGATGCTCAGCTGCAGTCTGCCTGTGTTAGAAAAATCACTCCTTTCCAACTAATAGGCATTTCTAGAACTAAGTTTCTCCAATAAATTCATAGCTCCCTTGTGTCTTAAAAAAAAAAAAAGGCAACTAAATAAATAAAAACCCCAAACCCAATAAAGCAAGAGTTTGCTGAGAACAGTTTGTTTAAGTTAATGGATGGAAATGGACTTGAGAGAATGGCCAAGATAAATTGATATCTGAAATGTTCAATGATAAACTGTAGTCTTTATGTACAGTCTACAGTCTTAAACTGTCAAAATTAAGAGAAATTTCTCTGATCTAAATAACAATTACAACAACAACAACAACAACAATTAATCTGACAACCTTAGAATTTCTTCACTTGCATCTGTAGTTCTCTAACTATTGATAGAAAACACACTTCCAAAAGAAGAACAAAAGCATAAGAGAAAATTCAGCTAATTCAGAAACAGCCTAAACTCAAGCAATCTAAGGTAGGCAACACCACTGTGGGCTTGCAAGACATGGTCTGGAGAGTCCTGCCCAGAGATCTCTTCCAGAAATTAATTCTTTCTAATCAACATCTACACTTGGCAATATTTACAGCAGTTGTTCTTTTGGGGTTCTAAGCAATCTTTTTGCTGTGAAATGTTCCCTTGAAATTAATTCACCCAATAACTTCTGCATCCAGCCACACCCCTCACACAGGTGGGGAGAGCGGGTCTGTCTCTTGATTTCTGGAAGAAATGAGAAAATCTAAGTCTAACTAAAACCAACTGGAATTGTTGGGAGACACTGAGGATATGTCTCTGTGAAAGAATGAACTCCTAATGTGGTTTGTGAACACTTTTTCCTTTGAATTGTAGCATTCAACCCAGCCTTCATACAGACATTAAAATACATATTTTGCACCAATTGAGCATTTATCCTAAATTCTCTTTATTCTTAATGGCAGTCACACCTTGGAAGGAATTACAAGGAAGGTCAATGACCTCAAATCTTTGATAGTGAATGCTTTGCACAAAGAAATGTCACTGGAAAAGCAGAGTGCCCCATCAATGAATGAGTCAAAAAGAACATAAAAAATTGTTTTAAAAATTACATTTTTATGAGAAAGAAGGCTTTCACTTAAGAAAAGAGGGGGAAAAGGAAGAAAACAGAGATAGTAGGGAGAGTAATTTAGTCCAAAGAGTTTACCAGATCCAAAACCTGTAATGGAGGCTCAGCAGCCATAGGAGATGCTAAGACAAGATAGTGATTTTTTTATCATTTTCAAAGGATCTGCAACTCAAAGGATGAGTTGGAATGAGAAGCCTGAAGTAATGAAATTGTTTTGCTATGGTTGCCTTGCATTGTTCTCTTAATAAAGTCATGGAGCATAAAATATCTAAAGTAAAGCAAAGCACTAAAAAACTTGAAGATGCAATTAGGAGAAGGCAAAGCAGTGATTTGCAGTTCTGTCAGGAAGAGTATCAGACGTGGTGGAAACTAAACATGGGAAGCACGGGACTAAGAGTGGCATTGCAAGGTCTTACAATCAAGGGAGGTCTAAAAGTTTAATTTATACGTAACAGACTCATATCCATCCCAAAAACTGATTTGGGTCCATCTGAAAATCAGAGTATCTGAAAACACATTTTCTATTGTCAGGTAGAAATCTCTAATCTAATATTAGTGATTAAGATTAGAGGTAAAATAATCAACAGGTTTTGTCAGCCTGGATTTGAGTTCAGAAAAAAAAGAAAACCAAACCAACATTCCAAGGCTCTTTCAGCCCAGCTGAAAGATCAGATGGGTAGGAATATGCAATAACCACAGAATTTATTTTGCTACCACCTTTTTAATATCCTCACCCCAAAATAACCAGCAGAAGTGGCAGCATTAGAACACAACTGAAGAATAGACTTCATAAAAAGAATTTTATGAAAAGGGCTGTCCCATCAGGAAGCATTAAATGTTATTAACCAGTCCCAAAAGAAATAGATATAGTAGCCAGGAGGGGTAGAGGTTTTAATGACTTACAGTTTGTAGGTCAACCTTCCTTAGTGCCTCAGTGCCAAACTGCTGAAACTCAGTCAGTGAAAATGCTATTATAATGGGGTTGAAAATGTGTTTGACTCTCAGCAGGGAAGCATCTGAGCCCACTCCTAAGCAAAAGTAGCTTAAATTCATCAAAGCAATTTGATGACTGGAATTCTTCTGATCTGTGACACAGAAAAGGCAGATTTCTCCAAATTCACATTATTGATAGGAGGTGATAACATGAGGTTATAAAAAGAAAGACTCTTCTAAGGACAATCATAATCAAACATCAAGCCATAGAAAACAATTTACATTTTCATCTAATGGCCCCATCCATTCTATAGATATTCATTCAGCTATTCACATATCAATGAGACTACAACAGCAACCACAAAGCTCAATTCCTACAGTCACTCTGCAATTTTAATTTTTCAAGTTAAAAAAATTAGTGTATAAATAATATGCTGTAGAAATCCTTGGCTTTGCTTAATATAATTATCCAAAATCATACAAATCATCTACTGCAGCCTAAATGAAATTGTTTTAAGAACATTATGCTGGTAAGATTTCTTCTTTAAACTTGTTTGTTCTATTTTTATACTTAGAAAGATAAAAATTTAAAATGTATTATTACAGTTTTGTCTACAGAGTTTTCTCTTAGAGTTTGTAAACATGGAATCACTGTCAGGGTACTTCCTTGAGTGAACTTCAGTTTAGAACTCAAACATGAAACATGGCCAGCCAATTGCCACTCATAAGCAAATAAAAAGGCCTTTGGAATTAACAGGATTCATGGTAGTACATCAGCAAAATTTAGGTAAGTAAAGATATGAGCAAATAAGCAAGATATAAGCAAATATGAGCATAAGAAAGAAAAACTTAATCTTTGAGTTCACAGATGAAATTTAATCAAATCTTAATTTGTCCCAGAAGATGTAATATTAGCATTTGTTTTACTAATTTTTTATTAAATGAACATGACAGGGAAGCACACTTTGTAGGCACAAGATCTCAACGTAGGCCTGGGCAAACAAAGACTGAAGGAACAGTGAAAAGCCTGAGTTCCCAAAAAAAGGAATATAACCTGGCAAGAAATACTTAAGGGTTACACACTGCATATTAAAGTTTTAAAGCTTTGGGATAGATGAAAGAGCAGCAGATGCAAAAAACAACAGGGGGCAGATTTTGTATCAAAGCCATAAAAATATACAGCCACTTTAATGGGCAATTATTCTTCGCATTTGTGCTGCCGTTGGAATTTGTATGAGGGCGCCATATGCCCCAAGAAAGGTGGGCCATCAAAATGGATGAGCAAATCTACCTCTCATCACTCCTAATCTCCCCTCCTCTGCACAGAGTAGCAGGTCATCTGCCACCAAGAGTCTGCAAATGTTTTATGGTGAAGAATTTTAATGTTACATCGTGTTTGAATCAGTTTATCGCTAATTTACTGCGGCACAGCTTAACTGCTAGAAAGACAGGGAGACACATTTACATTATTCCCATAGTTCAGGAGGATCCCCGTTGAGGAAACACAATAAATTAAAAACAAAGAGATATAATGGGTAGCATGCTGAGAAAGGCTAAGCAGAATAATCTATATGATATTATCTGAGATTTCAGGATGAGAATCAGCAGTTTATCCCAGTGTGTGCTGTGCTCTCCCTTCACTGTAATAGTAATAAGTATTATTAAGTGGCATTCTTTGAAAGAATTATAAACACTGTGCTAAAGAGGATTTGGGCATTTAAATACACAGACCAAAGCACACTGCAAGCAAAATGTAAGCTCAGTTAATACAGATTTTAACATGAAAAGGCATTTAAATTATAGATAAATATATGTACATACACACACACTTCAAATTCAGGGTAAAAAAATCTTTAGAAAGTTCACAGTGTTTAAAATAAGCAGGCTGAAAATACTTTTTTCACCTGTCACTGTTGTGAGATGATTTTCCCTGGGATCGAGTTGTGAATTAACTGCATTCAAAGGAAATTTCCCATATACCTCAAACACAGTCACAACTGGTCACTTTGATTTCTTTCTTTCACAAACTATTTATTTTTTGAACCATACTTAAAATTATAGAAGAATTATTTCCCTACTATTGTAGAAAAATACATGCCAGTACTACACACTGTTGTTTAGGAATGAATAAATCCGTATTTTGGAGAAACCCCTACTTACAGGACATTCTCATTTGAAATGCATTAAAAAGGAAAACAAAAATCTCTAATTAATGTACAAGTCTAATCACCATTCTCCACATGGAAGAGTAATTTTTCACTGTTCATTTGCTCAGTGTAATCTCAAAACTGACATAACAGAAAAGCAATGGCCTATAAATCTGCTCTCATTTGTTTCTTTAATATTCATATTCCATTGAACTACAGCTGCTTGTTGCTGCAGTCTATTACAACATGCAAAACTGTCGATAAAAATATTATGAAAGGCAAGATGTGTTTCTTCATGGCTCTGTGTGCCATTTATTTGGAAAAAAATAACAACAAATGGCCGATGGATTGTCCCTTCGTTTGCTGCACGCTGGGCGATTAGTGATTAATTACCTCGCTGCAGATTGACATGGCACAAGGAAATTGACACAGCTCTGATTAATTAACTTTTTTATGCAAGACAGTTACTTACAAAACACTGCACACTGTAATTGAATCCCTTTACACAACACTACTGCATTAAGCTTCCTGTCAAATTCAAATTAGCACCAAATTTCACGTAAATTTATTGAAATTTTTTATACTGACATATAAGTAAATATTTTTAGAAAGGGGAGCGACAATTTCTCTTAAAACACTGTTTTCAAATATTTCAGCCTCAGACGTGAAAAATCAGATTTTTAGATTTTTCCATGCCAAACTATGACCAAATGCACTCAAAAACCATAAATGCTTCAGCAAAGAGCAACCTACTATTTAATGAACTTATTCCTGTGTTAAATTATAGGAAGACACTTAACTTTCCATTTGATTATCTTTAGCTTAAAGTTGTTTCCAGATCCAACTGGTTATTTTTTTCATTGACTTGCATATAGTGACTCCTTTGTAATTATCTTAAGTCTAGATGGAACTATTCTTTTTGTTTCATCTCTTCTCATGTGCCAATAAACAATCCACTACTGGTTTTGATGTGTATTGATACCATGATAGGTCATTCATTTATAATCTTCTGAGCAAAATATTGATGCCCAAGCCTGGAAACTCTCTCATGTTCCTGTCTCAGCTTTTTCCCTGTGGTTCACTCCAGTTTCAGCCACTCAGATTCAGCCATTTAGTGATTCTGTGGTTATCAGAAATTCCCTTATACCTCACTCTTCTTTAACTGGATTGCATATGCAGCCACCTGGCATCACCCTAAGACATCAAGGGGTTTCCAAGAACAAGCAGAAGAAAATGGAGGATGTGAAGGGATACAAAGGAACAGCTAAGATGATTGAGAACCTTTTGGTAAAGCTATGTAATGACACCAACCTTTGAATTAAAAGAAAAAAAAAAGCTATAATTGGTGTTGAAATTACTTATGATGTACTTAAAATCAAAATGAGAGTACTGCATAGCTGAAATTTCAAATAGTTGAGGTACAAAGAATAGTTAGCTTTTCACAAAAGAAACAACTAAGAAAGAAGAAAAAGCTCAGGAGGTAAAAACGAAGCACCCAGGCCATAAAGGAAAAGAAACAGTAGAGATCAGAGAAGACACGTTTGATCCTAAATTAAAGAACAATCTTCAAATATAGATGATCAAAGTGATCAATATCTTGTCTGGTGTTCCCAGTTATTGGACAGCTAAAAGTTTCAAGGAAATGAAAGAAATCCCCTGTGTCTAACTAAACACCATTTCCGAGACAAAGGAAAAAGGCCATGGTTGTGGAAAGCTGGATGAAGAGCAGCACTGCTATAAAGAGATGACAAAATTTAGTAATTGGAACGTTTATGAAAGTCAATTATTTAGTGACAAGAAATACTGTTTGGATGACACAAGGATTCCTAAAGCTCAACAGAATTATTAAACTGTAAAAAGAGCATTGTCAGAATGCATTGGGAACAATTTAGGCAGGAAGTAATAGAGGAAAAACCCAGCTGTTAACCTAATCCACACCATAATGGAAAAATTGTCAAAACAAAGAACTGCACCTGCAAAGTCATACTGATACTAAAAATGTCAATTCCTAAAAAGCACTTACTATCTGTGAAATTCAGGCTGAATGTTGCTGCACACAGCGTGGTTCTAAGAGCCATGATTCAATAACAACCGTCACAAAACAGAGTGGCACTAAGGTGTGCCTTTATTTGAAACCAGATCTTACAGGCTAAGCTGAAAAGCACAGAATCAGGAGTTTGCTGTGTGGCAGACAGGATGATTTGAGATGTACAGCCAACACTGTGTGCCTGGTACTAAAAATGAGTGACACAGCAGAGAGGTTACAGGATGCAGAGCCAGGGAGACTTGGCATGGCAGCATCCAGGACTGGGCACAAAGGGGTCTGATTGTACAATTGCATCACAGGCCCTGATGCAAAATAATTCTGAATGCAATCCTCACTATGTAAATACAATGTACATAGTAAATGTAATCACTAAATGTAATTCTCACTATTTAGCTGCCTACTGAGAGGAGTAAGTCCAAACAGTCCTGTTGCCCTAAATTTGTTCTAGTTCTTAATTTTTTTTCCTGCCTTTTAGGTCTGTTAATAAACTTCTTTTATGTTCTTTAAAGTTTGAGCCTGCTTTACCTACTCCTAATCCTTATCTCACAGCAAAATTAAGTGAAATCTGGTAAGTGTGCTGGCATTTAGCCAGAAACTCAAGTGAATGAACCCAAACCACTACAACGGGTTAGTCACAAGTGCTGCCAGTGGCAAAGTGCTGCATCTCCCTCAGCAGGAGAACACCAAGGAAAGGCACCTGAGTTCCCAACTGTCCTTGACCACACACAATTTTTATTATTTTAACTAAAAGACAGAGAGAATCCCCACAATTTATTATCTTTGCAGCCATCTCCCACTACCCACATGTAGGATTGTGCATAAGTGGAAAAAAAACAAAATCAGTGACACAATTCAGGACGTGTCTCTGCTTCCAAAACTCCTAAGCCTGCTAGCACAGACTGCTCCAGCACTAAAGAAATCAACAGAAGAATGAGGGCAAACATCAAGGCCCTTAAAAAACACATTTGTGGGAGTGAAATGAAAGCTATGTTTACAGAGTTTGGACACTCACAATACATCCTAGTGATGACTTGTAAGTCACCATTTACAATATAGATAGACAGGAGGTAAAATGAGAGTTATCCTGAAAATAATTACAGAAAGACAATGCATACTTATACAGAACATCAAAAACGCTGTAGGAAGAATTTCAAGCAACACTACAAAAAAACCCCCAAAGACCCCAAAGAGGTTCACTTTACAGTTAAAAACAGGATGATACTTAAATCAATAATATAATGTGATACATATGAATATAGTTTTTCTCAACTTTGTTAATTTTGTGCTATCTTTACAACTATCTGACTTGAAAATCAGTGGAGTTACCCTGCGTCAAAGCAAGGCCCAACACAACGGCCCAGAACAGTGTTTAAAACACTTCAGACATTTCAGCATGAGATGACATCAATATTTTTCTACACTTCTATACATCAGGGAGGGAATTAGGGAGAGCCATTCCCTTCCCACTTACTACTGGCATCTTATTTATTTAAGCTTTCACTTAACCCACTGTATTTAACACACAAACAGGATGGGCACTTGGCACATTTTCCCTGGTTACTACCCGGTGCTTCTCTTCACAAATAAAGGCAACTAATCCAGGAAGCTCGTCAGAAGATAGTCTGAGCTCTAAATGTTCAGTGACAAGGTTTTTATAGCCTGGAAATTATATATATATGTGATTGCTCTTCTCAGATGCATGGATGTTTCCCTTTGGCAGGGTTTTTGCACCCTCAGTCAAGAGCTGCAGCCCTGCAATGGTTAATTTGGCTCAATCACAGCCTCCTTTGCAGGGGTGCTCTACCTGTTTCATGCAAAGCAACAAAAAGCAGACAAAACCACCAATGTGTGAATACGATCCACTGATATATATATTTTATCAGTGATGAAGTGAACTGCCATTCCAATTTAGCTTAAGAGAAAACAGACCAATTAAAAATTTAGTTTGCAGAACCTTTCTACATTCAATTCAGAATTGCTGTAGTGCTGGCAAACTATTTATACCATGTGAACACTCATCTTTTAAACTGTTCCTGACCCATATTCTAATTCAAAATGGCAAGCCTACCAAACAGTTAAATTAAGAAGAATCTACAACAATAAAATCAGAATAAATTAATCAATGATGTGATTGCAATACATGTCCACTGGATTGAACAAGGTCAGTCATGACTGACATACAGAACCCAGAGGAGGAAACACCAGGTGCCAGGAGCAGCCACACTGCAGCTGCCTGGGGTGGCAGCAAACTGCCATCAGTACAGCATCATTTTCAGGTAATTACGTGTGTGCAGCAGATGAAACCTGACAAAATCAACGGAATCGAGGTTTCTAAACCAAATGCTTCCACTAATGATTTGGCTTAGGAGCGCACTTTGAACCACCTTTCAAAAATTTCTACTTTCCCTGTGTAATTTTCTTGGTATTGAAAGTGTCCCAGGACATAATGGAAATGTCAAAGGTCTTCCTTCAATCCATTAGTAATGGCACAGGAAAATAAAACCTGGAATGTCTTCACTGAAACAAGAAACATGAAAATGGTTTCATGCCACATTTTTAGGTGGTTTACTAACATTCCTAAGCCAAATAATCTGCTTCTAAAGCAAGGATATACTGCATAGACAGGCTTGATTTAATTTTCATTTCTGTAGCACGAGTCCTCAAATACACTAAATCCTACTACTGGATATTTACATTATGCTATTGGATATTATACTTATAAATATAAAATGCATATTTTTGATTTTCTTATTTATTCTGTAAGCAAGATCCTGAACCATCCTCCATCTATGAATTAAAACAAAACACCCACAGGAAAAAAAAAAAAAAAATTAAAACTAGGACATATGTCTGTTATATGTAAGTGCTGATATTTTTAATGGAGAAGAAAATTCCCATATCATGTAATTAATACTTTATCCTTGTACCAGAGGTCTTTTGCCATTCTCCTGGCATATAATGCATGGAATAGTAGGAATATTGGGATCGTTTTGGAACATATCTAATGCCTGCTGTGAAGGAATGAAGTGTGTTTTCCTGGTTTGTTTTTAAAAAAACTTCAGCATTAGAAATATTCCTTGTCAAAAATATTACAGGACCAAAGGTTTCCAGGGAATTTTCCAAAAAACTGCCTTCCCACCTTTCAAAAACATCTCATCTTTGCCTTGTTGTTTCCTGGTCGCTCATAAGCTAAAATCCCAGGGCAACATAGTTTATTGTTTTAATATCTGTCTGACGCAAAGCAAAAGTATTCTCTGCTGAGTGCTTATCTGTCATATGTACTTCTGTGAAAGGAATATCAAGACAAATAAGATGTTCTAAGGCATATCATGGGATTAGGAGTTTGGCACTGACTGAATTCTGCTTAAAAATAGTTGAAACAGTAAATACAAAAAAACCATCTACACTGATATTTTGAGGATGTGATCCTGAAGAGCATTGGGGTTTAAATATTTTAATTCTAAAGGGTTTATGCTGTTTTAGCATGAACAGAAAATGAATGCTCAAGTCCATAAATGGGACAAACAAGATGAGAGGAAATAATATTCATAATTTAAACAGTTAAAATCATAAAATTCTATTGTAATGGTACAATGGACTGTGAACTTACTTAGTATTAATTAAACTCAATGTAATGGCATTTTCTAGATTGAAATGAATAACCAGTGATCTGGAAATTCATTTGGACCATTAGGTTAATTACAGAAACCGATGGAAGTTTTATCAGACAATTACAATTAAAGAACACGAACAATGTGGGACAGATTTATAAGCATTTGTACCACCTCCATCATTTTTGCTGAATTCCACCACCGCTTCTTCCAAAACTGTAATCAATACATCAATTAAAAAATGGGCCATCAACTTCATTTGCCCTTGAGTATGATAAAATAAAATGAATTAATATTGGATTTCTGCATTTTCATATTCTTCTTCTTTTAATTCTATCACTTGATTGCAGTATGAAAGATTTATTTAGGAGCTGATAAGCAGGCTTACTGAAGATGAAACAACTCTAACATTTAGGAAATCTAAGCCAAAATTGACTTGAGTTTAAAATGTGCTCATTGAAGTCAAGGCAAAATTCTCTTTTATGGGCATGTTAAACATTTGGGAAATAGAGGTGTTCATCTGCACATCCTTCTGAACAAAGGCATGCAGAAACTTAAAATATTTTACCACGTTAGCTACTTATGCAGGTAACAGTGAACTGTCCCTTCAATGTGTGCTCAGAAAAATCCACTGGTGGCTACACACTCAGTAACTCGAGTATCTCTACCCTTACTTGGAGCTAAGACAAAACCTAAAAGTTTCAGAGATCAAAGTGCTGATTTAGAGAGTAAAAAATATTTAGCTGCCTTTGAACTTCCCTTTGATTTTTAAATTGCATCTCTCTCCCGTTGCCCTCCGTGCGGCCTGGGTGGGCACAGCTGGACATTGCTGAGGAACAGGATGCACAGCTGGACATTGCTGAGGAACAGGGTGCACAGCTGGACATTGCTGAGGAACGGGGTGCACAGCTGGGCATTGCTGAGGAACGGGGTGCACAGCTGGATGTTCCTGAGGAACGGGGTGCACAGCTGGACATTGCTGAGGAATGGGGTGCACAGCTGGACGCTGCTGAGGAACGGGGTGCACAGCTGGACGTTGCTGAGGAACGGGGTGCACNAGGATCGGTGTGCACAGCTGGACGTTGCTGAGGACTTGTGTGCACAGCTGGATGTTGCTGAGGAACGGGGTGCACAGCTGGACGTTGCTGAGGAACGGGGTGCACAGCTGGACATTGCTGAGGAATAGGGTGCACAGCTGGACGTTCCTGAGGAACGGGGTGCACAGCTGGACACTGCTGAGGAACGGGGTGCACAGCCGGATGTTCCTGAGGAACGGGGTGCACAGCTGGACATTGCTGAGGAATAGGGAGCACAGCTGGACGTTCCTGAGGAACTGGGTGCACAGCTTTAGGTGCTGCCTCACCACCCCAGTGAGGGCTGGGTGAGCCCAGGGGCGCTGGGAGCCAGCCCAGAGCACCAGGATTTCTGCTGGAAATGCATCTCCTCTTCCACACCCTGCCTCAAAGGACAGGGACGGCGTCAGGGGAACAGAGCCAGGCACACGCTGGGAAGACAAGGGACAACAAACATGACTTGCACCAAGGGAGGTTTGCACTGTCAGGACGTTCAGTCGTTGGAGCAGGTGACCTGGGAAAGTTGTGCAATCTCCATCCTTAGAGGTGCCCTGGAGCAACCTGGTCCTTCCAACCTGAATCACTTTACAATTCTACAACTTCATATCTTCCTTCTTCCCTTCCTTCTTCCCCATACTTTGGCTCTCAGGAGCTTCTACTTCATTCACATTTTCAGGCACTTCTACATTATAGAAAAATGGGGAAAAGAGACACAAAAAAGTTTTTAAAAGTTCTTGCAAAAATTCAGGTTTGTAATTTTGCCTTTTTGAACCGTACATACCCAGCTGTGTTACTGTCCTTGGCAGAACAGTGATACAGACATTCAGGGACAGAACTTGTTTCTTCTTTTGAATCTTCCTTTTGTCCAGCAGGGTCTTAATATTCTCACTGATCCTATCCATGTGTGCCTTCAATTTGGAAAAGTTCCAGAATATTCTTGATAAGTTTCTTATTTAACAGCAGATACAAATTCCTTCAGGATTTTAAAATTCCCTGTGGAAGCAACTATTCTAAAGAAGTAAGGGCAAAAAGAGACTGTCAGTTACGTGCAGCCAAACTGTTTCATTTACTTTCAGTGAGATATCCTGGCCCTCCAGGAAGATTGCAGTGAATGCTGACTCACTGGGATTTGGTGAACTCCAGTCATTCCTTGCTGGATGTAACTCCTTTCAATCCTTGGCTGCGTTCTGCATTAAGGTAATGATGAAGGATTTAACTGGATGAAATCTCTTGTATCAGTGCTGCCCTGGAGGGGCCAATCCTGTGGGAATCTCCAGCAGCCAAGGTTTCCTGGCCGTGGTTGTCTCAGCCAGTCCCAGGACGTGTCCCAGCCAGGGATGGGGACACATTGGCATGCTGGAACTCTGCTCTCTACATAACAAATTATCTACTCCAACAATAGATGTGCAAATGAAAAACTGATCCAGGTCCCATCTTCTCCTCCAGCATAAGAGAACAGATGAGGCATGAGAGACTATTGCTGCTGATTTGTTCCACTGCTTGCAGAAGAAACAGCTCATTTCTTTCTGTATTATGCGAGGGGCCAGAAGTGATGGAAGGAAGCGGAGCCATGCTTCCATCTCCTGACATATTCAGAGGTGTAACTAATCATTGTGCTGGGAAATGCATAGTGTGATACATAAAATATATCCTGGAGAAATAAAATATCAGAAGGGAAAGAGCAGCTCCAAGAATTGCAGTCTGCTTCCTGGAGAGCCACTGGGTAAAGGTGCTCAGGGTCATCAGAGACCACCAGTGGTCAGCAATATTACAAACCAAAAAATTCAGTGAAAAATCAAGATAGCCAAGTTAAGGAAAATACAGCTCACAACCATGTTCCAGCCCTTCTAAGGCCCTCATGCCCGATAACTCAGGAACAAAAGATGAAAAGTTTCGCAACGTTTTGAAAAATGGGGACTATCCTCTCCCAAATATCTGAAAATTTCTAAATGCCATTAGCACCCAGTGAACTTCAAGTATCTCAGATGGCTTTAGAAAAATCTCAGCAGACTCTTTCCCTTCTGTTAAAACAATTACAAATTGAAAACCTCTTAGTTCTTACACTGTAAGTGGTTCTAAAATATCACAGTTACAACATCAGCAGTAACAGAATAAACGATTAACAAATTATTCAAAAAGGAAGGCTGCAATATTGTTGTCTACATGGAATGATAATAGTACAAGGATTCATCTCCTAGACACTAATGTTGACTTATCAGTTATAATTTCAATATTACAAATGTGCATAAAAATGGAATATAGAAGATCTTTAAACTAATAAAAGAAATGAGACAAAAGTCAACCTTCATTTCTCTTCACTTCTAGTGGAATTTCATATAGAAATGAAGCTATTTTACATCTTTATTGAAAGTTTTGCAATAAGGAGAAATAAAAAAACCTAATTACAACATTTAGTAATTGCAGTAATTTTGTGTTATTAGGAGTTGCGACCCTGTAGGGGAAACTGCATTTTGGCAAGAACAAATTCTATACATAACAAAAGAAAAATCATGACTTGCAGACTCATAGATTCAACAAAAGTGTAATAATTTCTGCTGCAAGGGCTACCAGCAATGTCTGTTATGAAACTGTGTATTCCACATTGCCCAGTGGGAGGCAGATAGGCAAAGCCTGTTTACTCATGTATTTGGCATAACTGAAAACAAACAGGTGTTTGTTAGGATATCATTATTCAAGGAGCACCGCTGCAAAAGAAGATTTTTCCACGGGACTGACTCAGGAGACATAATGGAAACACTGAAGTCCAGAGCTCAGCTTGCTCACGGTGTCTCTCTAGGGAGTCAATGTTAGTGGAAATATCATCTGATGGAAACAGCAATCCCAGAAATAAAATTCCTGGGGTACAGCTCAGTGAGGCAATAGGAGCAACAGGGTAAACTTATGAAAAGCTTTCAAAGAAGAGCAATTTTCAGAAAATTATAACAAACACTGACCCCTCTTCTCTAAAAGAAGCTCCCTAATAGTGAGATGAGTAAAATGTCTGGATCATTTTCTAGGAAAACAATCATCAGTCAAAAAGGAGGAGTGCACTAAACATGTCCGAAAGGGAGCATTAATTTAAACTGTAAATACTTCATATCTCTGTGCTACTAAAAGAAATAAAAAAACCAAACCTACTTGCTAGGCAAAGGTGACATATTAGAAAATATTCTTGGAGCACCTGAAAGCAAATGCAGACTTAACTGACAATTTAATTTGCAATTTAAAACACTTGATACATTTGGTTAGTTCACTATGCATTTGTAGACTGCAGACTCCTGGTTTAAAGGGAATCCCATACGTATCCTGGAAAAGCAGCAGCTCCAGGGATGCCATTGATAATGTTTGACATAAGAGAATTACATCACTGTAGAGATCAACACTATGGAACTCTTTTGTCCTCATTCCTGGTTTTAATTAAAAAAATAATTATTTTAGTAGTCTAGATAAGCTCTAGGAGAGTAGAACTGCATTTTAGATTGACTACAATCTCCATAAAGAGCATGTCTGATAACGTTGTTAAATCAGACCACATCTTTTCTTTACAGAGGACTACAATGAATACAGAGCCAGGGCTGCTGCAGGCAGCAGTTACTGCTCCTGCATGCAGCTCCAGGCTTCTCATCCCACTGGCAGCCAGAATGAGCACCAGTGGTGCCACCAATCCCATCTAAAACACTCTCAGAAAGAGGTTTCTGCTCAGAATTTCAGAGGACACATCTCTACTCCAAAGTTTTGTAGAGAAAAATGGCTGATGGCAGCACCCATCGTGTCAGTTTGTCTCTGCTCTTTTTATTAGGGCAGCTTTTTATGCCTCAAAATACCCCTTTACACAGAGGTTGCTCCTTTTGTAAAAAAAGACTTCATATCTATTTCCTTCCTGACCCAATTGATGGTGGCATGATAAAACACTTTTTGTGTATTAAATCACAGTTATGAGCAGGACAGAAGAAGAAACACAACATCTTCTACACAAAATGCAGAGCACACAACAATACTGGATTCCAAAAACTGTCACTGTTACTGTGCAGCTTTTGACCATTTCTGTACAACATCACAATATAGGCAATTTTTTTTCTTTTTTTTTCTCTTTTCTTTTTAAATAAAATATACTTTGAGAATAAAGGTGCAACCAAAAACACTGAATTATCTGTTGACATTGCTTACACACGTTTATAAATACCACATTTACCTTAACAAGAGCTGTTGGCAAAGTCGACATTTTTAGGGGGCTTAATTCACATTAATGTGCTTTTGTCACAAAACAGAACAAGAAACGAGCCGTAACACTAGCTTACTTGTGGATGTGTATACTAGTGAACTGGGGGCACTGTACACGGGAGATCCCTCCTGGTTTGCCTGGCACAGCAGCACCCTGCCTACAAGAAAGAGAGAGAGAGTGGTATCTGGTTTCGGAACACTTCAACTAAACCTCAGTTTTTTATCTCAAAACAGAAATAAAGTCACAGCCAGAGTGCGGTGCACTGAACCAGGGGCACTTTTTGTCCTTTGGCTGCAAAGCAGAGAGAGCCCAAACAAGCAGAGTTTGACATTGGCAAAAGCAGAACCCAGACATGCCCCACGCACCGACACCGCGTCACCCGCGGGGACCCCGCGCCTCGCCCGCTGCTCTCTGCCTCTCACCCTGTTCTCCCAAAATCTGCTGCCCACGGGAGCACCCAGCCACCCTCCCCACCCTCAGCTGCCTCCTCAGCTCCCCGGTCCTGGCTGGAAAGAGGCTCCTGGAGCCAACACAGCAGGGAAATGATTTGCAGCATTCCCAGGACAGACACCGGGCCAGGTACGACCTGGGTTATGTCACTGCCATTATCACTAAGTGATTACTGGCACATCTGAATTCAATATTTTTTGCTCAGAGAAATGCACAAATATAAGCTACTTTCCAGTAAATAAGCTGGGTTCAGGATTAAGAACAAAATCAGATAAAACAATTTTTTTTCCCAAAGGAATAAAACTTAAAGCAATAACCAAATCCATTTAAACCTACACTTTTGCAATGCTTATTTTGAACAAATGACACAGGTTTAAGGTTACCTCTTTCTTTTTTTTTTAAATAAACTTAAATAAAACACTTCAGTTTGGTTTTTTTTAATTATATTTTAGCAGTCTTAGCTGAATACAGATTAAACATTGATCAGAGGTAGAAACAACTGTACTTTCACACTAGGAAAAAAAAACCACAAACTTCGGCACTTCTGGAATACAGTCCACCAGGAAAAGTGGGATATGAGACATCTGGTTTTGCAGATATATGTGCATATATCTGTAAATACAGACACAGGATTTCATATACACATACACTGACATGCTTCAAGCTGTCAGGATTTGTGAATCACACAATTCAAAACCATCAAATTGATATGGAGATTTGTGAAACTTGAGACATTGTGCACTGACACGCAATGGAACTGCACTGAGTCGAGTCCAAAGTGTTTGAAAGAACAGGATTAATTACAAATGGTAGGCACGTTTTCCACAGTATTACAGGAGCAATTCTCAACTTGCATTCACCAGGCCAGAGTTCTTTCAAAAAATATTTGTTTAAAATTTTCTGCCATTAACCCGTTCTTTGATTGTTGCTTGCAGCTGTCACTTGAAGGAGAAATATTTGAAACACTGAAGAGTAATAAAATAATTCTTGCAATTTATGCAATTTAACTAAAACTGTGACTACTGAAAATCTCATTAATTACTATACTTCTAACCTTCCCAGACAACAGCATGCCCTTAACTAACAGGATTTAGAGATGTTTCCTTTTTTCCAGACATCCACGACTAATACAAAACATAAAACAAATTTTTCCCCTTACTTTAAGACAACACATCATTGACTGTATTGATATCTCTCTCAGCCTTCAGTCCTCGTGTGGAAGCTGGCAAATGAACATGCACCTCTTGAGATCCTAATTACAAGCAGCATTTTCAGGTTAGGAAATAAACAGGCCCCACCCACACGCTCGTTTGACCCCAGGAATGTGCACGTTGGAATATGGATGAGTTTAACACCACAGCTGCTTCAAAACTTGAGCTATTGCAGAAGCCTGGAAATGAAGGTGAGCTGAAGACCCAGAGGCATTCATCCAGCTGAGAGAAACACATTAGGAAAATCAGTCATTTTCATTAGGTTTTAAGAATAATATAACTATAATGACTTCAAGGATGTCTAGAAAACAGAGAAAAAGGTTTTGAGAAATCAAAGGTTACGGTTTATTTACATTATTCACCATAAATCCTAGATAACGCTTGGCTTCCTCCATGCGCCATAGGTATTTTCCTGTCCTTTGCAGCTAAGATTCTTATATTTTTTCTGATTTCATCTCGTACAAATCTAATTTTCCCTACTGTAGTCATCTAATTTCTAATTAAAGTACTTCAAAACAGATGCTTTTTTCATCTGTGCAACTAGAGTGTATTTAATTTCTTGCATAGAGCCTTCTAATTATATTTTGACAATCTGCCTTTGAATTTGTACATAAAATTAATACTGATAACTAAAACATTACTATTAGATTTTGTTAGAAAAAATATTGAACTTTTTAATCGACTTTAGTAAGAAAAGATTATTTCTTCTGCATCTAATTTTGGTATTAAAAATATTTAAATTGCAATTAATACAACTGAGGGAACACTGAATTATTTCCAGTAAGATCCTGGATAAACCTCACAACATAGAAACAATCTATAAATTCCCCAATTGGGAAAAAAGGTATTATTTTTTCCTTCAGAACACTAAATTCTAGTGTGATGGAATAAAGGATTTGGGTGGGTTTTTTTTTAAGAAAGAGGATTTTAACATAAAGTTTTGAGGGAGCAGTGGCAGAGAGGAGTCTGAGGGGACCAGCCTGGGGCAAGGACATTGCAGAGACCCAGCCCTCACCCCTGGAATGCTGCCTGGCAGCAGGGACAAAACCAGACTTCCCAAGATCAAAGACTATTCCCACTCATCCTTCTCTTCCTCTGCTGTTTTCTCCTCCAGCCCATGATTAAGAATGTGCTGTTTGATGAGGTTCTTTGCTGAAGCACCATAGTTATTTTGAGAAATAATTACTCTAAAAATATTCAGGGCTGTGAAAAAAAGTGATGTGCAGTCATTAATATTTTTAGAATACTTAGAATTCAGTTCCCAATGGTTTCAAGATCTCTGACTGAATGCATTTTCCCTCATTTTTTCATCCTTTCACAAATAAGTTTTTTGTGTACAGTTATTTACATGATGCATACAAACTAATCTACAGAAATACCAACGTACTCGTGGTGCTGCACAGAGTACACTGCCTCATGCAAAACACAGCTAAAAAAATCACTGTGTTCCTCAAACACTCAAAGAGCCCAGTAGTAACACCAAGGATCAACACCATGTGGACTCCCCAGTAAATTACAAAGGATTTTTGAACCCGTTCTGTTAAAAATAGCTTTTAACTGGGATCACTGTGTAGGCAGCACTACAGGCGGCTTAGAAGTAAAGATCTGCAATTAGTTTAAAAGGATTTACACAATTAATTGGCATCTCTCATGGCATTGTTTGAGGAAGTATAAACTGAAATAACATTTTCTGCAGAAAGAAAGCCCGTACCATTAGCTAAAATCATGCTGTTCGTGTAAAATCAACAGCAGATTATGGGCCCAGCTCTCTCCTGTCACAGGAACCAGAGGAAGCTTCTAGAAACCTTTCCTGGCAATAGTTTAAGGTTTATAGACATTCCAGAGAACCTGAGCCTGCAATGCACCACCTCACCATATCCACAGCATTGGTACCTCGGCTCATGAACCAGAAGTTTCCGATTTACAGTGCTGGTATTTATTCTCCAAGAATTTGGGGGGGAATGACAAAAAAGTAGAGGACAGAGGTTGCTAATTGGGGTCTGTCCTGGAACATAACCAAGTGAGACACAGGGTAAAATGTTCTCCTCTGACTCCAGGAATCCTAAGGAAGCACAGCTTCGTGGGAAGCTCTCTGGAGAACTGGAAAGTGACAGTGGTGCTCAGCTCTCTCAGCTTCCAACTTCTGCTTCCATCATGATAGGAGGCACAGGAGCATTTTCAGTGGCAGGAATTAATCAGCTCAATATCCAGGGCTGGTCTGCACTGGGTCTTAGTAGTGCACATGGAGCTAAAATGAGCGTTTGTGATACAGGAACTAAGCAAGTTACTACATACAAGGAGATTTAGTGATGGTTACATTACTCTAATCCATTGGACTCTCAGCTTTCCAGGTAAACCAGCTGGATTTACACATAGTTTAGCTACTGGGTTACCAAAAGGAGCTTCTTACTGCCTCTCACAACTAAGTACCAATTCAACCATTCTATAATATTATTTACAAACAAAAAATCCAAACAAAGCCACAGGAAAAAGGGAATAAAACTCAAAGCGATTTGTGCCTCATTTTGCCTGTATTATTATAAACTATTATTTTAAGAGTCTAATCTAAATCTAAAAAATGAATTCTTTATTGAATTCCATGATTGTTTTTTCATTTTCTTTTTCTCCCAGTCCAGCTGGGTGTCAGCCAGTTCTCCCTGAGTTGGTTCTCATCGTTCTGATTACTCTTTTCCTTTGTGCCTTTTGCAACAACTATTATTCCTAAACACTTCGGTGTTCAATGCATGAAAAAAACTGTAAAGCTGCATCTCTCGTGAACAAATCAGAAGATTTGCAAGTGTATCAAGTATCCTCATAAGCAATCCATGCCTGCTCTTGATTTGCTGTTCTAAAAGTGTAATTTAATATTGGCATTTTCGGATGGAAATAGCACTATTTTTGTTCTGGTCTGAAACATTGTTCTGCGATGGATTAATTCAAAGTCTCTCACCGAAATGGATCAGAAACACCTAATAAAAGGCTCCTGTTGTACAATAAAGTATGTTAGCTTCTATTGTCCCTTCTGACTAGGGCATTTAAAGAGAGCCTCCACAGCCTCTCTCTTGAATACATAATGGTAGTTAAGTGCTCTCTTAGCCCTTCATTATCAACAGTCAAACTACACAGGCTTAGTATGCTTTTAAATATGCTGTTAATTCAAAAAGAAGTGCTCTGTGAGGGCCTTCGGTTATCTGGGATCTCTATAAATTGAATAATAGCCTTCAGATTCTAACACAACCACTCATGGATGCTTGTGTTGATACACTGGCTTGTTTCATCCATTATTAACAAGGGATAAAGTAGCATAACCCCAAACCACACGTCTCCTTTCTCCCAATATGTTAAAAACACAAACAAAACCCATGCTTAATCCCACCAAAGCCTATATATAGTTTCACTTCAACAAGAGGGTAGGGAGGAGAATCTAAAGTGTCTAAAGGTGATTTTCCTAAGTCCAAACCCGTTTCTATATTGCCTTCTGACAGCAAACCTGAAATACATTCAATTATTGAACAGCCTGGGTGTGCTTGCTGCTGGTAATGAGAATCTGTGCTCTATACATCCACTTCTGCAGTAAGTCCCTGACTCACATATAACCTGATAGACATTGCTAAAAATAGAGGGAGGAAAAAACCCACCAGAAAACCAGGCAGTGCAGGTATGTGTCTCTAAGACATTTCCTGGGATCTCTCCATCCAAAATTTCTATTTAAGATGTTAATTTTCCTGTCAGTCACTTGTCTAAGCCTAGTGGATGTTTCTTTATAATCACCCCTTTTAGAGTGTCCCCGAAACTGTGCCAATGAACTGAGGCACTGATTCGGGCAACAGCAATGAATGTTACAGCAAACATCATTTGTAAGCCACCCTTGCAATTATTCTTTGCTGGCCATATCATCCATTTCCCAGCTTTTGGGAGACAAACCTCTCTCCCCAGTTATTCATGTGCAGCACCCAGGCTGCTGTCACAAGCTGGGATTGGAAGGGGTCAATATCATGCCGTGAAAAGCAGACAAGCAGCAAAGTTTGCAGCTCTGGTATGAGATAATCCCCCCTAATTCCCCTTCTCCCCACCTCTTCCCTCTGCAGGACATGTAACTCATTCCACAACAACAGGGATCTCTCCTTCTCCTGCCAGCTTAAAAACACACTGTGTGACCGACTCATTTCTAATTTAATCAACAAGGCAGCCTTCCCACAGACTGGCTGCATTGCAGGAACAATTCATGTAATGTTTCCATTCACAAAGTGAAGCAATGGCAGCAAACTGCCCTTTCCAACAATAATTTAAAACTGATTAATGAGCCACGGGCATTCCTTTTCTGGTAACTAAAATGAAACTAAATTCCACAAACTGAACTGGTGCTTGTACCAAAATCTGCACTATGCTTACAGACTTTATCTGTGCTCGTTAGTGAACTTTATCCTTGGCATCCAAGTGTAAATCTTTATCCACACACTCTCACCAGAAAAGTCTAAAAACTGGACCTGCACTTAATAGTCATGAAAACAAATGGAGTGGTACCATCAGGATTTCCTACAAAATATGTTTACTCTTAAGATTCTTCTCTACAACCTCAGGTGCACATAAACTAATATTCTGTGACATTCATTGCCTTTATTTTACACTGGGACATGTTTCCCACGGAAGTGGTTCAGCATCTTTGAAAAATCAAATCTTGATTCCTAATCTTTCTAGGCTCTTCAGCAGACACAGTAGGTAAGCAGGTAAATGATGGCTATTCTTGGTTCACCTGGAACTTTGAGAAACAAACATGAGAGAAATTCTCAAGTATAAACTTCTGAAGTAAACTCTGAGCTGGTATTATACTCTTCCTGAAAGAAGATACTTGAGAATATACACCATGCACTCATGTTCTGCTGATAACTAAAATGGGCTGCATTCACACGCCTGCCTGTTGAATAAAGATTGCAATAGGAAAAGAATCACAGAATAAATGAAACCAGAGCTTTTCTGCCCAAACGCAAACACTAGAGTTTCAACATGGCCCTGGAGGGATTACAAGTGGATGTGTTTATGCTTTATCCTCTCATATTGTGTCAAGACACTATTTTCTGTGTAAATTACCTATTTCAGTAAATCTATAAGACAGAGATGCAAATCTAATGCAATTAGATGCAGAGATGCAAATTACTAATCCCTCAGTTCTCTTTGCTTACACCAGCGAATGCTGGTTCTAACTTATAAATAAAATTCTATTCTGAACGACAAGCTGAGAATATAAAAGACCAAAAATTGAATCATTATGCATAATCCTGGCTTTAGCTAGTCTATTTCTTTCCTAGCCCAGACAGGTTCCAGAATTTCAGGAGCATGAAAAACCATTACAAAAATGGAAATGCAATGTGTCCAAACTTTCCAAAGCACTCACTTTTACTAGAAGCAATTCTATGCCTGGAGATTTCCAAAGAAAATCTGAAAGCACCAAACCAACAGAGCTTGTAAAGCTTGTAAAGCACAGCCCCATCTCAGCTACCTCCATAATGAATAACAAAATGAAAACTCTGTATTTGGAAAGTTACTCTCAATAAGTATTATGAGCTGTCATTACAGCGCATATTGGGGATCCTGCCATCCAATGCCCAAAATGGGAAAAAAATGCATAAGATGGAAAAGAAAACATTAGCAATATGTTTGGAATACAATCAACCATAATCTTAAACTGCTTTAGAATTAATTTACAGATGTAATCAAGGTTTAACACAGAGCAGAGTTGTTTTCCATTCCACTTAACTGTATTAACTTTACATTTCATATATTACTTTATTACTTTACAATTCAGAATAGTTTGTCTGCTTGACTGTCCATCCTAACACATGGATCTTCCTAACTCGGTTATTCTTCTAATCAGAGGAATTTATTCCTCCACATAGCTGCTATTAACTTATCTTGCAACTTAACATTGCAAATATCCCACCCAGGTCTGAACAAACAAATGTTTTAGTGATGACCTTGTGGTTTGTCTTAAATTTTCCTCTGAGAGATTGATAAGCCAGTGCTTTTTACATGTATCCATGGCTGGTACTTGGATTGCAGCCCCAGTTTTATTCTAAAAATGCATCTTGCAGCCTTAGCTCAGGTCCAGGCAGTGCCCACCCAGGCTCACCAGTGCTGTCCAAGTAGTTGGTGAGACAGGAGCAGGAGCTCTAAAACAGCTGGATTTATATCCAGCCTCTAAACCTACACCATACACAGTCTGGGGACGCTGTCACTTTATTTATTTAACTAGTTTTAGGTCTCTCACTAAGCAGGAAGCCATAGAAGACATTTTCACTAAGCACCAGAACGATATTTAAATATGAGTACATCCAAGCATCATTTTTCTTTAAAGATTCTCTTTGTGAGCAAAGAACAGTACTTAACTTTTTCTAGCCCTTTAAAATTTGCTCAATTATATCCACAATAAAATCATCTGAACAAACAGACAAGAACTTAGAAACAATGCAATGACAAAGAAAGGACAGTACAGATCCTGCTTGATCAGAAGGCTTTCTTTTAGGTTATTTAAGTAAAATCTAAACAAACAAGGAAACGTACTATGGAGAATCAGGAGAAACATGGAAACATGGCCAGCAGATCAAGACCTACATCTCAGCAAGATTTCACCATCAAGGAAAGAGATCCAACCACCCACTCCCAAACACATCCTTTCCCCTATTTTGAAAGAACTCTAACTTTCAGCAAATATAGATTTCCTGGTTTGACATATTCTGCTTGTGAACAAAGCCACCATAATCCAGTATCAAATGGTTCCCCCATACTGGATGGGGGACAAAATTCACAAATTTTTACACTGAAGAAACAAAAACTCTCTTCTTAACCATTTCCTATCTTCTGGCATAAAGCCATCTCTACAGCTGAAGATTTACAATTAAATAATCAAACCTATGGAATTTCTTCTATAGATCCCATAGGAAGAATATCACAGGTATATACTGTGTGATATACATCCAGGAGAAACACCTTGAAAAGGGCAATACTGGCAGCATCTGTGGCGATCTCTAAAATGTGCAGACTTCAAAACAATGGTGAATAGAGGTAGATTAATCCTGCTCCAGATTTAAACATATAACCAATTGACTAAATTAATGTTTAAGAAAATAAGTCATTGGCATTATCTTTGAATAAGCCTTGTTTAGTTTCCAGGAGGGTGTACATTTTCATGAAGAACTCATTATAATATAGCATAAGGCATAATT
>VZTJ01006424.1:2064175-2076287 GCA_013397795.1 Orthonyx spaldingii | reverse complement strand
TTTTTTTTTTTTTTTGTAAATAGCTAGTACAGATGCTGAATTCCATTTTTCTACTGGCTTTATTCATCTTTCATAAACCAGGATTTCCTCTATAATGGCTTGTAAAAGCTCCACAGAGTTTTAGAAATGCATTAGCTGTCATCAGTGGTGTTAATCTACCCAGGAAGTCCTCATTTGTATGATGGCACTTTTAACATCACGATTTTTGAAGCAACAGCTACAGGTTTGTTTTATGCTTTCAAAAGGAGCATCTACATAACACAGGTGGAATATTAAACAATAATTATTTAACTGTACTTAGAAAACTATTTAAGCTGCTTATCCAACACTGCTGCAAATATATTTATTTAGGAAAATCTGCTTAGTCAACAGCAAAGTTTGAATCTAAGTGTATGTAATCAAATTGTAAAATGAGTTAATCTATGTAGAGACAGGCAGCTTTTACAAAAATTCTGCTTTAGAGATACGATACAGTGAACTTTTACCCCAGGATTAGAACTGCTGTGCAAGCATATAATTCAGCTTCCCAAACTCCAAACATCTTCACTGAGAAGTGTTTCTAGGGTATTTGCTGAGCTTATGCAAGACTCATTTAAATTCAAAGAGAAACACTAGAAAGATGAAATGAATCCCAGGTGCTCTCACACTCCAGAAATAGATGCTTGAAGACATGAACAAAGAGAATTAGTATTAGCAAGTGTACAGGAATCCTCTCTTCCCCTGGATTCCTCTTGCTTAAGTGCATGTTTTTATACATATTGCTATGGTAGTTCTTTACTTCTTAATTATAGACAACATTATATTCCAAAATTTTGAAAAAAAACTTTTGAAAGAAAGTTTGTTACAAAACCTTATTGTTGGTGGATACTACTGGTTTCCAAATCCACACATGGCAAAAAGCCCTGGGCATCTGAAACTTCTCCGTCTTCTCAGGGCACATAAAATACTTAAAAATGCACAAACTCTTCCCTTCTCTTTCATTTTGAGCAATGGGGAAAATTTTGGAATAACTGCCCAAGAAACCTGGTGCTTACAATAGTCTTCACTGGGTTAAGACTGCTCATGAAATGAAAACAACTACTCAGCTATGTGGGATGATTTGAAACCACCTCCTGAAACTCCCAGAACTTAATGAAATTCAAGAAAAATAACAGTGCCTTAAGTAAAAGGAGGGTGGGATCTTCTCCTTTCCACTGAGCTGTGCTCCCTGACTTGCTCTAATGGTTCGTCACCTCTAATCTTCAGTCCTTCCTTTCTCCACTGTCAACTAAATTTTGAAATTTCTGAAATATCCTTTGTTGGTTATGACCAGACAAGAATATTTTCCCGTGTGAGTCACTGTGAATTCAACTGTTCTCTGAGAGAGTATTCACTAGATTTCCAGGTAATTTCTGTAACATCTTTTCCCCCACCTTGCATTTGGGAACTGCCAAAAATGAGCCTCTCCAAAAGGTGTAACAAAAACATTTTCTGCCAGGAACGATAAAGTCTTTTAAAACGGCCTTACTGTGTCTCAGACTACCTGCTTTAAAGGACTGAGCTGTTGTAGTAACACAGGTGCAACAATATTCTATATTTCAATAAGGAGAGTGCAAGAGATTGCTCAGAAATTCCTCATTCCAAAATCCAAAAGAGAAAAACAAAAAGATCTGCAATAACTGAAAGGAACAAGGTGGAAACTGGCTGTCAGACTGCCTGAGCCAGAAAGAAAGGCTCGGTATTGCAGATAAAATATACACTATATAAAAATAAGCAGGTGAAAATGATATTATAACAAACCACAGAAACAAAGAAAGTACCAGAGCACACCTAGTAAAGAAACCCAGCTGCAAATCTGTATTTTCCCAGCCATAAATGAGTGTATGGGGAACAGAACAGACTCTAGTTTAAATATAGGAAAACTATGGGATGTATTTAAAATTGGATGGATTTACAAACAGATGAAAAAATTATCCCAATTTTCATGAAGACCTTGTGAGAAAAATCACAGAGTGCTTCTTACAAATTTCCATATTAAGACCTGCTTAAGAATTTAATAAATATTTTGCTGGAAAAGATAAGAAATGGATAACGTAACTTCATTAAGCATTTCTTTCTCATAAGCAGGAAACCCTCTTAAATAATATGCTTTTATTTACTAGAGGGAGACTGTGTGGGCGTAAGTCCATTTTTAAAAAAATTTCCTATCCATATTCATACACAGAAAAGTGCCATTCTGAGAAAAGCTGGAAATGATGGATGAAAAAAATGTCCTTTAGTTGTCTCTGAAATGTCATTTTAGGACTTCCCAGCAGAAGGGTGGGAAGGGCAGGAACTGGTGGCCATCAGGGAGCCTTGCTAGGCCTTGGAGGTGCAGCAGGAGTCTCCAGAGGACCCTTCCCAAACGTGTCCCTGGAAATCCATACCAACACCACCACGGCTAAAGAGCCACGTTGCCGGAGCGCTGTAATTTACTGCAGCACGAGCATTTCACAGGCACAAAAACAGCCTCAGAAAGGTTACCCAGGAAGAAAAATCCATAGTGGTTTGTAAATACATAGTATTTCGCAGTCCCCAAGCAATACTTTCCTGCCACAGCCTCTGTTGTGCATCTGGAGTCTCCATTTTCAGCTGTCATGCGTTTCCTCAATAAAGGTTTTCCTTCACACAAGTGTACACTCCTAAAAACCCCCAGCTATAACAATCATGTCACTGGTCCTACTGTTTACCATTATCTTCAAGGTTTTAGGGTTGATTTACATTGCGTTCCTCCCTATTTGATTTTAATTGTCTGCTTCAAGTTGTCAGGACATAACTATATCTTAGATTTGCATTGCATTAGGGGATCTTCTCCTTTCTCTATTGATCTTGTCTTAGGGAGTAATTTAACTCAATTCTAATTTTCCTGTGCATGCGGGGTGCTCTCCATCCAGGGAAGTGAGTTATGTGTATTCAAGTGGTGCATCTTATGAATCTTGTTAAGCTTTACCGCCTTCCAGCCTGCACTGATGGAATATTTAATCACAGAAATGAGTTGGCAGATTTGATGTACAATACGGGGAAGCCTCGCGGCTGCGGCTCCGCCGGCAATTGAGAAACGGGGGAATTTGCCATTCATCAGTGCCATCCTGACAGCTTTGTATAACCTTCTGTTTTTCACTTATTTATGAAGATTAAAGGTACTTTAAATCAACAGTTTCTCTGTAAATGTATCATCTTTATTTCAGAAGTGGCCAAATTTTTCATCATTTGTTAGGAGCTAAAGGAACTTCTCGCATTGGCTGGGAAAAAGTTGGTACAGTTTTATCATGGCGGTGCTGGAGACAATAATTAAACTAAACAAGTAAAACTCTGACTGCCTTAAAAATCACATTTCTAATTTTATAATCTTCAAAAATGCAATTGCTTCTTCTCTAAGGAAGGTGGTGGAGGGAACCCAAATGTAAAGATGTGTTCTATCTGTGTCACAGTGTTCTATCCCAACACGCAAGAATTGCAGTGCTGTTTTACTGTTTCATTTCCTAACACCTTTAGGAGATCCGCAGAATTTTAACCAAATTGTTTAAAAGAAAGTTTAAAGGTTTAAATGTGAGAAATATCATCTCTTAGTCAATAGAAAGAAAATGCATTTGACGTGCATTAAAAAACCCAACAAAACCCAAACTTAAAGCTGCCTGCATGTATAAACAGAAACAAAAACCTGAAATAGATTAAGTATCTTCATGGAACTTTCTGCAAAGGTGTGGTGGAGTTCGTGTCATAATTCATAAAATTAAATTAATACTCTTCTAATGGTAATTAAAGATTCTCATTAAGAAGGGCAAACACCTCCCTAGCGTTGGCAATAAAAATGCACTTGGGACTTTAGGAGGTTATACAAAAAAATCAATAACCTGCCATTTTATAATTAAAAGACAAAATAAATGTTAGGGAAAAGTCCAGTAAATTAGGAAAATTACCTTCAGGAGAGATTGAAAATATTGATTTTAATTTACAAACTATGTGAACTCTTCATGCCCTACTTCATGAGACAATTATAAGTCAGATTGTTAATTCTGCATACGTATTAGAAAATTGATTACTGTACTATGGGAATATTATTATATTTGTCATTAACACAAAGTCATTTATATAAAATGACTAATAACTCTGACTTTCTAATTTATGCAGGTTCAGGGCTGGTTCACTAACTACTCAAACGAGATCAATGTTAAATTCCTGTTTTCAACACAGACATACATCAGCAAGGAAATAAATTCTGCCTACACCAAATATTGCAATTCCATGAATGCCAAGTTAGTATTTTTATTATAATGTGCCACTTTTACCCTAATTGGAGCATTTTTATCTATCTGAGTAGAGGCACTTTTTAAAGCACAAATATCTGTTTGCGGTCTTTCAACAATTTTCATCTCTTGAAGTCCCTCAAACTAATAAAAGCTTTTCAGTTACTGGAAACTCACATAACCCCATGAGTGGAGATTGCCCAGCTTCGCATGCAACCTCTTCCCATGCTTAACTACCATCCATGAAAAATGCTTTCCTGATAGCTGTTTGTGGGCAGCATTCAAATTCCTCTGGAATTAACTGGGTTTCGGAGTACAAATAAGTTTACTTCCAATCCTGTTGCTAAAGCACATTTAGAAATTGGTGTTAGCCACGACTGACTTCCAGCAGAAAAAGACTGCTGGAGTTAGGATCTCCCTAACACCAAGTTGCAACCAGAATCAGAATCTGGTCTCAGTCAGGTGAAAATATAGATTTAAAATACAAAAACAGCAAACTGAAAAACTAACTATAAAATTTAAGGAAAAATGCTGAGGAAAAAATTATGAATGCAGATACTCTATAGCCATGTATGTCTACATACATGTACGTACAATATATATATATTTTTATAGATAAGATTTTTTTGCTGTTGTTCCTTACTAAAGAATTCCTGGAAGAAAGCCACTGTACTGAAATATGAAATAAAATAAAATACAAGCTCATGTAAGACTAAGATATTGCAGTACATTTCATGCTATACTATCTGCTTTCCAATAAAAGGTATTCATATATCTTCTATATAAAGTTTAGTATGCCCAGGTAAGGTAAAATCTTGAAATACAAATGTATAAATGACTTGCACATAATGTGACTCACACAAAGAAACCAAACCTCACACCAAACACAGATTCTGTACTTTTGCATGTTTTAAAGAACATTAAAATCAAATATGGCCAGTTGGACAATCACAGAGCAATCCTTACCTGCATAGAACTCTGGACTATAAACTGCACCAACAACTGGATTTAATTTCCAGCCTGCAGCAAACAAAAACATAACAGTTAATATTGCAATCAGTGATAATAATAACCATTATTATTACTATTATTACTGTTGTATAGAAAACACAGATAAAATGATTTCAAGAAAAATCATCGTAATTTAAGTTTTATAGACATCTTTGATCTTTAATATCAGAGTTTGAAGTATGGAAATAAGTCATGAAACAAGGTACTCTCCAGACATGTGGCACTGGAGTAAATGGCCAGGAGAATTACCTTGGCTGAAATGCACATGGATTTACTCCCTGACCCTTTGGAATGAAGTCAGCACTATTCAGGTATCCCCATACCCTCTAGTACAGAGCAGATGAGTTCTTAGCCACTGTTTTGGCTGCCTGGTTACAAGCCAGAGAGGCCAGAACTGCTCGTTCTCTGGGCACAAACATTCATGACAAGCCTTTGTTAGCGAGGGTTCGGGGTAACCAAATAATTGGAGCATTTTGTTTCTACCCTGGCAAAAATGAAAGCACAGGCACGGTATGGGGATGTCTGTTGAGACGGGAAGGAGATGCTCTGTGGGACCCAGTTAAATGCCAGGACTTGGCTGCTGTGTGTTTGTACCCCCGGGTGCCTGCGCTGACACAGGGCAAGGGCAGACACACCCCAGGAGTGGCTGTGGCAACCCTCAGAGCTGAGAAGCACCGAGAGCCAGCAGGGGAGAGAATCCTGCAGCCACAGCCTGCAGAGCTCTCCAGGGGTACAAATCAGCCACTGCCTTGCTCTTCAATAATCGCTGTCCTCCCAGCACTGGCATAGAACCAAACTCCCAGACCTTCTGTACCTGTGTTCTGGCCAAACTCCAAACCATTGCTTGCACTTTACACCTGACACAGCATTTCCAGGCAAGCCTGGAGTACCCAGACTGGCTGCAGACACACGGGGTGTGCAAAGCATGGGGGATGTTAAAGATAACCAAGCTGGAAGGGCTGGAGGGGAAGGGCCAAGAGAAGAGCAAGAGAAAGTGCTGCAAACTCATTATTGTTCTCAGCTGTGGGGAAGTGCCAATTACTGTGATTTGCTCAGCCACAGGTAGATCCACTCCCAGTTAACTGCAAACTCCTCAGAACATCCCCCCACCCACACTCTCTCTTTTTCCTTAAGTGAACAATTATTTTGAACTACTGGAACTGAAAAATTAGGGGTTTTCCTAAAGCACACTCAAATCAGAGGAGTGGGAAGAACTTTTTGTAAATGGGAATAAAGAAAAAAAAAAAAGAAAGCCTGACCAAAGCACATTGTAAACTCCAGAGCTGTGGTACTTAAAATAGAACTTGTAACTGCTTCTGGAATCAAAATACAATCCAGACACTGACAACAAGGATTTTCAAAATCACAAAAGCCAAGATCAGAAGACTTTAAATGCACACTAGGTTTATTTCTGCCTTGGCCATATCATGTAATGCAAAAGCACAGTGGAAAACCATAAAGCATCAAGGCATTATAAGACGGAAAACGTGCAATGCAAAATCTCAATAACAAACTCTTCCTACCCTTTCAAGCTACTTCTATCTCATGCACAGTAATTATTTACCAGTAATTAACTGTTCAGCAAGAGAGGGGGGGGGTGGTTTGGAAAGGCAACTCGTGAGTCATTTCACAGGAAGCAGCTTTACATGACACCTTTTCTGTACAAGTGACTGCAGTTGCTCTATGTACCTAAAAGAGTCAGGCAAGCTCAAAAATGCCCAGTCAAGAAGGGCTACAATGTTCTTCCTCCTGAAAACACCACATGAGTTTTACCTGGTGCTTCAATTTTACATGCTACAGGATTATATTTAGGAACATCAGAGTATAGCATATCTCTTAGCCAAATTTTGTGTGACAGAAAATAATTAAAATTTAGAGACTTTTGATAAAAATCTATCTTTATATATGTGAGGGAATATTCAATGTTTCAAATTCATTACTTCCTCAGAAGACCACTGATCAACACCACCCAAAATGAAAGATTGGACAGAATTTTAGATCTGTCAGCTTTTGCTGTCAAAGCAGCTGACAGACATCTCTCAGCTTCTAAGTTACACTAACAGTGCCACAATTTGTCTGAAAGAAAGAAAAAAAAAAAGAAAGATCTTGGAAGACACAGATTGTTCTTCACAGCTGAAAGGCAGTCTCATATTTCAGCTCCTTACCACTCTCCCAGTGACGGCTGTCTCATCTAACTTTTTGAAGCCTATGGAGGAAATACTTCATTCATCGTGGAAATAACAGTAATTAAACTTAACTTTATCTTGTCAGCCAACAATGTGCTGGCCCATAGCTGTGTGGGTTAATCAAGTGTGATGGGAGTTGATGTATCCGAGCCAGCAGCTGCCAAGTAACCCTTCTGCAGCAGCTGGAGGAGGCAAATTCTCGGCTGTGGGTGTAATTTTGTGCATTTTTCTTACTGTCACAATATTAATCTCCTCCTCAAGTTGAAACTATAAAAGCTTGAAACTTCAAAACCAACCAAGGAAAGAAAAAACCCTCAGCCTGACCCAGCTCCCTGCCCTGTGCAGCCACCCAGAGCAGCACATGTCCAGCGTGCAGAAGGGAAGGAAATGATGTTGGGGTAACAAGCTGTGGTAGAAAATGGGGCACAGCAGCACGGAGAGGATTATTTTTGCTTCATAGACCAGAGAGGCCACCATGGCCAGAGAAAGGCTTGGGTTGGAAAGAACCCTGTGACTCCATTTCCTTCCCTCCCATTTGCTACCCAGGTAGGGGGGAAAGGCAGTGGGAGGGGATTTAACAGCGCTAATAGGCACTAGATGTGATTTTCAATCTAAATTTAGAGCAACAGAAGGCTCAAATCCAAAGCACCACAAGTATAAACTTTAAAATATATCTATCCCTTTACAGATCTCTGTTTCGTGTTCCTGCTTTATTGCTGCAGTTCTCTGAATGTACATGCCCATCATTCTCTGTCCCCCACAACCCTTGGATGAGCATCCTGAATCGCAAGATGGGCATCAGAAGAAAGCACAACTGTGAACGGGATAGGTTGGAATATCTAAAAACGTCTCAAATATTTTTGCCAACATGTGGCACTCCTGACACTGAATGTCTTTGCAAAGAGAAGGCAGCTGTATGTCCAAAGCACGAGGTGAGCCATCAAAATCATCCTGACTGATAACAAACCCACAAAGAAAAGCTCTCCTAGCAACTGCTCATTTGGGGAGCCCAAAGTCACTGGAAAGCATACTTATTTCAAAGACCATTTAGGACACAAAAGCAAACCACTTATTTGAACAATGCTGCATACATATATTTTTTTTTTTTTAAATCAAGTTTTTGTGCCTTGAAATCTACTGACTTCTGCAATCCTATTAACAACATGAGCCCTGTTATCAAACAACCAGCTGTATTTGGGAATGAAACACAAAACAGAGTGTATCTTGTTTTTAAATTAAAATAAATATCAGTTCCTGACGTTTTGATAGAATACAACATGTGCCCCAACTACCTTTTGAATATCTGCCAACAACATGCCAGTCATAACACACTTTGAAAGATAAAGAAAGGCATTAAAAAGTGAGTGGTTCAGAAGCAAACAAAAAGGCAAGTGCAAACACAGTGTTTCTGGCTATCTGCATGAGAAGAGTCTTGCAAATTTTTATGTGCTTTTTTTAAAAAAAAAACCTGGCCTTATAGTTTATTTAAAAGATGGGACCTTTACTTTAGACAACAATAATCTTCAATAAATAATCAGCTCTAACACTGGCTAATTCCTGACAAAATGATAAAGAACTAAACTCGTACCATGCCAGGATGACTGATAGTGTAAGCACTGATGAAACTAAATGAAGCACCTTACACGTCTGCACTTCATTCCTTGTGCTTGTGATGGTTATGCAAGAGGGACGTGATTGTCCTTGTGTGTTTACTTTAGGGGACTTCCGACATTAACACAAAAAGTGAAAAAGATGAAAATAATCAAAAGTTATGAACTGCAACCAGAGGTTTTCTTGGTAGATAGCTGGCAAAAGGTGTGCATAGGAATATTCTGCATGCAATGCCTTGGATGTTTGGGTTCACAATAAATAAATGCTGAACAGGGCATTTCATACTTCTGTTGAGATCTAGATCAGAGGGAACAGGATGGAAAATGGCAAACAAAACACTTCAAGTGGGAAACAACAGCAGATTTTGCTCATCCTGGTCTCTCATAAATAAGAACGTATGACCTGAGCAATCCTGCAGTGCAGGGCATAGACATGAACCTCCTCTAAAACTACATGGCTAAAAATCTCACATCTCTTATTGCCAGCATTCCCCCCCTTCAACACTGGATGTGCTGACATGTAACATGCTATTTGCTCTCGACAAGTTTTGTAGCCTTAGGATAACATGAATACAAAATATGTGTCATCATTTATAGAAAAACTACTTTTATCATTACAATATAGCAGGCAGAGTTCACAGCCTCATCTGCACATGGTTAATTTAGCTCTGTATTGCAACAAAATCTTGTTATGTGATCCGGGCAAGCCTCGTGTCTCTCTCTAGGTTCACTGGGATGCTTTAGAACCAGTAAAAGCCAAGGAGATTTTCCCATCTGCATAATTTGCCAAGTTTCACATTTACATACAAAATGAGGAGAAAAGCAGTTTCTAAGAAAGCATGAGGCATTTCAGACCCTTCTTCTCCAGATCATTTTAACTAGCTCAATTATCACGTCACATGAAAACCAACACCGTGTTTTATTTTTACTGTGTTACGAAAAAAATGGTGAGCTTTTCATTTAAAAATAAAGTAACTGTGTGCCCTGGATTTTAGCAAAACCTCACTAATGAGACCTCAAATAGAGAAAATGTGATCCATTAGATTTCAAAATGGAAAAGAATCTAATCTACCTCGGGAAACCTTTATGTGCACATTTCATCTGCTTTCTACTGGATGGGAAAAACTGAACTGAATTGAAAAGCAAATACTAACAACTACACAGTCTACTAAAACTGAAAGCATACTTGTAATTAACTTCAGTTCATGTGCTATTGTTTGATATGGCTGAGTTTGAATTTGAGTTTTCTGAACCAGCAAGTGCACACTCAAGCACATGATCAAACACTCCTGAAGGAAACATTTTAAAAATGTATTGTTTCCAAGTCCCTCAAATAACTATGGATTACTTTTCCATCATTAGTGTACAACATTACACCAACTTAGGTCAGTATTACAATGAATTTTATTTTCAGCTAGCGTGGAATTCTGATTTTTCCATGGGAAAAGAAAAAGCTGGAAGCAGCACCCAATAACAGTCTGTCCTTCTAACAAATTGTGGAAGGAAGACACAGAAAATGATCTTTGACTAGATGTATGTCCTGGTACTAAAAGATTCTACAAAAAAGATATTCTTGCTGGTCTGCCTGCCCCCATTTCTCAAACCAAGCTGAATCCTGCCATGAGCTCACTCATCACTCCAGTAACACTGCACAGAGCCAGGAGGGGGGAACATCATGTTCCCATCAGGTCCATTTTCCTACACAAAAGCCACCGGGGTGAAACACGGAGAATCCAGTCAGAGGGATTTCTGCTCTGCCCACCTGGCTGTCAATCTCAGGCTCTGCAGAGACCGAGTTGGTGCCCAACCCCATCATGTCCTAGGGCTCTCAGCCCCAGGGAATGCAGGAGGTGCAGGCTGGGACACTCAGGAGCAGGAGAGTGCCCCAGCTGAGCAGGACCAAGGTTTGGCATGCAGGGACATTCACCCCGAGCAGGGGGCTCATGCACTTACCATTCGTGTAAGGGTTGACGGTCTTTTTATTTGTCATTACACGTGCTGTGGCATTATTTACCTAAGCACATAGAACAGGGGATTAGAAAGGGTTACGGGGAGGGCCCGTGTCACTATTAAATGCATGCATTATTACTGCTATTAGTCATGTAAAAATAAAATGCAATTTAATTTATAGAAGGCAACAGGTGCATAACAAAATCATACTGTTTATAATTACATTTACTTTCATAACCATTTTAACTTACAAATCATTTCAATAAAGCAACATCATATCATTTAAACTTTAATAAAAAGACATTAAAAGCAAATTAAAAGGTACTGCATAATTTAAGACTTAAGAGCATGCTTGTATTCCATGATAACACTGATACAATAAATACTCAAAACAGAAAAAAAAAAAAAAGATTATATGAAGGAACATGCAGTGGAGTAGAAAGGAAAGAGACAAGGTACAAGGAAACAAAGAAAATGTCAAAAAAGGGACAAACAAATTTTAGCAGTGTGCAACATAACCCTTTAGAAGAGAAGTACCATTGGAAAAGCAACATCTAGCATTCAACACTTGGAACAAGAGCCTTTTTCATTGCAAGAATTAACAAAATCATTCAAGCTTTAAAATCACAGCTAACAAAAGGATAAAAAGAGGGTGCATTATTTAACACAATATGGAGTTAACAATCTGAGTAAGATGTGCACGAAGTCATATCCTCAATCCAATCAGTGCCTCCCAGGCTTGCTTAAAACGTACACTCAATTACAGGCGTACCAATATATAGAAAAAAATGTAGCATCAAGAAAACTTAATACAACAAGTCAAAAAAATTCACGTGGTATATCAGCGCTAAATACGTGAAACGGCAGATGGACTTCTCCACTTACCATTCAGCACCATCGCCAGCATGGGGTATGTATACAGTTACCATGGTTACTGAGAGTTTGGTGAGGGCCCTAAGCGCTACCGTCGAGGGGGGAAAATGAAAAGGCAAAATATGCAACATCTTACTCAAAAGACGACAGCATTTTCAATTGGTAATTTTTTTTTTTTTTTTTTTTTTTTTTTTTTTTTTTTTTTTTTTTTTTTTTT
>VZTJ01006424.1:1994703-2062203 GCA_013397795.1 Orthonyx spaldingii | reverse complement strand
AAAAAAAAAAAGAAAACCACCAACCAAACAAAAGTACTTTCAGAACAAAGTATAAACTTTCTTGTATTAACAGATCAAAGAAAATCACATGATGTGAATAGAAAAAGAAACTCTGATAAAAGAAGAAAAATGCAAACGTTTTGAATAAGTTTAACTGCTTCATTTACTTGTTCTGCATATTATTTTCCACATATAGAACATGCAACTGGTAAAACTCCAGAATCCCACGTTAGTGGGACAAATCTGAAATTCTGCTTATGACAAACGCTCTCCTTTACAACATTACGCTAAAACAAATATTTCAAATCTGACTAAAATTCCTTTTATGTGCTAAATTAAATTAAACACTGTTTAAAATGGCAAATATTTTGGGAAGAAAAATCTGTCAGCGAAGAACATTTTAGAAACATACACCAACCCTTTGAAGTGATTCTTGCATTAGCGCTACAATGCCTTTGCATGCCTCCCAAAGTTATCCGAACAAACGCGCCCCTGCATCCCGGAGCTTGCACACCCACAACCATTTGGGAGCTGCACGTGGTGCTTTGTACACAGGCAGTGCTCACAGGGTTTAAGTGCTACTAAAACTGGGTTTTTCCTTCTATTTTAGCCTGAATTCTGTTCTCCTCCCGAGCAGCCACGCACCACAGCTCCCCACCTCCCTTTGCTAAGTTTTGTCAGGGTTCACCCACTTCCTCTCTGCAGTACTACCCATTATACCAACTGACTGATTTAAATAAANNAAAAAAAAAAAAAAAAAAAAAAAAAAAAAAAAAAAAAAAAAAAAAAAAAAAAAAAAAAAAAAAAAAAAAAAAAAAAAAAAAAAAAAAAAAAAAAAAAGGTGGGGAACTTAAAAAAAAAAAAGGAAGACATTTATACATTCATTTACACAAAGGGGAGACCAAATATCAAACTAAGGCAAAACTGACACCAAGCAGTGAACAAAAGAATGGGCATGAACTACAGAACTAATTAATCAACCAAAAAAGTTAAGTAACTCTCAGGATAATTCCCTGGGTTATTTGGGTTATTTCACCTACTCAAAGAACTCATTTGTTTATTCCCATTTATAATGCAAAGAGTGACATTCATGTACAGCAGTGGTTTCTGTTTCGTTCTCTCCAAAGCAGCTTAAGCACAGCCACTCCTTTTTCCCCTTATAAATGCTGCCTGAAGCCTGAGCTCCGGAGTGCCCTGTCAGCAGCTGCAGCCCCAGCTGAAGCCATTCTCAGAGCACCTGATTCCACACATTTTCTCCACACTACTCTCCACAATTTTAGCACAAGGCCACGACCTCGCTTGCCACGAGACACTGAGGATATAACTCTCTTTCCCCCAAAGCACCAGGAATGTTGAGAGGAAGTAAATCCCCCTCCTCAGCACTAATCTCCATGGTTTAGATCCCTGTACAGACTTCTCCTATACCTAAACCCATCCTCAACTATAAACTTTTATTTCTTCTACAACTGCTTCTCCCCATCTTGTTTAAGTTCTGTAAAAAAAGCTCCTAATTTAGAATGCCATTAAGAAAATTTCACAGCAGAAACATCACTGGATCCATGGATGTAAGCAGTCTGACTCCATTCAGTAGCAGAAATTCCCCCAATTCTGTTTGTCTTTTCCTATTCTCTTGCCTGAGCAACTGTCCCTTCTTGGAACTGTGAACATTTGGTGGGAGTTTAGTGAACATTTTCTGTCATTCTCCTTAGCTCACAACACTACCAGTTAATTTTTGTTCAAACAGCTAACGACAAAGATAAAAACTTAATTATACTAAAAAATTAGAAAAACATACAAAGTAGAGCCACAAGCCAAGATAAGACAGGAACTTCAAAGATTCTGAAAATAATACTCATTGTAATTTTTTAATTTCTTATGTTGTACTTTTTCTCATAATCAACACTACTTAAATTAAGCTCTTACTATTTATGCAAATCTTTACCTTTACCTGCCTGACAAACTCAAGAACAAATCACAGATTCACCCATCACACATTCAAATACCTACAGGAACACTTTAACATCAATTTAATATGCAGCTGAGTTAACAGTTGCATTCTATTAACTGGCAATGCAAATATATGCATTTTATTTTTAAAATCTGTCAAGTGATTTAATAACAGCCAAGTTAGTATGTGAGGAGCTTCTGATTTAATTTGGAGGCACTTTGGAATTCTCCTTATTTGAAGAAATAGGTGTTAATATAAATACACTGGATACATATGAATACATACACATATAAACAGATTTCTGAACGTATATATAGAGCTGTTCAGAGCATTGTTTTATCACTGATAGAAAACAGTCAAAAATTCAAAAGTCACCAGTGTTGTCATATATTTTAGCCAAGTTTTCTTCATTATTATTATTACACACTCAAGCAAGCAGAAATTTGTAGTATGAAACTTGCATTATTTTAGGGTTTTCTTTTATGGAAGGATTCCTTTCTGCAGAATAATTTTATGCTTTACAGTGGTGTTCTAATGTCATGTTTTTTGAATATGCAATTCCATTTTTCTTACCTATTATGGCATGAGAATGAGACTACTTCTGTTGTTTTTGCAAGAATCGATTAAAACATCAACTCTTAGAATAAAAAGAAAGAAAAAGAAACAGAAACAAAAACATATTCTAGCAATTCTTATGCCAAACTGCAGCTAGAAACAAATTTCAATTCTGATCCTGCAAACTTTGTTACCTGTACTCAGTCTGAAACCACTTAGCAGTCCTTTCAGTTTCAGTGGGATTTTATGAAAACATAGATAAGCACTGCCAGGAATGGGACTTTAATCTGGTGCATCTTAATTCCTACAGAATGGACACGAAATGATCAGATTAAAAAAAAAAAAAAAAAAGAAAAAGAAAGAAAGAACAGAAAAAAGATGTTCTTCTAATTCCTAATATTGTTTTCTTAGTTTTTTATTTAATTGAGAGAATCTAAAGGTACGTCTGCAAATCAAAATGTTGTGTAGCTATACCTGAAATAACTCTGAGCAAGGTGAGAAGTGGCAGAGCTGAGCCTGAGATGCAGCAGCTCCCCTGGAGCCAGCTGGGATGCAGGAGCATTTATCAACCACAGCTCTCCCAGGCTGACCTGACAGAGGGTGTAACTGGGGCAGTGATGGCACAAACCCACCTAGGAAAAGCTTTTCCTTCTGAAATCCTTTCTAGGATCTTGCCTTGAGCACAAGGCACTGGGATGTTTTCACTACTGCAAAGTCAACATCAAAAAAAGCTCGATTTGGAAATTCCTCCTTCTGCCATCCCCCAGACACTTTAACCAAACCTTGCAGCTATGCAGCCCAGTGCAGGTGTGGTGGTTAAAATCCCCAGCTGGGTAAGATTTAGTGGCCAAACAAGAGTTTAAAGTCCTACCACATGTGCTCAGCTCTACCTCACCAGCACAGGCAGCCAAGGCGGCCAGCGGGGGATGGCTTTGGAAGCTGATGGAACTGTCCAGCAGCAGCAGCAGGTCCTGGGCAATCTGTGTCTTTTGCAAGCATTATTGAGCAACCATAATTTAACAATAATAAATTTTGGCCAGAGTAGGAGATTCTAAGCCACCCAATTCCATCCATTTTAGCTGTTTACTGAAAAAGTGATGAATGTTCCAGCTGAGTTTGGGCTGGCAGGCAAGGGGACTAATTAATGTCTGAATAATAGACCAGGAGATTTCAGTTGTTCTATTTCGGTTTAAAAAAAGAAAAAAGTGTAGGCTTTAGTCTCAGAAAATAAATATTAACAGAATAAAAATATATCTGATTTAAGATAGATTTTTGATGTGTATGATTTTTAAAACAGGACAGGTTACAGTTTGTCTGGAACAGGAATAACATTCCATTGCTGATAATAAACGATACACAACTTACAGGAAGATTGAAACATTAGTGAACAAACTTTTTAGTGTGTCTGACATGGCAAGAAAAGGAAAAAAGATATGCATATGACAGACATAAACCCCTGTAATGCAGCTGATATCACAGGTGAACACACTGGGCTCCAGTTCTGCACCAGCTGATGCAGTCATAGCCATTCTATCTTGCTTTGTTTCTTAGATACTGAATAAACTGAAGTATGCATTTAAGGCAAAGTAATTTTGGAAAAAAATTAAATGTTTGCAATATAATAAGAACTTTTAATAAAATAAATGCTAAAATAGATTGTTTTCAAAGGGTTGGTGTACTAAGGCTTTAACTAAAGAGGAAAACATCTGCACTTAATCTGGAACAATCACATATTTTCTCAGCTAATTACTAAAGAGGATAGTTATTAGATATCGTTATAATCTTTCATGTCAATAAAGGAAAAAAATACCTGTACTAATACAAACCTGCCTACAAATATCTCTAACTATGGACTCATCTTATAGAATAAACGAAATAAATTACCCTTGAAGAATAAGGACAGCGAGAAACAACATTCCCATATAACAGATGACAGTTTGGAGTAGTTAAAATTACTCCTTTTAAAAGATGTGAGTCCAATGATTTTCATACTGCTTAGGAAACTGACTGACAGCTCAGAAGATGCTTTCACTAACATAAAATTTCAGACATTATTTTGTCACAGCAGTGCAGTTGTTTCCTTTTACTCATATAAGCATTTTAAACAAAACAAAAAATTCCACAGATTAATTGAACTGCTTACCTTTGAGCCTCGCTCATTAAAAATAATTTCAACATCTAAGATTTTACCAAATTGCTGCAAAGAAACAGAAAAGTTACATGAAAATAAGGTAACTTCAAGCCTTCTATCATACACAGTACAAATGTTTGTTTCAGGAAATGGTGTAATGCTTTAAAAAAGATTAAACAATCTAAAACCAAATATTGTTAAACACAAAAAAAGACACCACTAAAAGCAGACAGATCAATATTATATCTAAGCTGTGTGCATCATTATGCTTCTTACAATCATTCCACACAGGAACGTGAATCTCAGTGAAGCCTCCTGACACAGAGGAAAGAACATTAAACCGTGATCACAGTGCAGTAAAAGTCCCAGATTTCTGGATTTTCCAGAACAGGTGAAGGAGTTTGGTTACTTCTACCTTACAGGAATAAGATTAAACCAGGTGGGAGTTTTGTTGCTGCTTTCAAGGACTGAGGATTTCTTTCCACCCTTGCTGGACTCAGTAACATTACTCCCTAAAAACGGGTATCATTATTCCCTAAGAAGTTTTGTCTTACTGGAGCATAATTTGGAAAACTAGAATGGATACTCACTTTGGGGGGATTTTTTTTCTGCTCAGAATTGCATTTTTATTCTAATACTAGAAGTAACTGCTATCCCTATTGACCTTACAAGAGCACTCAATTCCCCAAATATTGTTTGTACACACAAAAGCTGAACACAGCTGCTTATCCCAAAGAAAAAGCCCCTGTTGGACTTGGCTTAGGAAGAGAAAAAATGTTGGACTGGGCCAGTGTTTGGTTAGAACCCTTTCTGTCAGGACACGTTGTGTGAGGTGGCAGTGGAATGTACCAGGGGTGGTTTCTGTTATTTCAGATGTCACTCACATGCAGTATGGATCATGTTGGCATTGGTAAGTGACCCAATAAACTTAAACAAAAAGGCAGAAATCAGAGGCAGGCAAATGGAGAATAATCCAACAAGAGGCCCAGCACTGCAGAAATGAGGTATACGCCAGCCTTTTAAGATATAACAATAATTATAGGAGAGAAAGGACAGTATTCCTTCTCCAGCTTATTGAAGAGTTTCAACTTGATCATGAAAAATCAACCAGCACTTGGCATCCTTTGGCTTATTTCATGTTCTTGCATTCACCATTTAATTAATGTTTTAACTGCAACTTCAGCCTCGATGCAGACATTGGCTTGATATTTAAACAATTCTCCTCTGTTATATTCATGTCCATGGAAAAAGATCACCTGCTGTGTGTATAACGTGGACAGTGATGCGGACCTGCCGTATTTCACATGGGGTATTTCAACTCACACGTGCAGAAATTGCATTTTTCTATCATTTCAGAAGCTACAAGTTTACTGTGACCAAGTAATTCTGGAAGACAGCTGGAAAACTCCAGCCATTCTCAAGTGTCAATTTTTTGAGACCTAAGACTTAGAAATGTTAAAAGGAAGTGTAGTTTTTATTCATTTACAAATTACTACAATACCTACAAAACCAAATAAATTTAATGTATTGAGGTTTGGGGTTTTTTTCAAATAAAATCTATTTTAAGTGGTTTGCTTAGTTTAAATAAATTAGCAATTTTTTTTCTAGAGGGTTAATTATTATGCCTTCTGCTATTGTGCTGATGAGCTGGAAGCTGCATTCAGGGGACGTAATTTGTACCAAGTCAGATCCAGCAGAACAGTCACTCATTTCTCAGTGCTACACCAGGATTCTTTTTCCAGTGACTGTTTCCTTCAGAGGAATAAATACTGGGAAACACAATCTTTTGACTCACACACAAACACATCAGAAGGACTTAAAAATCTGAACTGAGAGATGAGAGATGGAGAGGAGTAGAGAGCCATGAAGCACTTTGTGCTGCACTGAACAACCAACTGTAGTGCAGGAGAGAATTTGGGTTTAGTGAGGCAGAATGACGAAAGTGAGAGTAATATAAATACTTCAGAGCCCTGACTTGGGTTCTAAGAGATGATCAAGTACTATTTCTAGGTTATGTTTAGTGACATTTCAAACTAAACCTGAGAGTTCTTGGATCAGGGAGTAGAAACCCAGTCTAAGCTCTCTTGGTTATAATCCTGTTGCTGCTGGCACGTCCAGGGCCTGTGTGAAACACAGGGGATGTGCTTGGAGGCAGCTGTGGCCTGAGGGAAAGCACAAATTGAGAGACTTACAGAAAAATGCTAACAAAAACCTTCAGAGCCAGCAGACCTACAAAACCTTTGGAGATGGGTGAGGACTCCTGTGTCTGAACTTTGTGTTTAATTTAGCCCATGCCTTCCTTTGGGGTCATGAGGTCAGGTATTGGCTACTGAACATCACACTCTCCAAAATCAATAAATGCAGGAATATAAATCTAGATGTGTACAGCAGCAACATGCATTAATTTAATATTTTAAACCAACACAGATAGCTTTTTGTGAATGTAATGCAAAACACCCAACTGCATCACATACAGCAGAACCAGTATAACTTCCTTTCCCTATTGTGACTGGCAAATCAGATGTTTGGTTATACACAGATTAAAAGGGAATCTTTACTGAAAATGGTTCAACAGCATCAATCAGAGACACAGCCCTCACGGCTGCCTATAATACAAAATACCTATTGCAATACAAATGGAAAAAAACCCCCAAAAATAAATGATGAGCACTTACACCAAACATTTGTCTAAGATCTGGATCCCGGAATCTGAATGGTATATTTGAGACGTGGAGCCGTTTGGGCTGTGATTTGTTTTCTGTGTTTTCAGAAGATTGTGTCTGTTGCTGGCCGTCGGTCTGTGCTGCATCATCTGTCTGCTAAAAGGGTAAAGCAAAATAAAGCACACTGTAAGTATTTCTGGCATTTTTAATACAAGGGGGTAGGCTTAACTTCTCTAAAAAAACTCCACTAAAAAGCAGTTAAATCTGCTCCAAGGTATTGAGGAATACCAGAAGCTTAAATACATGAAAATCAAATGCATTTCTGTATCTGTCTCAACAGCACACATTTTCAGTGATAATATGTATTTGCAATAAACTGCAGAATAAGTAGCTTATTATTTGTAGATTTTCTTAGCTATTTTTAAATAATTAACAAACATATCTCCCTATCAGATTGTAGAAACTCCTTTAACCTCCTCTGTGTTTGCCAAGGTAAGAAACTGAATCTGCAGTCCAAATACTGCCTACTCACAGAGCAAGCCAGACACTTCCAAATCAGATTATTACTTTCACTCAGAGGCCACTGGGACTCCTCCACACGAGGCAGGTGACACATCACATCCCAGCTGCCATTTCATAAGCAGTGCTGATGGGCACTGGAGGGTCATTCTGTCCAGATAAATGGTGACCATTATGGAAAAGGCCTTGAGTTGTGAGAGGGAACAGAACTTTAATCAGTGCTGAAGGCTGCCTGACAGAAAAGTGAGACCCAGAAATAAAGTTTTACAGATTTTCTTTCTTGCCACAATGAGGTTATGTCACGGTACTTCTTACGGGGACACTGCTGGTTTTAAAATTCTGCTTTAAAATTGAAGGACATGGCCGTGTGTTATGATTTAACAAACAAATTATAAATCCCCAGTGAGATTAGGAAAAAACATAAATTGCCCCTCATCCAAAAAGTAAAACTAACCAATGCTGGTCTATCAGTATGTCATAGAAATTACTCATCTCTGTTCTTTAATTATATCCTACAGTGCCTAATTAATTACTGCTTGTACAGCACACAGTCATTAGACAAGATTCTGCAGGGCTGTGTTAAAACAGCACAGCCATACTCGTTTGCAGTGGCAGAGGGATTTGGAAGAATAGAAAGGAGAAAGAAAACAGTTAAACGAAAAACTCAAGGATGATCTGACATCCATTACTCTATTTGCTCTGTCCTTCCTCTTCCTTCTGACTCCATTGTTTTTCCAAGTATTCATCTTTCCCTTGAGTTCTAATGTTACAGTTTGTCTTTCTTTTTTCATTAAAAAAAAATTTCCCATTTCCCGCTAGTATGACATTTCTTTTAAGAGACAACAATTTAAGCAACATAAAAATGGTTAAATAAAATAAACCTTACCACACAGTTTTAGTACCAACAAGCCTGTTGAGGAGGAAGCAAAAGAACTCAAACAGAACACATCATTTACATCAGCAATAACTATGGATAAACTGAATTCTAGCAGGTTAAATTCAACAATATCCTCCCTAGGGAATGCAAATGTTCTCAAATTAAAAGCACTAACATCTACGTTGCCTGTACTTCTGTGCTAAGAACACTTTATAAATAAGGTCCTTATTTCTGCAGCAGCATCAATCCATCAACAGCACCTTTGGTGTTTCATGGGACATGACGAGACTCACACAAATACAAGGTTTTCTGTGCACTGAATATTTACAAGTGATCCAAACAAATAACTGGAATCAGATCAAGTGTAAACCTAAAACTGAGTCAGTGCCACCACATCTCTTCATCTGCCACTCCCTAAACTCACAGGCAGGGGCCCACAAGTTAAATAATTTATCTTTATAAATATTTAATGATTTAAATAGAAATGTTCCATGCTAATCTGATGTTATCTAAAATCAACTCCAAAATTCAAAATTTAGATTTTGAGGTAACTGTTCCATCCAGAGACACCCCAGAGATTATTTTCTACCTTCAGGCATAGAAGGAGAGAAATAGGCAAGAAATGTGGTATGTGAGAGCAGGTGGGGGATGACAGACTGGAAACTCTTGAAATACAACACCCCAGAAAAATTTGAGATCAATTAGAATAATCTGAAGAGAATTAAAGAATTCTGAAGGTGCTGTTGAGCTTCAGGAACAGAGGGTGCCCCAAGAAGGAATTACATAATCAGTGTCCTGTTCATTGTGTGTTAACAGAAATGAGCAGCAGGAGGGCTGAACTCTGCACCAGGAACATCCCAAAACACTGGCAGCAACTTCCCTACTAAGCAGCTGAACAGATGATGGTTGACAAAACACAGCGAGGTTTCTGAAGGTGGTGTTAAAATGAAGTTACAAATTATGGGTGAAGAGGAGAAATCCAGGTACTGTTATTTTCTGGGCCTTTGGTTGTTTTTACCACTTCTTAAAAATCATTTTTGTTCTAAGAAGCCTCAAAATTTACACTCTCAGCACAGAATGTCTCAGAGTCTGGGCAGTGAGGACTGAAATCCAGAAACTTTAGCAAGTCACTGTCATCAACAATTCAAACCTGGACGTGACCCTCGAGACCCCTGGGGCACAATTAACAGGGCTAAACCATCTAAAACGTATTAAAAGGCTTGGCAATGTAAGAGTCTCTTTGCAAAGCACATTATCACCCAGAAATCCACGGGTGTGCCTGCGAGATCTGGACAAGGATAACTGCGAATTGAAACCGGAATGTGAAAATTATGCAAACATTTCCAAGGAGGTGAAACACACACGGGGCAGAGGACAAGCTGGATTCTGAAAAATCCCAGCCAGGCAACTTTCAGAGCTCTGTGGACTCACACAAGCCGAATGTATTTTACCTGACACATACATAATACATTTCAGGGAATATTTTCACTGCTGGAGGACCTGACGAGTGGTGTTTGATATTCCTTTAAAAATTAATTGAAGTAAGGATGTGGCGTTATCCTTCCTCCATCCCTGCAGTCTTGCATGCAGTCAGACTGCTTTCTGCTCCCTGTTCCACCACATACTTGCAATTATAAAATATTAAATTATCTTAATATATGATAGTCTTAAAACTTATAATGAAAGTTACAAATACAGAATGCAGAAATAGAACACCAAATTCTCACTCACAGCAAAACAAATTGAGGTGATCTCCCCTTACTTCAGTGAGCTACTGAAGGCTTAAGCATTAAAATAAATTAGAATTGAAACCATTCTTACAGGTGAGCAAACAAGTCAAAGAGGGCATTTCAGAAAAGATTTTTTTTTTCATATAAGATAATTTCAGTATAAACATATGGTATCCTTTGAAACCAAATTCATCATCAGGAGAGTTCATATCTATTGTTTTCTAAAGAAATTCTTTATCTTTAGCGAAGTACTTTTTTTCTTGTTTTCTTAACTCAGTTCCAGAAACAGAAAACTTCTACTATTTAAAAGACTTCAGTCAAGTTCTTAAAGACTTCACACTGAAGTAAAATTGTTGAAGTAATTTTTCTGGTTTCACTTCCTAGCTTTTTCCTGAGAATTTAAGAAACAAAAATTATACAAGTGAAGAAAACTCCAGAACCAAATATTTGTTTCGATAAAATAAATTTGACAATTTTTTTATTTGGAAAAAAAATTAACTCTCTCACACACACACATCTTCTTTTAAGGCCTTTTTAATCCAAATTTGCAGAAAAATTCACTCAAAAACACATTCTAAAACTTTCATGCAGCCTCGAATGCAACCCCATTTCCCAGCTGACTCCAGCCTGGACACTGGAGTCTCATCTCCCACCTTCAGCACTTGTGGCAAAGGCACCACAATAAAACAATAAAACAATGATCAGTGACCCTGAAACCAGAGAGGGCCTTGTGCACATTGCTTGGGTAAAAAACCCACTCCATTCTCCCTCCTGGCCAACACAAATTTTCTGTGTCCCTTTCCATCCATCTCTGCAGACAGTCAGCCCTGGAACGTTTCTCACACTGGCACTGTAAGCGTTGCACTTCCCCTCCATTCCTTTTTCACTGACTAATACCTTTCATTTCCTACAAAACAACGGTGGTGTGGACAAAATCTTTCACCCTCAAATCCAGTTTCCAAGGCACTGAAATGCTGCCACAGGAGAGCTGGTTGCACACCACTACAAGAAGAACACCGTCCTCAACCTCAGCTTTTAAAGAGTGAATGGAACACGGACAGTAGGAATGCCTAAAATGGAACTAAACCTTTTATCTCTTTCTGAACAAAGAGAAAATAAGTTGTAGTGGAAATATGAAAAAAGCTTTAACATGTCCTGATCATTCTGCTATAATCTGTAAACAAATACAAATCTGCTGCATATCTTTTAAACCCACACCAAGTCTAGAGGTAGAACAGCCTCATTCTAGAAGGAGTAACCTGTAAAATATTCATAGGGAGAAAAGAAAGGGGAAAAAATGGAACAGATTATTTTTAAAATATCATAAATGGTAAATTAGGTGCTGAGTATCTCATGTATACACGCGAGCATATGGTAAAGCTCTTCAGAATTTTAAATTTAGCAAAAAAGAAAGCACTCATTCATTTTTTTTAATAAATGCTGAAAACAGCACCTGTTTTTTTCCTGCTGCACCAATCAAGTTATTTCTCAGAGAGAAAGAGCTTGTGAATGTCTTCTAGGCATTATTTGATTAAGTTGACAATATTATGTGAGCAATGGTTGGGTACCCACTGTGCTGTACTTTTGACCAAATTGATTTGTGTAATGAACACTTGCTCTGTCTCTTCTCCAGCCTGAATAGGGCTCTTGATTTAACCGGTGGTGCTGGAAGCCAAGTGAATTTACAGCCCCCACAGTCATTCTCTCTCAATCTGGAGAGAATAGCAGCAGCAGTACATGAGCAAGCATAATTCAATACATTGTGCTATAAGCGCAGAAAATAATATCAGAGCTCTGCAATATACCTGTTTGATTTGATTTGTAAACCCGATAAAAAAAGCAATCGAGAAAAGTTCAGCAGAAAATATATATATATGTCCTGAGCAAAAATATAACCATGCCCAATGTGTACAAACTGAAAAAATCATGCATAGTAAATCAGCTTCATACTTCCCTCAGATAATATTGCACATTTTCCATTTTAAAAGGATCTAGATTCTGGAAAGTTACCTTTCCATTAAAAAGTGAGCAAAGAGAATAATTTAAAACCGAGTTTGGGACTTTCTGAAAATGCTCTTTCCCAGACACACCACTAACAGAACTGACAAAGTGATGGGCTTGTAGTTTTCCTGTCTTCTTAAGTAGATCGACTGATTAATTAATCATACTTGTTTTGATAAATTTGTATTCTGAAAAGTCCCAGCTCTGCAACATGCTTCCCAGAAGCATAACAACACAGAAAAAAATGGAGTTATATACGCAGATCCATCTGTTTGGGCTTAAATGTTCACACAAAGATGTACACAAAGGAAAAAACTCTATCATTGTGCTATTTCACAATGGTGATAAACATTACCAGAAATATCAGTGACTTTCCTTGTCAACTGCATCTCTGTTATCCTTTTCTCATGAGTAAGATCAATAGTAAGGTCTCCTTGCTTTCAGGATATTAAAAGCTGAGATTAATTCTTCAAATTAGTTCTAAAGATAAAAATATTTCAAGTACCTCATAGTGCACAGCATGCAGCTCATGCCACATGCGTTTCAACTCTTAAGAATCCTTTCCTGAAGAGAATGTGCTCTGTTCCTTGTTCTGATCTAAAGGATTCTTTTTCTGTGCAAAAAGCACACAGATGTGGGACTTGCCATTTGCAGAAAGAAATAAAGAAATGCAATAACAATCATGACTGCATTTGATAATTTGGAGCTAGATGATCCTTAAGGTCACTTCAGCACTAACCCTTCTATGATTGTGTTGCTCAGTTTCTGGTGTAGCTGAGTATCTCATGCTCCAGAGCAGCTCGGTTGCAGAGACACTGAAACCCTGCAGGGCAAACCCTGACCCCCTTGTTTTTAATGGTAAAATTCCCTTTTATTTCAGCTGGGTCACAACTTCACCCTGATGCTACACTCACTTGACAAAGTAATTTCACCATTACCATTAACCTCACTCTGTTTCCCAGATTACAAAAGGCATAATGATCCTGGTTTCATATCTTTTAGAAAAACATCCAAAGCACCAAATGTGAACCACCCAAAGCAATTCCTGTGTGACTGTACCCTGGGACAGCTCTGAAAGGAGCAGGCAGAGGAGCCAAGTCCCCGTTCTGAAGGCTCTGCTGTCCCCTCTCCAAAGTGCTGAGCTCTCCCCCTGGCCACTGGCCAGCCTATTAATGCCTAAGAGCCATCCTCCCTTCCATTTCACTACTGGCAGAAGTGTGTTAGCTGTTCCATTGTGCCTATTATTCTTATTAATAAAATACATCTTTCAGAGCTGAGGTGAAATGTGAGACACACACGTCTGGCTTGCGAGTGGCAGAGGCAGGGTGTCAGCGCACCTTCTGCAAGGGACAACACACAACCACCTCCCTTCTGGAATATTTTCTGGCAGAGGTCCTTGAGCAGTCAGATGAATACAATTTACTCCCAGGCAGACAGTGGAAGGTGGCTGACTCTGACTGGGGCATTTGTTTTAGATATACTGCCACACACAAGCACACCCCGGTAGAATCCCTTAATCCAATTTACTGACAAATGAAAAAGAACCTGAATAATTTTGTGCTTTGCTCCAGCAGTTTCTGACGTTCCACTATTGAACATGCTCTGGGGTTTCAGCATACTGGGTATTGTTTGAGGCTGAACACTTGCAAGCAGTAGTGATTATTTCTCTCATTTCTAGATGGATGCATTCTGGATGCTGATACCACAGGCTACAAGAAAGCACTGCCATTACTGTGATAGCTTATGCATAGAGAGCTAGCAGCCTAAACAAGAGATCATTAATTCTTAGGACAGATAGGAGCAATAAGATAGGGTTCTTAAGCCTCTGGTACTGCAGGACAACCAAAGAGTTATTAATAACTTGGCTACATTAATTATTTCCCCAATTAATCTTCCTTAACAATATGGAATATAGCCCTTATATAGTGCTTTACGTTGCCTTTGCTGGTTCATCATTTTTCTTCTAAAATATTCAGCAGGGTCTCAGGGAACAGCCTATCAGTCATGTCTGGAGGAGAACCACCAAAGCCCATACATTTTTTGACTTCTGAACCTCTCTCAAAACTTGGGCTAAATTTGCTGGCTTAAAGAGCAGCTATTATTTTCAAAAGAATATTTGTAAAATGTTTCAATAGAGTTGTGTGTAACCAAGCAGTTGCCAAGTTCAGTTAAGGACATCCAGCTGACATCAGTAACTTGAAATGGGAGAAGGAATGATAAAAGGTTGCCTCAATGCATTATTTATTGCTTGCATCGATTCAATAAATATTTCTGACCACCTACTGATCCCATCGACAACATCACAACAGCAATTAACAAAACCTTTCCCTAATCAGCTGCATCCTGGCTCCGTTAGCCAAGAAGGAAATGCATACACACCATGCACATCTTCTGAAGTTCACGCCACACAGAATAAAACTCAATGATTGTGATATTTTCACAAGATAATATTAAAATAAATTCCTTGGATTGATCCTTAAAAAAATTAGCAGACAGATTAGGAAATATTATGCTGGTCAACAGACAAAAGCATTAATTCAATCAAAATGAAAATGATACAGAGACACAAAGAAATACTCAGTTGACTTTGTTATTCCTCTTTCATCTGTCAGTCAGAAGTCTGTTTTTTCTGATGTAATTGTTGTTGTTCCTTAGAAGGGCATCAATAGCAGGAAGAGTGTGTTCAAAAACAACTTTGTTTCAATGCTTGAAAGCTTAATGTAAAATCCAGACAGGCAACCAATGAAAACATATTAAAAAACCCCATGACAGTAAATATAGAAATCTTGATTGGAGTTGATTAGAGGGGTTTTTATCATTTGAGTGGGAGCTGTAGCTTCACACTGCACAAGCTTTCTCACGAAGTATTACCAGAACAAGAAGCTTCCAGTATCCTCAGCACTAAAAAATGCCTTGCTCATGACATTTTCCCCCACAAACTGCTCAGCACATTTACATTGCAGATTCATCTCTTGTTTCTCTCCCAATGGGGTTTGTTTCCCCCTGTGTGTCTAAAAGGACACACAACACTCATGGGGTGGTTTCATGAGCACCTAAAGCCTCAACACCACCCCTGCCCTTCCTGACACCTCGGGGCTCAGGCTCCTGCAACCCACCCCTCCAGATAAACCAGATTACATGAAATAAGATATATAAAATTATATAAAATTAGACTTCAAAAGCATCTGAAAGTGTCAATGGGGAATAGCTGTGCTATGTTCTAAACATGCACAAATACAGATCTGCCATCTGAGTAACAAAGTTTAAGGGGAGAGGGGTAAAATAGACAAAGAAATGTTGAAAGGTTTTGCAAAGCTTACAGGTAAATATATCTCATGGTTATTATAGTTCTTAAAACACCTTAAGTTACACTTTGATAGGCAATAAATCAGGACACGATGCCCTTGAGAATAAGACTTTCTGACTGATGCAAAACTTGGCATCCTTGGTTTCTGGAAATCCACTGATTCTCCCCAAGTTCTCCTATCCAACTCAGTTATTACCTTGATTTATGAACAAATTATTCACAAAAGAACATAAATCAACACACAGCAAAGCAATTGTACTTTTACCTGTTGTCATTCATTCATGCACAAGCATTACTGCTCTAATACCGAATGAGTTTCTTTTTTTAAATGTTCTAATTAGCTTAAAAATTCTTTCAAGTGTTATCCCTCATAAGTCAACATTCTAAAAGGCTGCAGTGCTGCAATAAAGCTTATTAAACTTTTGTTCTGGCAGCAGGCTCTATCCAGACAAAATAACTTTCACCATCTGCAACTACCTTGTACAATGCTGTGACATTTAGCAATATTTGTCCAAATGAAAAATCGCTAATTAAATACTATGCTACACGGATTCAGAGGACACTGCTTCATTAAAAAAAAAAAAAAAAAAAAAGGAAAGAAGTGTCTTTAGATAGCACATTTGCAGGTTTGGCTATGAGCTGTTTACCCCTCAGCCTGAATCAATGCACACTAGTTTCTGGAATTCCCCCCTGAACTAGATTTATGTCATGCATGTAAAGTCCCTTTTTGTAAGATTTGTGTTGACACAACCAACTGCTGAGTGAACTTGTGAGAGCAGAGTTTCATGCTGAGAGAGAACGGCTGATTGCTCCAGCTCCAGCTCATGAAAAGAAAGAAAATGTGACAGCATGATAAAAGGTTTTTCTCTGTTTGACCCCTCACCTATTGCTGGATCCCTGCTGTGACTTTCCATTTGCTCACTTGCATATCTTTGCCCAAGGAGTCAGTTCTTGAACCCTCTGAAACACAGAAGGATTTGAGGGTTCTCCATGTCACAAAAAGACACTTTCTAAATCACATTGCTCTTTTTGTAGAGATACTCACCAACTTAACAAGCAGCAGTTCAGCTCCTTGCAGGACAGTAACATTTCAAACTTAGCTTAACACCACTTCATGAAACAACAGCAGAATTTATTTTTCTTATTGGGTGTGTTTGGTGGTCTCATATCTCAGCAGCCACATGCAAGCAGCATTTCCAAAGAGCTGGGACATTTGGAATGGAAAAGCAGGTCTGTACCTGCTGTGCTCCAACAGCAACGTGCCTGAAGCTTCCCACTGGCACAACCAGAGACTGAGAAGTCCACATCAAGGAACATTATGCTTTATGTAAAACATTCTTTTTCATCCTTCTCTTCAAGCTCACCCAACCTTCATTAATATGAAAGACAATTTAAAGTTTTAGTAAACATCCATTTGTCCTTCCGTTCTCCTACCTCAAAAAAGAAACAAATAATCTAAAGAGTACTGGATTGTTCAAATAATTTTTAAAGGGTTTAAATCATCATTGCAAATCTAGCTGTGAATGCTGATGTTATGATGAATTCTGCCTGCTCACATGAATGCAGCTTGTTACTGAGCTTCACAATGCAGCTCCCACTGCAGAATTCCTTTGATTATTGATACTCAGGTTTAAGAAAACATCTTTTGAAGAACTGGAAACAGGACTCGGATCCTCCTGAAATCAAGTTTCCTTTCCTGGAAAAACAGTTCTCAGGAAAGAGGGCATAGAAAACATCCTCTAATAGCAAACCTGGAATCAGCAGGATTGGCACTGTGAGTTTAAAGCTAATTCCCATCTTTCCCTCTTCCTCACAACAAACCTGCCAACAGACCTCTTCCCCTATTCATCCTCAAGCACAGCAACCAGACATTTCTCAGCCAAGATATTTCTATTTTCATCTAACATCTGTAGAGAGAAGCCATTAGCCATAGGAGTCTCAGTTTTGCTGTCTGCAGTTCCCTTCAGGAATCAGTACAGGATGGTACAGCCATGCTCCCTCAGCCACTCTGACAGTTTCATCTCCCCTTGAATTCTCAGAAAAGGGATTTGCTCAATTAATGCTGTTTGTAGATGAAACCAGGCAGGGTGGGGTGAGTGATACCCCAGAGGGCTGTGCTGCATGCAGAGGGACCCTGACAGGCTGGAGAAACAGCAAAGGGGAACCTCATGAAGTTCAGCAAAGTCCTGCCCTCGGAGAGGGACAGCCCCACGTGCAGGGGGGTGACTGGCAGAAGAGCAGTGCTGCAGGAAAAGATACAGGAGGCCAAATGGAATAGGAGCCAGCAATAGGACAGGGATTGGAGCATCTGGCTCCAAACAAGGAGAGAATGAGAGAGCTGGGACCGTTCAGCCTGGAAAAGGGAAGGCATAAACGCCTGATGGGAGGGAGTGAAGATGAAGGAGTTGTACTCTGGTCAGTGGTGCCCAGTGAGGGAACAAAAGGCAACGAGCAGAAGCTGCAGTACAGGACATTCTGTGTAGAAGCTGGGAAAAGCTTTTCCTGGGAGTGATCTAACATCAGAACAGACTTCCCAGAGACCTTGTGGAGCTCTCTCCCTGGAGGTGTTCAACACCCAACTGGACACAGTCCTGAATAACCTGCTCCAGTCGATCCTGCTTGATTTGTCAGCAGCCCGAGGCCAGGTCCAGTGACAAGAACCAGCCTTGTAACCCTGGGTAAGCAGGCACAGAGCAGGAGCAACGTCAGAATGGGACAACAACCAGTGGGTCAGAGCCTGTCCAGTGGGTCAAGATCCTGTCCAGTGGGTCAGGGTCCCGTCCAGAGGGTCCCATGGCAGGCAGGGCTGTGATGGGGAGCCCAGAGGAGGCTGGGCAGGGCAGGAAGGACCAGCAGTGCCCGGACAAGGACCATTCACAAAGGCTGATGCCCAAATATGGTGAGAAAACAACATGCAAAGGAAAAACATCTAAAAAGGGAGTGGGAAAATTGTTGATTTGATGGGCAAAACTTTCCTCCTTGACAGCAATTAGTGCTCTTGTGCTGTGCAAATTATGGATGTAAATGCATTTCACATTTAGATAACAGACTGGGTCTCCTTTTCTGACTCATAGGTGCTCTTCCTACCAAAATGCTTTTGTTTTTAATTTACCAGGACTGCAATAAGTGGATTGTTTTGTTTTGAATATTGTCATCAACAATGAAGCTTCTACAGACCAAATTGATGCCCTCCAGTTCAATGATTATTTTGGATTATTCTTCATTTGCACCTGTCCAGCCTTGCAGTGCTGAGAACACTGCTCAGATTTACATGACTTGGTTCACAAATCTGCTATGGGTGCATATGAAGAAAAATACCAGTAGAGCCTCCAAGTTACTTTCCTTTGAAAAAAGTATTTTACTAACTGAACCAAATATTTGCAATTGATCTCATGATGCTTTAATAATAAAATACAATAATGATAAGATTTAGAGTTACTTTTCAAACAAATCTTTAGTCTAGACAAGTGAGAAAAAAAATCATTTACTTATATGAAAAACCCACTGCAACAAAAATTCTAAAAATATCAGCAATAGCTCTGTGTTGTTCATTGCAATTATCTGGGCCAATCCTGCATTCCCTGCATGCACTATTTCCTCTGCAAAGTATTGTTTCAAATACCAGGCTTCACAAATGTAAGCATGCAAATGGTTATCCTGATTCGGTATCTGACATCAATAACTTCAAAATATGCAAGAAACCCTCTGGAAAGGCCACTGTTCAGCAAAACTCCTCCTCAAAAAGGAGTTTTTCCCATTACCTGAAGTGAGAATGTGATAGAATTTCATGGAATCATGGAATGGGTTGGGTTGGAAATGATCCCAAGGATCATCTTCTTATGATGGGCACGGGCAGGGACACCTTCCACTGTCCCAAGCTGCTCCAAGCCCTGGCCAACCTGACCTTGGACACTTCCAGGGATCCAGGGGCAGCCACAGCTTCTCTGGGCACCCTGTGCCAGGGCCTCCCCACCCTCATCGTTCTGAAATATGCCAGGATTACTTCTTAAAATATTCTGTATATCCTTTTCTAAGTACAGGTCAAGTTATTATTCAGTTAATTCCTACTTGTTTTTATGCTACATTATGCATATGCAAACACATGGCTTTTAACTCCTTCCTCCACCATCTTCACCAAACAAATGTTATTTCAAATGGCACTTTACTGTCTTGGAACACAGCTTCTGCAACACTTCACCTGCATCTGCTGGGGGCATTGCACGCGTTGCATTTTAAAAAAAAAAAATCCAAAAATAATCAAATCAGGGTATCCCTTTTACCTTGTCTTCTGTCATGCTTAGTTCTTCATGAAAATCCTCACCACACTAAAAAGTGGACAAAATCTCTACAGCTTGGTAACCTTCACAACCATCCTGCAGGGTTATTACAGCTGCACTGAGGGTGCCCAGACACTTGCTGTGGTACACAAAACGCCCCATACACACAGAGATGCTCTTCATGACTTGGCTCAAGAGATTCTCTCAGGCACAGAAAAATGGAAGCCTCCACACCTTAGCGCGGAATTGCAGCAGAATAAACATTACATAAAGTAAATGATCATGCAATAAAGCAATATTATTATTTCACCAAATGACAACTCTATGTCACCTCTTCCCATCACTGATCTCTGTCCTGTGATGGCCACAACCCACATAAACAAGGCACTGCTCAGGGAGGAAGGATTAATGTGTCACAGGAAGGCATCAGCACCACCATCCTCCTCCCTGTGCACTGATTTACTTGGTTACACTATTTTACCTTTAAAGCTCACTTGGATGGCTAAGATCCCTCTTGTAAATTCTCGTGACACCTAAGTTGAGTATACTGTATAAAAGTATAACCATGCAAGTAAATAAACAAATAAATTTACTTTTTGGGCAGTCATGATCACTGCACCGTTTATTAGTTCCCAGGATTTTGTGCATTCCAGGATCCTTTCCACCTCCATAACATAACTGAAGTCTCTCAATGCACACACGTTGTTTCCCATATTAGTAACTGAAAGTTGTAACAATCACCTGATTCCTTCAACTATAACTAAAGTCTGATCTGTTATTTCCAGCCAACTGAAAGGGAAAAGCAACATAAAGGAAAATGGACAACAGAATTTTGCCAGATGCCTATCACAGAGTTAGCTCATCTGCCACCAGCCTCTGTGAGAATAATGCCGGTGTTGGATACCCCAAAGCCAGTCTCTCATCAAATTTTAGGAATTATTTACTTTTTTGTAATCATATTTCAAACTTCTACTGCAAAAGAAAGCCCCACCAATCCCAGTCACCCATCTCTGTAGATTAGTGGACTTAAACTGGAAAAGGGGAAAAAAAAAAAAAAGAAGAAAATATCTTTCAGTTATTTTTGTGAAACTGCTTCTAAACCTAAGCTTGTCCCCCTAACTGGTGTAAGAGCTCAGCCAAACAGATTTTCAGTTTCTTTAGTAATTTCAGGACGTGCAGTTATGTTTAGCTTCAATGCTGTTTCAGAAAATACCTGGTAATCAAACATATACTCAAAAGAAACCATTTCATGGTTCTTTTTTGCTCTTTTCTAGGTGTGGAACTTTCATTCTACTTTATACACTGACTGCCTTTACTGGTTTTTAAGGAAAAAGTTGTTTGGTCAATCAGTTTGATGACCAAGCCTACACTTCATAAACTGTGCGCCAGGAATGTGAGGAAATCACAGGGGCTTTTGAATCTATAAAACCAGACTTAATTCTGGATGAGCTAAGAATCTTCTTTCTGTGAGCAGGACTCAGACACTAATAGGAGAGGAAGTTATGGCAATAATTAACAGCTATTTGAAGTAAAACTCATTTAGAAATATAATGAACTGAGAACACTTAAGCGGACTTCATTCAGGGAAAGATAAAAGGAGAGCTTACAGAAATATGGCCTGAGCTGCATTTACATCATCTATTTGTGTAACACCTTCCCCTTCCTCTGCTTCTAAAGGAAATAATGTAAAAAAGCGCTCTTTGCTGGACTTTTCAAAGTGGATTTAAAACTAAAATTGCAAATTATAGCCTTGACTGTCTACTCGCTTTCATCTCGGTAAAGAATTCATCCCCTGACCACTCAATAGCTGGAGAAAAACTACCACCAGCAGCCTGAATTATTATTTACAAAATGAAAGAAAAGCAGTTCAAGAGGTAAGACTCAAAATGGTCGGGGCGATTTGAAATTCCTTCAGGTATTTCCATGACCATCCACTGTGTTTTAATGGCTGCAGTTACGAGATGATCTAAATTCATGAAGAATATATATTTATTAACACATACACTCAGCACTTTTACTCTTCCCTCATTACAATGTCAGGTGAACATTTCAAATGGGGGAAAATGAATTGTGAACTAAGGATGGGCAGCTCTGTCTCACCTGACTCGCTCAAGTGAAGAGTCCCTAATAGACACTGGGGGGATGATTTAAATTAGGAACCACGCCATTGAGTCCTCTCAGATTCCCCTTAAATAAAAAGCAAGAAAGAAAGGTTAATTAAGTTCTACCATGCAATTCTATTAACAATATCCATGATTACTGTAGCATGAGGAGGACATTTAATTTGAAAAAGAAAAGAAAAAAAAGAAGGGGGAGAGGCCCTATTGAAACAGGCAGCTGGTCAATCAGCATGGCTGAGCAGTGGGGCTGCTCTCAGCTACTGCAGCCTCTGAGGCTGCTACAGCAAAAAATCCTAAGAAAATAAACAAAGTTTCTGCCCAAAAATATGACACAGAAAGGCTCATAACCTCATATACACCTATAAGTTGGTAATGTCTAATATTTTTTTTTCTGTTATCATCAAAATCCTGTGTTTTGTACTACGAAGCAGCATTTGCCAAGAGAGTCATACATCTGTAACTTGATATACTGACCTAGCAGGGCTTTGTGATTTGGATTTCTAGCTTGACCAATTGCTCCCAAATAAAACAAACCATCTCAGCATTTGTGAAGAAATATATTCTTTCCAGAGAAATTATGAGGGCTTTTACAAGATGTTTCACTGACTGGTCTCTCACAGGTTTTTTGTGCTAATTCTGTCAGCACAGCAACTGCTCGCAGTGTTCCTTGCAAATTTAAATAAGGTCTTCACCTAAAAATAACCATCTACAGGGATTCCTAAAGATCTATTTGCACAATCCAAACACTATCAAGTTCAGCTGTATCTTACTAAGAACAGAATGTGTACATTTTCAACACCTAAAGATAATAATAAAATAAGATGGATGTGTCTAAATCAAATATTTTCACTTCAACGTTTTTCTTGTCTAGTCCCTCAAAACTACTGAATATCCTCCAGATACAGATGTACTTTACGAAGAGAATAAATTGAAAAATAAAATACTTCTTTTGTAACCAGAGAGTAGAGAAAGATGAGAGCCAGGTATCAACAGCCTGCAATTTTTTTTATACATTTGATTCCTGATTTTATTAAGTGTTTCAATTTTGCCTGGCCAAAACATGGCACTTCATTGAAAAGAGTGGAATGGACTCAAAAGATTAATGACAGTAAAATTGTCCTAATCTGTCATAAGCTCTGATATAACAGTAAGAGGAAGTAATTTGCTTTAGTAAAAAGCAATGATCACCAAAGCATGAAAATTAACACTCCACAGAGGTAGATACTAAATGAGAAATATTAGCTGCATCAGCACATTGGAGACAATTATAAACTGCAGAGGATTTCTGAGACTGAGAAATACTATATTTATTATGATAAAGTCAATTTTACCACTCAGTAGATGCTCAGTTTGTGATTTTAGTACTGAATATCTTTCCCCTCAAAGGTAACTGGCATTACTGCTTTCCAGAATTTATATCACTTTTGTTTCCTTTATGCATTATTGCTTACTTTATCTCATGGAAACTTATTAATACAGAGAAGACCAAAAAAATCACCGAGTATTACTTTATTTTATTACTTTCCTTGAGCACCCAGACAACACCTGACATGCTTTTGAGAAATTACATTAGTCAAAAAAGGGTTTTTATCAGTTTCAGTCAGTGAGCATTTATGAACAGATGAGAGCCTCTCTTTTTTTCCGTTTTTTTTTTTTTTTTTTTTTTTACAAAGAGAAATAAATACGAGGAGATAAGTAAAAGTACACAGGGAAGATACTTTGGCTTTACATTCTTGTATTACAGAATAAATTCAAGCTGAAGATTTTTATAACCACCAGCATTCACACTGAAAGGTACTAATGCATCATTATGATCTAGCAGGTTGCTCGCTGTGTTTTACAGCCTTTCACACTACATTAACCTTTTGTACCTCAAGTATTTATGACCTCATAAGTAAGTATTTATCAAACTGAAAGCTCATATACAGGCACTGTATTTTAGCTATCAGTTTTTAGGAACATTTATAATTTCTTTTTGCCTGAATTTAGAATCACTTTGGTTTACAGTCCGTATTTTTCGCAGAGGTATTAAGGCAAAGTAAAACTGTTTTTTCCACTATCCATGGAAGTGACACAAAAATACAAAATGCCTTAAATAGGGTCTCATACCAATGTAAAAAAAAACAACAAAAAAACCCCCAAAAAACAAACAACCAACTTCCCATGAAGATTTTATTCTAAAATAAAATAAGAAATTGTTAGAAAAAGCAAATATAGCTGTTCTGCTTTCTGCAATACTCAGTAGTGCATCAGAGCCAAACAACCAGAAGTAATCCTGGTATGAGAATTATCCCAATTACTTAAGTAATAGGTTCCTCACCTACATATGCTCTGTATTTTACAAAAAAAACCCCAAAAAACAAACCAAAAAAACCCCAAAAAACTCCCAAAAAATTATAGTAATTCAGGGATATGCACAGCCACATTTGAGGAAAAAAAAACCCCCACAGCTCACTGATGCATTGAAAAAAATTGCACAAATACATTACTGGTTGCAAATATTCTTCCCAGCAATTCACTATGAAATCCGATGTATTGAAAGCTACTGTGAGCAAGGCTAAATTGTAACATCACACACATTCTTATAAAATTTGTGGCTAACAAACACTGCAAATGTTTATATCTCTGAGAGAAACGAGGCCTGTCCAAACCTGTCTTGCCTTTGGCTTTCTCTCAGGTGTGTGTGGCAGGGTAAGGCAGGATCCTCCTGTCCACAGGCACCTGAGCAATGGCAAAAAAAGAGAAAAAAAACCAAACCAAAATATAAACAAAACAAACAAAAAAACCCCAACCAAACAAAAAAAAAAACACCCAAAGAAAACCCCCAAAACCAAAAATAAACCCAAAAACACNTTAGCACAATTCTTTTCACAGATTTTTCATAATCCAGTACTAGCAACACTAGTCTTGGAGAATTGTTTTAAGCACTATGACGATAGAAGAAGGAAAAAACCCAACCAAAAAAAAAAAAAAAACACCCAAAGAAAACCCCCAAAACCAAAAATAAACCCAAAAACACACACAAAAAAAAAAAAACCAAAAAAACCCACAAACAAACAAATAAAATACCCAAAAAAAACAGGAAAGGAAGACCATGTGGCAAAATGCCATGCAAATGGGAGAAGGATCTTCTGCTCAGTTACAATCTTCTGCACACTTATGCAGGGAGGGTTGAAAGAACAAGAAGTCAGTCTCAGCCTCTGAGGGGTTTCTGCCTGCTGGTAATTGTGATACAGATCACTGTCGGCCTTGCCTGCTGCAGTTATTGTGTGGAAAAAAAACTTTAAAAAAACCCCCCCAAACATAAATAACTTTGCTATAGATGGAATAGATTAAGGAGCTGCTGAAGTGCCCTTCTCCAACAAGATGCTGCCAGTCTCCCTCCCAGCCATGCTCCTCGTCCATACAATCTCCTGGTACCCTTCTTGCAGCTTGCTCAGACTTTGCAATGCAGGCTTTACACTCAGCAACCCAGTAAATCAAGGGCCAATTTCCAGTCCCCTCTGTCCCAACAGGCCCAAATCCCTGTACTTGTAAAGCTAAATACCACAGCTAAACACTTTCATATCTGCTACACACATAATACAGGGAGTTTTAGACTCTTGCCATTCTGGCAGCAGTCGTGCTCCTTGCATCATTTCCTGCCCCATCTTTGACTCCTCAATCCCATTCCTGTGCGGAAAAGAGATGAAAACTATGCCAAAGCAAAGGAGCAGATGCATCTTGTCATTGTGTGTGGTATCAGCTCATCACACATCCCAAGGTGGGGGGTGAATGAAGAGATGGTAACTTCACACTGTCTGCATGGAATGTCTGAAAGCTAAACCAAGCTGCACAGCTTTGCCTTTATAAAAAGAAAAAAAAAATTATATAGATATATAAATTTCCTAAGTAACAGAGTATCACACCAGCACTCTTTTTTATTCATACACCTGAAACATAGCATTCCCACAAATCAAGCTGAGGCTGTGATCTGTTCAAAGCTCAATGCTCCAAAGGCATCAGTTCAAAATGAAATTCAGCAATAGCATTCTGTTGTGATGGGGAAAAAAGACTATCTCTCAGTCTAGACACTTGGGCTCAGGACAGCCAGCTTCTGCAATCAATTTTGTCCCAGATTTGCCTCTGGCAGGTTATTTAAACTACTTGTACCCTAGTTCCTTCTCAACAAAAGCAGAAAAAACAATAATTGTAATTCAGCAAAATCTCACAAAATGGTCGTAAGGATTAAATAAATCTTTTCATGAGATGCTTGGAGAGGATCATCCTCTAAACTCACCAAGAAAGAATCGCACTAGATTAGATCAGCAGCAACACATTCCGAAATATCTGTCTTATAGCCAACTCCCAAATCTAAAGAACTCCTGAACATAAAGAAATACCTCCTTCATTTGAGATCACAGACTTGTAAGGCCTCTATCTCAAACTGTGTTGTGCTACCCCGTGAGGGGGGTAGGAAATGCAATTCCTCTGCCCTCATATAAGGAATGATCACCTGGGAACACATCAGAAATCTGGGAGAAAACGCAGAGGGGTTGCCTTGCATTCAAACCCAGAGGAGAGCAGCAGCAGGGGATGGCCCCGTGCTCTGACAAGCTGCTGGCCAGAGGAACCCCTCAGTCCCTCAGCTGCCCCCCAGCAGGCACACACGCTGCTCCTCAGGCAGGACCACAGCCTGTCACACCCTCCTGCAGCCCCCGGGACACCTGTGCGAGGGCAAAACCACTGCAAGATTTCAGAGCATTGGTTACACCTCTGTGACAAGGAAATTCATCAGCCCAAGGAGCCTGGGCAGGGCAGCACTGAGCCCCTGACCTGGGCTCCTGCAGCATCAACTCCAGCCTCGGGTATTTTGTGTATTTCCACCTTCAATAGACCAGAGGGTGGACAGTGCACTTGTGACTACAGACAAAACACTGAAGCAAACGTCAAAAAAACCTTCAAGCCCTCACAGCACTCAAAGCTCTTTTTCTCAGTGACAAAATTGGCCTCAACGTGCACTAAGATATTCTTTTCACCAAAAGAAGGGCATGGTGCAACGGTATTTTATCAAAGCGAAAGCAACAAATTTATCACCTGGGCACTATTCAAATCACCAAAGAGCCCAACTGCAAAAAATGTGAATAGCTTTTGGCATGAAATACCTGCTCTTGTTGAAAATTGTTGAGCAAGTGCCACACCAGGTTCTGCATTTCATCAGTAGGGCAAGGTGTCACAAAGCATCCCTAAATAATTAGCTCTTTCAATTGCACCTTACAGATTTTCTAGTTAATTTCCATTTCTTCACCCTAACAGTATGCTCAAGAACAACCCCTTGTAATAAATGCAGGGTTTGGTGGAGGGGCAACAAACTTATCACCAACCACCTTTCTTCCCTTCTTTTTAGTCCCAGCAGCAACACACACGTGAGGGGACAGGGCTTTCCAGAAGGGAATGGAGTCACTCATCTGGCACCTGTGTGTGGCATGAGGAACCTTCCTGTGAATGTCTTAAGTAACACTATGATGAAGCAAAAAGGCTCCTTTTACAATAAAGGCAACATTCTTCATGGAAGAAAACGGATGGATAGATAGATAGACAGATAGGTAAGATTGATAAAAAAACCCCAAACTTGCATATTCAAAAATACAAACCCTCTCTTCATCCCACTGAAGGCAAAAGGCTTTAAAACACAGGGCACAGTAAGTTCAAGCAAATAAAAAGCATCAGGTTCCTAAATTATGTCTCCTAGCTAGCTGGTTCTAAACTTAGCAGCTCTAAATGATCAGTGCCTGAAATATGTCAAATCAATAACTCAATTAATTAGAAAGCTACTCAAATGTGGGGCAATCCATCATGACTGTTTAGGTTAAGGAAACTGGAGATTCTGAGAGTAGCTTCAGCTTGCCACCTGAACAGCTTGTCCACAGAGACATTAAACAGCTGATGAGAGTGGAAAGCAATTTTATCAAGTGGGTGGCCAGGGCAGAGGTGGCTGGGAGGGGTGACACATTTCTCAGTCACACACGTGACACACAGAATGACTGATTTTTCCTGTAGACAAGCCTTGCTCCACTTGCCTGGTTAGGATTAACATCACCTGCATCGCCTGGCACACGGCGAGTATAGGTTACATTTCCAGGCATGCAATAGTCTGCTCAGGAAACTTAACTTGGAATAACCCCAGACAAATAGCCCAAATCCCCAAATTACAACCGGAGAAAATTTTCAGGCAGAAAAATTAGATGTATTGGGCTAAGGTGGACATGTGGGAGCCTGGGATATAGAAAATTTGTTGTCCTGAAAGCATGTATTTGGAAAAGAAAAAAAAAAAAAACAACAACAAACCAACAAAATAAACCAAAAACCCCAGAAACTAAAAAAAATTACAGTTGTACTGAAAACAGAAACATCTCTTGATGCACAATAACAATAAAATGATACAAGAGGGGGCTCTCTCCATTAGAAAGCACAGAACAGAATCAGTGTTTCAGACACTGGGGCCTTTGATTGAACATGTTTTGTCTCTAAAATGCATTAACATCTTGGGAAAGCTGACTTTGCTGTACATGCAAAAAGAGAAGTAACACGGGAAATGGCTGCAAGTGTCTTTCAAGAGAGAACAGAGAGATAAAAGGAATGGATGTGCAACGCTTTCAACTCAGTGGGGAAAAAAAGAGAAGAGGGAGCCCAGCTCAGAAATGAGAGCAGGTTCTAAAATTGGAAACGCTTGCTGGAGACGGGAAGAAGCCAATAGCAGCATTTGAGGCTGGTGTGAAAGTGCTGTTATTGCATGTGTGAGGCATTTCACAAGTACAGCTCCTGCCAGCCTGGATGTGAACCCCGGCACTGGCACCAGGCAGGAGCCTGCAGGGCCCCGGAGCTTCCCAACACCTGCACTCCAACACGCCCAGCCAGCAGCCCCAAAAACTCTGCACCCAACCCCTCCATCAGCACTGCTGACCCGTCCCTGTGACCACCAGCACACAGCCCTTGCAGCTGGAAGTGCTTGCAGGGCTTGTCTCTCAGTCTAAATCATTATTTTGTAACTAAATTCCTGTGTACCATGATTTATTGTTAATTATACTTGTTATTAATTATATTAATAAAAAATAAATAATAATAAATGTAATTAATAATTGTATTATTTGTCCTCCTGCTCACGAGGATCAATGGTCATGCATTAAAACTGATTCGATGTCTACATTGTAACCATGTTTACTCCTCCAATTACACTAATTGTGATGCATTTTAAGATAAACACTTTAAGGGATTACTATAAAATGCAAGTTTTTCAATTTGCTCAAAATCTACTTTTTTATCTCATTGTAATTTCTCTTTTACATCCTTTATGCTTCAATACCAGGTAATTTTTTTCCCCCAAACGCTCTGCCAAAAGTAGAATACATTCTGCATTCAAAAGAGGTCAAAAGTGACATAAACAATCAAACTCCATTATTTCTGCTGCTCCAACTTGGGATAATTTTGCCACCTGTGCCTGTCAGATTTTCTTTAAAGAAAAAAAGGAAGTGTGTGTATGAGAACAAGGAAATACAAATATTCAGAGGTGAAACCTGGCATCTGTTTCACCAAATTTGGCAACACTGTTATTGTAAACTATGTAAGAAAGGAAATGGGGTGTAACGTGTCCATGAGAAACCATATTTGTCAGCACAATAAATATTTCCATACCTTTAAAACCAAAGGAATAAGGACTCTAAAGCAAATAGGCAACAGATTTGCTACATTTTCAAGTAAATGTGTAAGTTTAAAGCAAATTCCTCTGGCCAAAACTACAAATTTTTCTTCTAAGTAAAAACCCACAAGACTTCTTTTTGAGTATCTTCTAGCTTTAAGATGAATATTTGCGAATATTTTAAATAAATTGACATTTTATAACCACATTTTTGGCAATAAATCCCTTTAAACAACAGCAGCAATAATATCTTTTGTAATATGAACATCTTAAAAAATAAATCACAACCTCATGAAAAGCAAAAGTAGGTGTCCCAGCACTGTTATAACATGAAAAACAGTGAATTCACATACTTTGAGTTTTGCAGATCTCTCTTTTCTCACACATTCTGTTCTAATAACCCATAAGATATTTTTTTAACTTCAGCTTTCACTGGAGGAGTTTCATCTGCAAACACTAATTAGCACAGGCAGGCTCAGATCTTCCTGGCTAGCTGGGTGATCGTGCCTGCAATATGCTGCAGCCTTGGTACACATCTTGTTTTCAAATCAAATATTTAGATACTGCTCTGCAACAGCTGGAACTTATGTGAGTCCTTATGAAATTAAATAGTTGACATCTTTTGGTGCACTTTTTATAACAGCAACAAATAAACCCCACAGACATGGAAAAGGCTTGATTGTAAGCACGCTCTCCTCTTCTGATTGAATCAGAAGGCAGTCTGCTGGTTTTTTGTTTGTTTGTTTTTATCTTTCATAACTCAGAGAATAAAGGAAAAGTATTTGAATTATAATCCAAAGGGGAAAAAACCCCAAAAAAACCAAAAACAAACAAAAAAACCCAAAAACCCAAAAAACCAAACAAAAAAACAACAACAACAAAAAAAAAAAAAAAAAACAAAAAAAAAAAACCCAAACAAACAAACAAAAAAAAACCAAACAAAAAACCAAAAAAAACCCAAAAAAACCAAAAACCAAAAACACCACAGCAAAAGAAAGCCTCCACCCTTACTCTGGAAGGGATAAGGAAGCTGAGAGGCAGTGCCAATCTTATCCCAGAGCCTGCAGCCAGTCCGTGTAGAAAGACTGAGATGTCCTCCATGGCAGACGATCTGCCAGTCTGCTCCTCTGCTCCACGGAGAGAATTTCGTGTTCTCTACCCACCCCAGCTGGAGGTGTTGCCAGAGCCGGAGGCAGAGGCAGGTGAGGAGCTGCCACACAGCTGCTTTGTGTCCCCTCCTCTCAGAGAGGTGTCTGCAGAGCTGGCTGCTGCAGGGAAGGACCTGAGGAGCACTGACACATCCTGCTGCCATTCGCAGGTGGGTGTTCAATGGGCATCTCAGTTTGTGTCCTGGGCTAAACTGATTATATTCAGTATATTTCAGAGGCAGTGGCAACTTCCCAGGTAGGGAAGAGACCAGAGGCAGTGGCAGCTGCTTCAGAGGGTGAGATTTAAAGAGGTCTCTGCTGGAAAAGCAAATGCAAAAAGCCCCTTTAAGCAAGAATAGCAGAAGACCTAAGGGATCTCTCTAAAAAAGCTGTTGAGAAGGTTTTCTAAATCAAAAAAGGCAGCACAATATGCTGATGCTTCAACACAACTGCGTGGGATACCAGCTGAAAAAGCATCTAGAACCAGCAAGCTGCTGCAATTTAGATACAAAAATACCAGAGAATTCATGTATGTTCTTCACATCAACTATATATCAGCTTCAGAGATTCCATGTTCTCTCCATGCCACATTACAATCAGTGGTAGCTTTGTACCTCCTATAGGGGAGGAGGAAATGAAAGCAAGCTAGTAGATAATATTAGCATGAGCAAAAACTGGCAAGAGACAGAAAACAGACATGAAGCATATATATTGAAAACCAACACAAATGGAAAACAAAAGAAAGACTATTAAAAAAGGAATAGTGTTGTAGAGATGAAAAGGAGGATAAGACAACAAAAATGCAAACAAAGATTCAAAGCAGGCAAGAAGCAACCAAAAGAGGAGGAAGGTTTTGTAATTATTTTTTAGAAATTAACAATTATTTTATTGTTACAATACATTAGGGAGGTCAGACATGGCCAGCCCACCACACTGTGTCACAGTTTTGTAAAGAAATTGCCATACACATGTAGGATTAATTCAAGACAGAAAAAAAAACACCACAAAAAAACCAGGTTACTCTCTCTTATCCCTTCTTCTAGAATTCCCACAATTAATAAATAAATTATTGGCCATTTAATGTCAGGATCTGTGCAATTTAAAATGACCAGCCAATTCTTTCCGCATGTCACAGAAATACCAAATAGAGCATGACGTGCATGGCAGAGTATTAGCTCAGCCTAATTCTTTTTCCAGCAAAGTCTGAAAAGAAGAACTTCTAACCCTTCCCTGAATGCATATCCAGTGAATAAGAACATTTTCCTCTGTCTGCTTCTGCCTGCAATGTCTATCTCAGCCTGTCAAGCCACTGGTAAAACATAAAGCAGCTTCAGACTTCCAGATGGATTCACCTGCTTGTGGGTCAAGCCAAGACAGAGGGACATGCCTCATTACTGTCTTTCTAACACTGATGGATAGCAAAGTTAAATGTTTGAATCAAGCCACGTTTTCACACTGACCCTAGAAAGGAACAAATTAAGCAGGGAGAAGCGGTAAGCAAGCCCACACATGAGTACCATTTAATTAAAGTAATTCTGTGGGTGGCTGGGTGTGTGGGAAAGCCGAAGAGAGAGGTCAGTGGGAGAATGGAAACTTGAGAGTATAAACAGGAACAAAAAAAGTATTTTCAGGGTTGGGGGGTAATAACCCACTGAGCCATCCTTAGCTGAGACCCACGTGTAGTCATGCAGGAGGGAAAGTTTAGCTCTAGGCACAGACCGTCACACAAAGAGAAATTCAGTCTCGTGATTTAAGGGAGAAGAGAGGAAAGGAACGTCTCTCTATGATCTTCACAGCTTTTAACTGCAAACTTTGTCCATTCTGCAGCTACCTGTGCCACCTGGCCACTGTGACCTCTCTAGTGGAAAGGCAGCTTCCTGCAAGCAAGGGGAAGGATTTTGCTGGATTACCAAGAAGGTACATACACATTCTCGTGCCACTGCACAGTGTCCAAGCAATACACAAGTTTATACTGCAATTACAAAGAGCTGGTCAATGGAGGAATCAACAACTTCTGATAAAGGTCCAAAGCCATTAACAATCATTTGCATGACAATTACAAGAGAATGGAAAACGTCATTGGTCTGACCTAACCTAACACAGCCAATCATGCATTTCGTGAAAAATGACCTAATTTTCACTAAAAAAAAAAAAATTCTCCCATAAGGATCAATTTTAATTAGCATGTTGTAACGTGGAGCAAAGATGCAGAAGGTCAAATATAAAAGAAGTTGAAATTGGCTATTTCATCACCCCAAGGTCCCCTTTGAAATTTTTGCTCAGTGTATTCAGCAAAATGTGCAACAATGGTTTTTCTCAATGCATATGAACCCAAAGCACAGCCAAAGCATTTGCAAGCCATGGCTACTTAGACTGCACAGGGAGAAGAAAAAGTCAATAATGTAACACATAAAATAATTGGTATGGAGAAGTAAAGAGCCCAAGAGACAATACAAAGTACAAGAAAACTTAAAAAAACAACACTAGCTTGGCTCTTTCAGGGACAAGGAGGAAGAAAATCTTAAATTGTTTAATTGGTCAATTAAACTTGACAGATGAGAAATTAACTGGTAATGCTTTCTAGAAGAAACTTTTCAAGTTGCAGTAATATGAGCATCTCTGGTTGACGATGTGATTGGAAAGAGCTCTGCAATGTTTAGTGCTTTTGTGTTTTCTGCCTTAGAGCTGGCTGGAATTACCTGCTGAAGTGATGTAAGACTGTTACTGTGCCCTATGAAGAACATCCAGAAGGGCAATCAATGGCATTCAGCTAATTTATCTGAGCAAACATGACTAAAGATGACAGAGCATAATTGCTCTCTTTATCCTTGGTGGTGGTTTTTGGTTTTTTTTTTTGGTTTTGTGGAGGAGCTTCAGCTTTAACATTTCACCAAGTTCAAGCACACAAAAATGAGGGAAGGAAGTTAAAAACATAATATCTAAAAAAACCCAGAATAATCATTTTTCTGTCTTCTACTTCAACATCGTATTTTCAACCATTTTTTGCTATGGGAATCAAAAACGGTAAAAGAAACTGAGGTGATACCTAAAACACAAAGATCAGGCTCTGAGATCTGAGAAGAGCCCCAGACACACTCCTGTGCAGTTGGCTGGCAGGGTAAGGCTGCTGTCCTCACACCACATTCCCACTCACACAATCACAAAGCCCAAGTTCACTCAGCAACACAGGAAAAAAGAGGGTGGTTATTTATCTTCTTCCCAGCCAAAACAACGAAACACAAACAGGCACTCCATAAACAACTCCGTGGGAAACAGGCAGTGTCAGGTTCTGTGTATCCTCGAGGAGAAGCTATTTTAGAGCTGGCACTGGCACTCAGAGGGGCTGAAGTGAGCAGTGTGTTCCTGCTATTCCTTAGCATAAGCAAAGGAGCACACGTGGGGCACAGTTGCAAAGCTGGCACGCAGGGCTCTCAGCAAGGAAGCCTCTTAGAAGCAATAATGCCTATGATCACAAGTCATTACCGTGCCTCACCACCCCAGCACAGCATTATGTTCTCCATTTGGGATGTCAGTTTTGATCTCTTCACTGTGGAGTAGGAGCTGGACCGGGTTCCTTGCTTCTGCAGCTCTGAAGCACTCAGGGTCTCGAAATAAGCTCCTTGAAATATTTCCTTCAAGGAGCAGTTGGGACCAGATATAATAGGTAGTATAAATGAAATAGCACACCATGCTGATACAATAGCCTGTGCCAGCAGGGTATGATTTAGATGAATAAACACTGCTGTAAGGGTTGTCAAAGCATTATCAGCTATCTAGTGGCAACCATCTAGAGACAAAAATATGGCATTGAAATAGAGTAAAAACTGGGTCATTGATAGCAGTTGGCAATAAAAAGGGTCCATGGGGAAATCTGACAGCCGCTTTGTGGTGAGAATTCCAGTTCCTTTGCAGGGGGAGCACAGTGCCATCCTTTAGAGAAGGAACTGGCGTGGTTTTCTGCCCTGGAACTCTGCTCCGCTCCTTGCCAGCCAGAATTACACAGAGAAGAGAGTGAGCCACTGCTTCCCAAGCCACAGGAGACACTTCCAGGTACCCTATGGAAACCTCTCAGGCAAGAGCAGAACATTCAGAGACAGGGATTGCACCAGCTGAGCTCAGCAGCACTGAGAAGTGTCCCAGGCTCTCTGCAGACACTTGGCAGGTTGGACTCCGAACAGGTTCATCTCGAGGCTCCTGGGCATGACCGTGGTTACCCAATGAGCAGGCCCATTACAGAGAACTCGGGTTTGAACATTTCTGCTGTCAGAGCAGCTGATGGACACCTGCACACCAGGCAGGATACAGCACACTGTTCAACGTGCATGAAGCAGCTAATGCAGCCCACACACCCAGGAGATGGAGAGGTCATGAATAAAATAGGGGAGAAAGAAGATATGAACCAAGGGAGAAGAGAAAGAAACTGGGGAGTGGGGGAAACCATTTATACCAATAACTTACATAAAGGACAGAACGGGAAAAAGAGCTAATAAAAACCAGAAATATGCAAAAAACTGTAGTAATAATCTACTCACCTGCAGGCTTAGACAATACTTCACTCTAAATGCTTCCTACTCTCAGCTTTCTTACCCAAATTAATAAGCACAACACAGTAACTGGTACACTAAACCCCCAAAATATCAGCAAAGGTTGTACATATCTCACTTCCCCAAAAGCACAAAGTTCAACATTATAAACAATTTTGCAGTCCAGAGCATTACCAAGCCTTCACAAATCCTCAGATGAGGAGATGGCCTCTGCAATATGACTACCAAAGGCACGAACCTGGACAAATTAACACCAAGAAAAGAAAACATCAAACTTACAGGCCATTAGATCCCAAAGAATATACAACATCTCAAGGTAATCCCAAAGAATATACAACATCTCAAGGTAAAGCAGGGGAGCTGGAACAATAGACATAATATCTAATATACCAATTATTTTCACACAGAAGTATCGAGTTCAGTGGATGTCACAAGAAGAATTTTACTAGTGGCCAAGCTGAAATTTAGTTCTAACAGTGAAGTTAGGTGGAAAATACCTTATCATCTTCCCAGGCCAGAGACAAGCCACACCTCTGCACTGCACATCCCAGGGCTTGCACAGCCCTGCACCCCTAACGCATCCCCCAATGCTGGGTGCTGGTGCTGAACACCTCAGACAGAAAAGCTCCGTGCATGGATCACTCCTGCATGGAAATTGCTTGGTCCCTCAAGATATCCCCTGCAAACACACAACTCATCACACAACTTTTCAGCTTCTGAAGCCTGGTGAAGTCTCGGTCCAAAACAGAAAGACTGCACAATGATCACAAGTTTTATGTAAAAGTGGAATTAAGTTTAGAGCAGCGCATTTTTTACATACACACATAAACCACAGAGCATTACTGCAACCTCAGCTCTGACCACAGCATGACAGTTACTGCCATTATCACTGTAATACACTTAGAACAGGAAACACTAGAGAAACATTTACTTTACTATTACCTGCTCCCTGACACATGCCCAGCTAATGCCCTTTCTATTTACACACACATCTCCTGCTGTCATCAACAGAAGTTGTGCAGGAAACCACAGGCAAAAACTGAACAAGTTTTACTCAGAGCTATTTACGGACAATAGGTTTGTATCTATATATGTACACAAGTAAAGGGTAATATCTTAAAATGATTAAAGGTCTTACCTAAAAGTACTTTAATACACAACTATTTAATGTAACACTCAAAACCACTCTACAAAATCATCAGGATATGTTACTTTGAGCATAACTTTGTGACATACTTTTCATTGATCCGGTCTTCTAAGAAGAAGCCATTTACTATTTTTGTTAATGCCTTAAAGCATGTCTGATGATATGCGACTCCAAAAGTCTACCAGCACTTAACCCACTGCTGGTTGATTATTGATTTTGCATATACTCAGATGCACTTCATCCTTACTCACAGTTAACAAACATACGGATCCAAAAAGATGAAAACCAGAGATGCTCAGAGAAGACTCAAAGTGACTTTTAAGAGTATTTTATTACCTACCCATGATTTTATATTATTTCAGCTAAGTCATCCTGTCTTTAATCATTTACTACCCTTTCATCCTGTACATCTGTTCCTGTTTTACAGCATCACAACACAGAGTTAGCAATCCCTGCACACAAAATCTAAGGACCTCTTGTTCCAGCACTTACTCTGACAGAATACCGTGTTACACTATTTTATCTAAATAGATTAAAACTGGTCACTGAGAAAGACACTTTGGAGAAGTACGAGAGCGTGTCCAAGAGTACGTGAAGTACTTTTGAACATGAATTACGAGAGCACTCTGCACAAAATTGCAAACCCGTAATAAAACCGATGATTGGAATTTTGTTCGGTTTGCGGCAAATGGGGGTCCTGGCAGTGGTTCCAGCTGCGCCGGGATCACACCCTGTGCTGCAGTTCAGGATTCAGGAGAAGTTGCAGAAACAGTTTATTTTTATTATTTCTATCTTTATTGGGGTTGAGGTGGCACTAGACCCAGTGTGAGCTCCACCTTCAGTGTAGGATTCTTCCAGACAAGAAGAAAGAACCTGGGACACTGAGACAAAGCCAAGGACGTACCTCGCCTCAGCATGGAGTCAGTCCTTCAGGGAGGAGATGAAGTCACTTCTGGTAGTAATTCTACAACTTAGACAATTGCCTTACAGTTTTTTTTAGGTTCACATTGCAAAATTTTAAGATCTATTTTATTGGTGTATCCAGCTTCATGTACATAAATCTGTAAGAAAATTCAAAAACTGGTCTTGCCTTCAACAGCTTGTCTGATCTACATTAATCCCAACAGTATTCTTTTGTGAATGATTGGCCAATGGATTGTTCTTCTTTCAAATGCATGTCATAAACAGCTTACTGAAAGGAAACTAAGTAAAAGCATTGGGACCTACCAAACAAATGCCACTATGTCCCCACACCAATTCCACTCAAACCCCTTCAACTGGAAATCAACTATTCTCAAAGCTAGCAGGAATTAGAAAGAAACATAATTTATCCCCTTCAACAATAAAGACCACATGGAGGTACAATGTTGACACAGTGCTACTGAAGCTCTTTCATAATAAAAACTTATATTTTAAACCTACAGACAGATATACACAGCTGGACCCTCGTAATGTTACAAAGCCCATGTTAAAGCTGCCCAGGATCCAGCTGCATATATCTATTCAAAAAGTCTCCACAGTTTGCCAAGTGCAATGGCTAATGACACCCAGCATAACAGATTTTAAATCTAGGTGCCTGTTATTAAATTGTGCAAACAATATTTGTCTGTACATTTGTAAACCTAACTGGTGAGCAACGTGTTAAATGCCAGTGCAGATCTGTAGATAAACACACTCCTTGGAAACCTGCCTTTTCATTGCACTGTTCCTGAGGGACAGCATCCACAACTTCCAATATACCATTGCAATTTAAAAAAAAATATCTTTTTAACAACCGAACCAAACTAAAACTTTCTCAAATAGACCCTAAAGTCAAAAAGGAAGGAAATCTAATTCTTTATAAACAGCATGGGAGCTACTTCAAAATGTTCTGTCCATTCCTCTGTAAGAAAGGAAACCAGAATGCAAGGAAAGGATCCACAATACAAAGAGCAAATAACTATACCATATTCTCTGAATATAACAGGTTAGTGAAATTGAAGTGTTATCCTGCAGAGAATGGAAATTCACTCCAAGGGGAAAGAGAAGGGAAAAGGTGCCTGACAGGTAAAATACAAGTGGGGTATTAGGAAGGCAAAAAGCAAGTAAGAGCAGATAGCAAAGGATGCAAAACCAAATAACAATAGAGCCTATTTGCATATCAGAAGCGGGAAACTTTTCAGGGAATCATTGGATTTGCTAGAGCTGGGATTGAATAGAGCACTTGAAGAAGATAAGGGCATTGCAGACAATCCAAACTATGTCTTTTCACCAGCCTTTGCTATGGAAAATGTTGGGAAAACACATTCCTGACTTCTCTGATAAAGTGACTGACATTTCTTCAAACTGAAAAATCAAAACGGGGTGAGGAAACACAATCAATTGAAAGCAATAAAAGATGAGGGATGAGCTCTGTCCCAGTCCCATCGATGGGTCTTTTGCCATTGATTTTAGCACTGTCAGTATTTTACTTCAGGACTGAACAGAAACAGTTTCAAAACATGAAAAGGCTGAGCTGGGCATCACAGTGGATTGTTCAGGGTGCAGCACTGGTCACAAAACCCAAGCAAAATCAGAGAATATAAAAAGAACAAAAAAGGACAGTAGGAAAAATTATCTTTTCAGTCAATATCCAATCTCTTCGGGAGTATCTATTCGGCTTAGGATTCCTGCTCTAAACCAATGGCAGTGGTATTTGACAAGAGCTGGACCACAATCAGAAATGATTATGGAAGCAAGTTTTAAAAGCTGGAAAGAATCAGGAATTTAACTTAGCAAACAGATGGATAAGAGGGGAGACAGTAGAGCTGCAAAGAATACTGTGAGATACAAGCAAATAGGATGCTCTTCAATTTAAACTTTCTCCCAGTACTGGAGAAAAGGACAACTCAGGGCAATAAAAAGTTACCAATTCAAAAAAAAAAAACCAACAAAAAACCCCCCAAAAAACCCCCAAACACACAAACAAACCCAAAACATTTTACTGCATAAACGACGAAAACACGCAATTAATTCACAAGGATATCTCCATAATAACAGCAAGGAATATTTTCTGTGCCTTTGCTATTGCTTCACTTTCTTGCTCGTACCCTTATAAAGAAATCAGTGGCATGGCAATAAACATAAATTTGCAGAGCTCATTTAAGAGAATGTGTTTTCCCTTTTTTCCCTTTCCTCTTGCCCTAATGCATGAAACCTTTTAGGCTGGATGTGAGCCAGGAAGGAAGGGGAGGTAAGCTGAGGCATGGAGCATAGCTGAGGCAAGCATGAGGACAGCCAGGAGAGATGTTTCCAGCACTGCCTGTTCTGTGCTCCATCCCGCACACGTAACACAGGGGGTTGGTTGATGGCTCAGAAATCTGCCAGCTCTTGGCACTGGATATATTGGGTCCCACTCCAGAATTAAGACAGAAACACTAAACTATCAATGTGTGAAATTTGTGACTTAAATTACAAGGCAGAGCCATCCAAGGAGTCTCTTGCATAATTCATGACACTTCAGAACTTCACGTATAAATCAAATAGAAGGAAAGTCTATCATTTCTGCTCTGTTTAGCACAGATCCACACACAACTTGGGTAACGGCTGCACAAACAAGCCCTCTAGAAAATACAATGTTGCAGACATGCTCTTCACAATACTGATTCACACAGTAAATTTTGTACAGGATCGTTCAATTAATACTTGTATTAAAACTACTTGTGTCGAAAACACAGAGGTCATTAAAAATAATCAAATTAGTCTTGTTTGGGTTTTTTGGTTGCTTTCTTTTCCCCCACAAATGAATGCCTACAAACACTCATTTGCAATGTTTTCCCATATTGGATTTAATTAAAATTTATGCTATGATTCATGGGCTGGCTATTAATCATTTTGTCTAACATTGTTGAAAATGAAACTCTAGGTTCTACAAAGTTCCAACACTTAACTAAGAAGCTCCAAAACCAGCGAAAACACATTCTCCAGGTCCAACAGCAAACTTTGACAGACTTTCAACCTTAACACGGTGCCTAAGTCTAACGCGAACGAAGCGCGTTGAGTGCGGCAGAGGAAACAATGTTGTTGATAAATACACACGGAAGCTTTAGAAAGAGCAGTAACCTTGACTTACTGTGGCTGTGCCGGAGACAGTTTGTGCATTTGTGTCAGCTGCACTCTGTTCGGAGTGTGTCTGAGCAGGAGGGTACATGTTTAACGTGTGCTCTGGAACAGTGGTTTGGCCTGTGTAGTCTGGAGCTGGATGCGGATGTGGGGCTGTGTATTCTGCAGGGATACCGTTCTGAGGTGGAGCGAACTGGGCTGAGGCATAAGGCTGTGCCATTGTGTCAGGAGGTGCTGTAGCTTCCTGATTACCCTGTGAAAATCAAAGGGAAAAAAAATAATAAAAAAAGGGAAGAAGCACGGCGTGAGATAAAACAAGCGAAGGTCCTGCACCCGTAACACAGAGAGTGATGAGAGCGCCCTGGCCTGAAAAGGGCACAGTGGTTGTTTCTTGAGGAAAACATTTATTTTCTGTATCAAATGCATTTTGCTAACTCTATTAAATATTATTATAATTAGACAAACAAATCTGCTGCTGGCTGGATAATTGTAGACTACACTTGAACCGGGAAAGGTCAGTGCAATCTGCCTGCACTAATGATGCCTCAACCCAGACAAGGAAGAGGGACAAAGCCAGTTTATTCCAAAGGCTCCTGAGCACAACAGCCAGCACTGAGCTCTGATAAGCTCAGCCCCCAGTCTGATCACTCTGACTTACCATTTGCAGAACACAATATTTGCAACCCATACACAGGGCAGGATTTGGGTGCACACCGTTAACAAACACTAAAAACACTTACATGAAATAATGCCTTGAGATATTCAGAATACTTTGAGGTACTCTGCATTGAGTAATTGCATGCCACAAATGCAAAATAATAATGAGATCCAGTCAAAATACTAAATATTTGAATCTAAAAATGCATCAGTTCAAAATCTTAAATAACATAAAAGAAAAATTCTATGTCAAAAGAAATAGATTTAAGAACTTTAAGGGTTTTACATTTGAAGACAACAGTATTTCATTTCCACATCACAATTAGCCCATAGCATTAAAAACACTATCCTCCTGTCTTCATAGAGAGATCCATATTCCCATTGGATATAATGAAGAACAGCTGAGCCTGTCAATTAATCAATTAGAAAACTTCTAACTTAATGCTTTGCTCACACCAAAAAGCAATAATTCTAGAGGAGGAAATGGACACTACAATCTTTCTGAAACTACATAAAAAATGTCCAAAACATGATTTTGCCTGAGGCAGCATTAGAGGCCATTAGTGCAGGGCTATCCCAACCTCAGATAAACTAATTTACAAGATAAACTTATCCCTCTAAATAGCAAGTGATGTAAAAATGCACATTTAAAATTTAGTTACCTTTTGAACTACTCCATCTTCTCCCACCAAAGCATGTACAAGTACCTGCACAAGACTACTGCAGGGATTTTATTTGTACTCATCAGTCCTTGATTTCCTAAACTGAAAATAGGCTGGATGAATAAAAGACATTCTTTTGCACTTTGCACTTAAGGGCATTTCCAGCCAATTTCAACTAATTCAGACATCAGTTCTCTGACCTGAACTCATCCTAAACTCAACAGCTTTTAAGAATTTGCACAGAAGTCTTGGTACTTGACAGGCTTAAAAGAGAAAACGGAATTTTCCTTTGTAAAAGGCACACAGTGTGTCTTAAAAAATTAGAACTTTATATCAGCAACCAAACCCTCTCTAATTTTAATCCCATCTTTGCTTCTGGTTGAGTGGATGGCCTTGAGCAAGTGGTTTCAACCATCTTTAGCACGAAACCAGGGTCATTTACTGGCTTCGCAGGGTTAAGTCACTAAGATTTTTTTGTATATCTGCAATCATTGCAAGGGTAATGTTGCACAGAAACTGGCCCTGTTAAATTTCTGTGTACATTAAAAACTCTTGTAAATGTGTACTTTTACCCTCTAATATTAAAATGGTAAAGTTCCTTTCTTATTTCTTTTACCTAATATTCTCACTATTAAAAAAAGAAACCAACGTATCCAGACGAAGCAAAACCCAGGAATGACTCGATTTCACCAGAGACATTCATTAAATGTTAAAGAAGTATTTTTAAAACTTGTGTGGGAGGCAGCTGACCTTAAATTTTTTTGATCAGCTGTTTCAAGAGGGACTTGAGCAAGGGCTAAGAATGAAGAAAAGCAAATCCAGATTCTGCCTCTATAAGCATTTTCACTGTGCTGGTTTTGAAACACAGGAGCTGGTTAGTGCTGGTCCTTAAGCTATTCCTTCCTGTCAGATGCTGAACATGGCATTAGAGTCAGCAGCCGTTAAAAAAGAGCAGCAATGGCAGCAGAGGGACCAGGGGCTAATGTCCAGGTACATTTGATCTAAAGGGTTTTGTTCCATCTCCAGTCCTAAACCAGATGTTGCTGAGACCCCCACTGCTTCTCATTAACCTTGACAGCAGTTCCATGAGGACCCTAATTAATATTCAAAGAACCCACACCTAGTGCTAATTGCACCTCATGTTTAATTAAGAGGGTTGAACTTTTCTATTATTTTTACCAGCAACTCCAAACTTTTTACATTTATCACAAAATGGCAAATTGCACTGGCAATTTCAGAACCTCCACAATTCTGAGACTCCTCTGCCTCTTTCATTAGACTTGTTCAGCTGAGGTCTGGCTCAGTTATTTATAACTGAGACCCCATTAATAAGTAAACAACAAAGGGTCAGGGATTTGTTTGTCCCTTTTTTTTTTACTAACTTCTACATATTCAAAGATTTACAGCCTTGCCATTATAGGCACCAACCCCACTATGCTTACAGCAGAAAACTGGCACACAAGATTATCAGTGCAGGCTCTGCAGGTTCATTAAATTGTTGGAAGACAAGGGATATTAAGGAAATTAAACTTGCACATGCTACTGCAGGCCCTAAGTTTAAAATGATAGTGACAATAAATCCGAGATGTTCATCCCTTAAAATAAGTGACTACTGAAGCCTTTCTTAACCTTTAAAATTAGTGTGAATTTATTATTCATAATTAATTCAACAGACACAGTATTACAATGCAATATAAAAGCATGTATGTGTAAATAAGTTCTGTGCTGTTTACTTGGCTAATAATAGCCAAAGCTCATTGTTCAAAATACTAATTTATATCAAGAAAATTGAAGAGTCAGCTATCACACATTTGGATATACACGTGGTTGATGAAAACGCCAGACTACACAACAGTCAGATACACTTGAAAAGATTTTAAAGAACCAAGCATTCTTTAAATACAATTGCCTAAAATGTTCCTTGATTGTGCTCTTTAAAATACCGTGAACTGAAGTGAATAAAAGAAATAATAAATTCTAATGCATTAAGATGAAAATATGAAATGGCCCTAAAAGCAACAGGAAATATTGATCCCAAATTAGCCTATGAACTCAGGTATTGAGTAATTTCAAAGCTGTGCATGACAGTACACAGGCATGGCTTAATACCACCTAGGCAAGAAAGGCTAAACAGAAGTTGTCCCTTCAGACTCAATTCCAAGTATCTTTAAGATTAAATGACCCCTTAATGCTCACTTTGTGCATGGTTTTTTAAAAAAGTGGTTGTTGGCAACAGCAAGGAGAACAAAGGATGGCAGACAGTCAGGCTCTGCTAAATGTTCTGGCCTGACTCTTAATGAAAACCACATTTCAACTGAGAAATATGCTTTACGTGGCAGTGTATAAAATCAAATTTATGGCTTTCTGGTTAAACGTTGAACTCTAAAGAACCAAAAAAGAAAAAGGATTCCGACAATGTAGGTAAGTGAAGGCTCTCCTATTTCACCCGTATTTCTCCATTTGAAGAAAAGCTTAGAATGTAAACTGCTCCCACTATCTCAGATGCCTCTTCAGCATCTCCTGCTCTGAAAGAATTTCATAATTAAGAAATGTATAAAAAGTGTCAAAACATAATAAAGCAAGCTTGTTATGTTTGTACACAAGGAGAGAGCACAGAAAACATTACTTATGCAGTGTTCCTTCTTTTAAAAACACATTTGCAGCATAAAAATGTATTCAATGAAAACCTTTCTGCTTGCCTGCATTTTAAAGTCGAACTCACAGTTTATTGTTTGTTTTGCTCTATTTTCCGTTTGGTGCATTTTGTTTCTTTGGCAAGAGATATTTCACATTTAGAGAAAGCCTCCTGTACTGTAGTTAAATGAGCCAAACTGCATCGTATCCTTAGGGCACGGAAACAAAGAAGAAAAATGCAACATTTCTCTGCAAACCTGCTGGCTCTGAGAAGGGCTCAGTTACACACATCAAGCACATGATCCCCGGAGCTTGCCCTCCTTCAGACTTAAGCAACAAAACCTGGGTTAGAAGTCTTGCATGCAGAGGTGCAGCTGGTTATAAGACCTGCCCTGGCTTGACGAAAAATCAAGAGTTTTGAGTGAAAATAAAAGTGAAATACCTGCTGTACCATGGTGCTGCCTTTATTGTCCATAAACCTGGCAGCTGCTCTGCTCCCAGGCCATGGAGCATCTGCCCAGAGCGAGCATCAGCGCTGGCCGAGGGCGTGGGAGCGCTGCAGGGTGAGCAGGGGGTGGGTGCTCGGGGTGCTGAGCGAGGGGAGCTGGTGCAGGGCTCGCTGACCTCCCTCCCAACATCTGACTGCTCCCAAAACCTGATCCAGATGGGGCTCCTCCAGCGCCGGGCCTCGCCCCATCAATCACAGCAGGCCACTCCTCTGGCTCCAGCTACTGCTTATGGAGTGCACCACCGAGCAGATGATTGCACGGAGAAGGAGAAAAGACACAGCGTGGCTGCATTAAGAGCTGTTTAAAAAACATTGGAAATGCTACCGTGGAAGTTGCCGGAAGCCGAAGGTTTTTGTTTTAAAATTAACGCGGCTGTGTTCGAAGTTCCAAAACACCCTCAACTTCCAGGGTTGTGGCTTTGTGATAGCTACAACATCCAGTTACACATGTGCATTTCCATGGGATTAATTCCTCCTCCATGTGGCAGAGTTAATAGCAGTAAGGTTCCTATTTTAAAATTGCAGAACGCCACAAGCAAAGCGTCGATATTGAAGTAGTCTGGTTTAGATTAAATGTACTTTATCCTTCCATTCAAATGAAATATTGTTTCCTTTTTTGTTTCATTTCATGACATCCCTCTTGCTTAGCAGGGGAAATATTTCAGAAGTGCTTTCAAGGTTTAGTTCTGTGAGGCACTTTAAGCAACCTAATGCTTCACTGTTAAAGGGACTTTCCTCGATGCTCTAGAGATAGTTTCAAAATGATTGAACTTCTATCTAAAGAAATAAAGAAAAGAATAAAAAGAACAACCTAAAAAGATTCAGAAAGCCCCAAAGAATACACATTTACTGCCACTCTGTTGCAGACTGCCTACAGACATTCAGGGTTCAGAAGCAGGGCAGACACGTAACACTGGAATTATTCTAACCAACCTTCCAATTCTAAGGGGTGGGCAGAGCAACAAACAGTCATCAATTCATCATTAAACTTATATTCCAACTGAAATATATTGGAATTCTTTAAAGTGGCAGTGTAATTCTTCCAGATTTATTGCTGGCAGTCCCCAATTAATGCTAATAAAAGCAGCCACTTCAGATTTTTCAGAAGGAATCAGACGTCCAACCACACCGGACTGATAATCACAACTGACTGACTCTGCGAGCTTTCTCTGTTGTAGCTTAATTATCTGACCAGGCCACTTGACTCGCATCATTTGCTTCTGCAATCACACAAAATGAATTCTCCAGCCATCTCTCTCTTTTGGAAGGTTCAGGACAAAGCCAAAATCTCTTTTCAAAAGTAAGAAAGATAATGCAGAATAACTTTTTTCAGAGAGCATGGGGAAAAAGATAACAGCAAGTAAGCAAAAGAGAATTCCTTTACCACCTCAGCATGAAAGTACCATTTGTTTTCTCCCATTGCAGAGGAACATTTATTTTTGGTCTTTTGCACCAATAACATTCTGCATTCCAATAAAAGTCTGTGCTCTTGCTACTGCTCCATATGTGTTTGATAATGACACGTTCACTTTGTGTCAGTGCCTGAAGTGTGGAACAGACCAGCCACTGAAGCATCCCAAGAGCCTGCAAAGGACATTTACTTACATTTAACTGAAAGCAGCAAACAACCTGCCAAAACTTAGTCTGAATTCCTGCCTGAATTCGAGACCACATAATCCTATGGACACTGCACGGAGAAAGCCTTCCCTCCAACACCTGCACTCTTTCCAACTGCTGAAACTTTTGACTGCTTTTATGATGCTGTCATTCATTACCAGAGCTTTCCTCAGCCTACATGGCCATTCTTTCTCCTGCTATTTCAAATGGCCCAAGTGGGCATGACTCTGCCACACTGATTTGTTTTGCTTCCACGTGAACACCTAAATCTTTCTTTGTAAGTTTTCTGCCTCTCCCTCACTTTCTCCAACTCTGACTCCTAAGGTTTTTTTTCAACTGCAGCTCAACCTTGTATTCCATCAACCAATATTTCCCTTGGAAAAATTTTACATCACATTTGAAAAACACAACCCTCCAAAATGGCCTTAAGAGCCATAGAGCAAGACACTCTGAGGAACTCGGGTATATCTACAATGAAAATTGATTGTTAAAATATTTTTTAAAGAAAAATTATAAAAGGAGCTTGTCATTATACACAAGAGCTGCACCTCACTTGTTTTACATCTTTACTAGAGCATACTGAGGATAATGCAGCCTTCTTGTACTCAAATAGCAGGGAGGTAGGGCAAAAATAAAGGATTGGACTGTTAACATAAAAGGTGTATGAAAAGCCATCTAGAATGATGGGTTTTAAATGGGATAACAGTCAATCTTCAGAATTTTAACTCAGTCAGCTATGAGTTCCAGCCCTTGGGCATCAAGACCAGGTCCAAAACTGTTGGACATCTTCATAAAAGACACATATGAAGTGTCAGGATGCAAAATCACACGTGACAGCAAACAGGGAGAGTTCTGGGGCTCTGCAGAAGTTACAGGAGTGGGCTGACAAGAACCTGGCCCAAGTCCTGCTCTCGGGCCAGGATAATCCCTTGCACTGGCCCAGGCTTTGACTGCCAGGCCAGAGAGGAGCTCTGCAGAAAAGGATCTGTGAGTCCTGGTGAGCAGAGCTGGGTACAGAGCAGTGCTCTGCCTTGGAGGCAGCAAAGGCAAACTGCTCTGCAGGCTGCATTAGCTAAGGGTGAGCAGTGAGGTGAGGAAAGCCATCGTTCCTCCCTGCACAGCGCTTGGGAGAGCATCTGGAACACCAGCCTGGAGTGCCCCAGGACAGGAGAGGCGTCTGAGGGTTCAGTGCTGGGTTGCCAGGGCAGCTGCAGGGCTGGAGCACATGACAGAGGCTGAGGGAGCTGGGTCAGCATCGCCTGCAGAAGGGAGGGCTCAGACAACTTAATTGCATCTCCTTCCACTTAACCAGAGGTTACAGGGACAGAACCCGCAGGTACAGAGGGACAGAAGAGGGAGCAACAGCTAAAAGCTGCCCAAAGGTAAATTCTGGTCAGCTCTGAAGAATAAGATAATGAACACGAGGGGAGTTAAGCACAGGAAAATGCTGCTCAGAGAGGTTATGACATCCTGGAGACTTTCAACCTGAACTCTAAAAGCCCCTGAACGACCTAATCTGTGTAGTTAGCCCCGATTTAAAAGGGATGTTGGGATTAGATGGCTTCTGAAGTTCCTGTTCAATCTGAATTATTCTGTGAGTCCGTGTGGTTTCAACAGTTGCAGAAGAGCTCCAAAATGGATTTTATGCTTTTATCCTATTTGATGACTTTCCTCATAAAGGATTTACTGAGAAGGAAGAGACCAGTTACAACTTCGAGCCTACTTTCTCTCCTCAAGAAACAATGTCTCAGTTCTGTGAGACGTATTTGCAATGCTTCCTTACAAAAATGTGTTTTCATTTGTTTAATCCACGGCCAGAGTAGTATGGAAGTGGCAAATCTTCCAGAGCAGGCAAGATGAGTTGCACAAATGATTTCATTTAATGCTGTGAACTATGACACATTTTCATTTTCTGCCAAACCATTCTCAGCATATGTACAGGAACACTGCCTTACATCTCCCTAGAAAGGAACAGTTCTCTCTACCTTCTGCATGACCTCTCAAACAGTAACTACAGTCATATAAGTTCTCTAATTTTATCTGCATTTTTTTCTTCTGAAATAAAATTTATTTCAAAATAATATTAATAAGATGCATAAGAATAATAAGATTAATTTATTGAAAACCACTGCCACCTTTTAAAGCTGGATTGTAACAAAGCTAGTAAGTCCATTTCCTTATTTTTCTAATAAAGTAGTTGAAAAATCCAATTTCTTTACATTCTTTGGGGGTTTTGTTTGTTTGTTTTTGTTTGGGTTTTTTTTGTTTGTTTGGTTGGTTTTTTCTACTGCAACACTGATTGAAGATTTGGGACATACCAACCCAGGTGACAAACAATGCAGCAAGACTTCTGGTCCAGATAAAACTCTGCCTTGTGCTTTGTAACTCTTTCTTCTGGATTCCACGGAGACAGTTCCTGCCTTGTAACCCACTCACAAGCATAAATATTTCCAGAAATTGAGTTTAAAAAATTCTCTAAATGACACCTTACTCATAAAGGATTGAATTCTGCAAAGGTTTGGAGTCTACAGAGAAACATGAACAGCATTCAAATCCAGCTGCAGGCATATGGTTTTCAACAGATCATTTCTAGAAATCTGATAAGATCTTATAACATAGCTAAAATAATTCATTAAAAATTTGTTGAGTAGAATTCAACGCCTCAATTCCAGTTTACTCCAAAAAAACCTGACTTAATTTTTCAGGAGACTGGGACTGGATACAGCTGGTTTTTAAAAGTGTCTAAATGGAGCAATTTAATCTTGTTGATATTAATAGTTGTCACCAAGTTATTCCCAATTTAGAGATGCCACCTCATCCAGAGTTTCAGTTGGCTTTGCAAAGGACACACCACAGAATAGAGCCAAGGGTTCACCAGACCTGTCAGCCACAGAAAGGGGTGAACCTACAGCCTTGTGCTGACAAAACATTCCTGGAAGCCTTTTGTGCCAGAGAGAAACGGGATCACAGTTTTGTAACTACCTAATTAGTGATTAGATGGTGACAGACAAACCAAATACCAGGCAGCATGAGTGAAGTGTGCCACAAGGATTTCACACAGAGAACCAGGAACTCGGGACTGGAGACCTTTGCAGACCTCTGTGTGCTCCACAGGAGCAGCACTGAAGTGGCTGCAGCAGAATGAGCAGAGCTACCTCCCAGCCTAAGGGCAGCAGCACTGTGGAGTTGGAACTGCCCACGCCACCTCTTTAAACTGGACACTTTCAGTGACCTCTCTTAACCAGGGGCACAATCTTTCACTGCTGAGCTCTGACGGAGCCTCAGAAAACAAAGGGGACATTTCACAATCCCTCACAGTGAGTCGTTTTCTAGGGCAGCACCACAAAAACCAGAGTTCATCCATCGTGTGTGATACAGGTCTGAGCCTCAGTATCACAAACGGGAGGTCATTACCTGACTCACCTAAAACAAAACAAGGAACAGTCAGCTAGTGAGGGACATGAAAATGCAATGCCATAAGCTGCCTCAAGCAGCAAAGCTGACAGATCATCCCTGCTCAGCTATTTGGATATGGGGCTGCTTTGAAAGCCAGAATGAGCTGGGTTAAACGACAACAATTCCTGCAAAACTGTGCCAAATGATCAAACACAAGCTGGTTTGTTTTGTTTTACTTTGCTTAAACCAGGTACATTTAAGAGTTTGATTTATGAGGTAAGCTCCATAAAGACAATGGCACGACTGACTTTGGGAATTTGGAGGAAGACCAGGAAAACCAGCAGCAGAGTTATAAAACTAAGCTTCAGAAAAAGAGACTTCAGTATATCCAGGGAAATGTTATGAATCCCTAAGGTTTACCCAGGAGAGGAGATGGTCCAAGGCAGCTGCCTGATTGAGATGCTGATTGAAGAGAACTTCAGCATGCAGGAACAAACCGTTCATTAGGAAAGAAGATACTTAGCAGGCCTACATGGCTATGAAGAAAGTTTCTTAATGAAGACAGACACAAAATGTGAGCTTACACGTGGGGTCCAGTCTTGGCAACAAAAGAGAAGCACAGAAGTATTGCTCAGGTACTTGACAAAATGGGAAGGTTTTTTTTCCAGCATAGCTAGAACCAAGACACTCTTAATTCAAAGACATTTAGGGTGACAAGAAAGACTTTTTTTCCAGGGGGAAAAAAAAATCTAGACATGAACAATTTAACATTGTTTTCAGAGAATGCCTATTTCCAATCTCTGTTTAATGTTAAGACTTCCACCATTTTGTTATTTACAATGGACACAGATGACCTGAGCTGCAATGACCAACTACCACAGCAATGCCATCTTGTTTAATGCCAGTTAAAGCAGCGCTCATTTTTTTGGCACTGAAATTAAATGATGGAACATGAGCGCTGATGTTATTTACTCCTAAGATTAAAATGACAATCAAAATATCATTGGGCACAAGTAACAGACAGATTGGCTTCCTGCCTCAGCCACACTTTGCTGTGCTTGTTTATCACCGAGATCATTTGCATACTTCAGTGGATGTTTATGTTAAGATGCTGTTGTAGCATTACCAAGGAACTGTTTATCCAACAATGTTTGTCATCAGCAACCTGAGCCACAGTACTGAAGGAAGGTAAAGACCTTCTCAATGAGGAGACAAAAAAGGCTCAAAGATGTGTTTATGCAAAGTGAAATCTATTTCCAAACAGTGCTGAATGTCACAACTGCCTAAAACAAACAAAAATCTATTACTAGTGTGTTACAAGGAATCTCCAGTTATGAAGAAAATTAACAAAACCCTTTAATGGTTCCTATAGCAAAGGAAAGACTTTCACTGACTATACAGACTGGTAAATTCTGTGTTGGTAAATCTCTAAAAAGCTTCTGTTACTATGAAAGTAATAACCAATATGTCCCTGTATTTTCATTTCCACAGTCGCCCAGAACAGGGACTAAAACTGGTCTCAAAGCTGCAAATCTATGTGGCCTCTCCCTGCACATCTTCTTTGGAGATTTATTTTACTACTGGACCTTCTTCACAAGACTGAACATATTCATATGATAGTAAATCTTGCTGCAAAGCTGATCTCTGCCTATGCTACAGGTTCTACACTTAAAACCCATTGCCTGGAACAATACATTACTTTAAAACGGTATCTATTGTGGGACTGGATAAAAATTACCTTTCCTGGTTTACAGTTTTATTTTGTGCCTCTGTGTGTAAGGAAGGGGTGGTGGAAGGAAAGGTATTTCCAAAACTGAAAAAGAGCTGAGGAAAACTTTGGCATGTGGAGCAGAAGCATATGGCTAATCTACAGCAAGCACATCCAACAGCGCTCGTGTTTGCACAGTGCAGGGGCCTGGACAGCAGCCACAGCATCCCAGCTCCAGAATCAGTGAAAATACACACACCACTTTGGGGAGAGAAAAAAGTTATAGCCTGGAAACTGTTTATAATCAATGTGAACTGGCTGGCTTTTACAGTAGAACATTAGATTAAATAAGATAGCAGAAATATTGAAGCAGTTCTGTGTTTGCTGAGTGCGCACCCAGTGAGATGGAGAATAGAGCAAATGCGTCTGCATTTCAGCTGCAGAAGAAATTCAGATTAGATGCTGCTACACAGGAATTGATAGCGAGTAGGTATTCAATCAGAAACGTGGTTTTCTTTTAAATATTACAATCCCATGGTATAGTACATCACTCGTGTCAAGTTAAATTTAATCATATCAGCATACTTAAAGGAAAAAACTTGAATACCTGCTCATATACCCATGCCAAGAGGGATTATATGAGACTTTATGAAGCCTTTTCCTTTTATTTAATATTCTGATACCTGCATGGAACAATTTTGGTAGGTATTATACCCTCAAACTAATCTACCCTATTGTCATTTTAATGCACAGCAAACATGCCTGAACTCATGGTGACAGCATCGTGTGTCCTGTCAATTCCTGACATTCTTCTCCCGTGTAGCAGCAAAGGCATTTTCCTTGGAACAGCAAAAGCCACAAGGAGTGTTGTTAATTTTCCTGAGAGTAAAGCAATATCATCCTCTGCTTTTAAATGTGTTAAGAACACATTTAAAAAGAAACAGTAACTTATGTGCTCACTAATGCTTGCTGATTTTCGTCAGATTTAGAATCAGGGATGTGAAGGACTGTGCTCTGGAAAAGGTGTCTGAGCAATGCAATACACAAACTGGATGGATTTTTACTGAAATTCATTTTTTCTACACATGTTTAATGTCCTATCTACACAACAGTGAAAAATGATCACTATATAATCCATCAGAAATAAAACAGTTTTCAGCTGCTAGAGACTAAATACAACAAAAACTTTGAAACACGCATTTAATTCTGGGGAAGTGATCAAAACTTTTAAGTGACACATATGTCAGGCACGCACTTAGGCAGACCCAGTCTACCTCAGAAGACATGAAGGCTGGGTGGACAAAATCCAGGACCCAAAATAGGGAGCTGAGAGGCACAACCAACCCCTACAAACACACCGGGTCTGTTTTGCCAAACCTTTTTAGTGAATTCTCCTCTCTTCTCATTCAGATCCTGATTCAATTTTCCCAATATTTTAAACCTCCCTTTGCCCCCTCCCTCTTCCTAATATTGCCCTTCTTTACCACTTCCTCTTTCTACACCTACCCACAACAATCTGATTCTCCCCTTTAGTACTGACTGCAGTAATTGAGAGCAGATACAAAATGCTATCTGATTGACATATAACACATTAATTCTGCCTTAGGCACTGAATGAAAGCAACGGATGACCTCCACATGTATCTTAACTTTGATGCAACATCTCTCATGCAATTGAGAGCTATTCTGAACAGAATCAGGCTACAGGACTGGTACAATTGAGAGAGCTTTTTCATCTGTTCTCATTCATTCCAGATACCATTGTAGCCAATTGATCCAGGATTCGGAGGATGAAAATGTATTTTGGAACTTGACACAACTGGAGACACCCATTTGTTAGTCTTGATGAAAGGATAAGTTAACTTATACTTACATATTGTATCTATATATACATATAGATATTGTGTAAATAACCACAAAGGGTTCACTGCTCCTCGGTTGACTTCATGTATTAACAAAAATGTTCCGAGTTTAAACTAGATTCCTAAATTCTACTGCTATTAATATGACCCCTGCCAACAGTTCTAAACATAGTAGGTGGCGGAAAAAAGAAAAAAAATCAAATCAGTTAATTTCAGTTAACAAAAGGTCAAAATGTAAATTTAAATCTTCCTATAAAGAGGTCTGCAGTGACAACCAGCATCAATGAAGAAAAGCAATGCACACTGAATTCAATTTTAGTGCCACACACACATATATGTGTTCATGGCATCAAACTAAGAACCAGATTCAATGGAGTTACGAAGCACAGTAAATTGATCTAAATATGTTGTTTGCTAATAAGGATTATGAAATAAAATTTTCAAATTATTATTTTAACTTCATTTTAGTAACACAGATTGAACATCAGTTAAACAACCTGAACTCAAGACCTCTCACACGCTTCAGAAGCAAACAAATTATGATATAAAACATTTCCAATTAAACAGAGAATATGACATTAACTCAAACAATTCAAGCGGGGCACATTGCAAGATCCTCTATTGCTCTATGCAGGAAACTGAGAGCAAGGTGAAGCTACCCTGAACTCGAACTCACCTTCTCTCTTTCTTGGTCTTTGACAATGTAAACCCTTTATATTTTGTTTGCATTTCTTACAAACATAAACCAGAAATTTAAGAGCATAGTTTGCTGCCAGAATTTGCTTGCTAACATCTTACATTCTGTGAATCTGAAAGAGCAACATCATTGCACCTTTGCAGTTACAAATAAATAAATAAATTAGCAAGCTACTACACACCCTGAGCCACAGAGCCCAGCTAAATGGGGGTTCCCATTGTCTTAGGTTAAAAGAGTTTTAATAGAATTACACAAAATGACAAATATTTTAAAACTAAAAGCAGAGCACCCAACAGTCCTGTGCAGAAACTCACAAAAAGTAACCTTTCCCTTCAGAAAAGCAAATTTCTGATGCCAACAAGCTCCACAGCAACACTGTAATTTGCAGGCCCTCGAGTTCTCCTATTCCTCTGCAAGTTTTAAAAATAATCTCTGGTTGTTGGGTTTTGGAGTTTTTTTGTTGTTGTTGTTTGTTTGTTTGTGGGTTGTTTTGGTTTTGTTTGGTTTTTTTTATTTAGGTTTTGCTTTCTTGGATTTTTTTTAGAATAACTTCAGGCGAGTTTTATTTAAAAATTGCCTGTGGTTCATCCACAAATAGCACTGGGTTTTGAAACACAAGTTACTTAAGTATTGGACAGGAATAATTGATCCACCCTAACAAAAGCCTCTACAACTGTATTAGCCAGGTATATACTATCAGTCAGCCGTATGTTAACTGCAACCTAGAAAAAAAACAAACAAACAAACAAACATGGAATTGAGATGAAAACTAGCTTTGGTACATGCTTTCAGGAGGAAAAAAAAGAAAAAAAAATCTGCCATGATTATAAAAATAATCAGAAGTGGGTGAAGATACTCAGGAGCATGTATATCGCCAGTTCGCATTTCCAGTCTGCTCAGTGCAGCAAAGTGGTTAACTGGATTCAAAGCAGGTCTCTGAAAACCAGTGGTAGAAGAGACACCAATATTCATAAATAATTGTCTGGAACTCATCTCTTTTTTCATGTATGAAACTTCTACTTCCCAGAAAACTTTATTGTGCAGCATCACCTCTGACAACCAAACTGCCTCTCTACAGAAAGCAGAATTTTCTCATGGACTGTGGAAGAAAAGAGGAATTTGAGATGTTTTCAAGAAAGCAACCAGATGGAGCAGACAGAGAGAGCTTGGTTTCAAACAAGGCAGTCCTTTCCCTTGAACGAGTTCACCAGGATTACAAGTTCAGTAGAATCCAAACTTTTACATTCAAATAGAACCCAAAATTTTTGCACGTTGCTGCAAATGGCAAAGCACTGAACCTCTCTGGCAGCAATAGGGCAATTTGCACAGACTGCACAAGGTGCATTTCACTTTGAAGAGATAAATATGTCCCATGAAGACTCTCTGCTGAACGTGTTTTTCGTTTCACGATCAGTGGCTTTGCTTTGCAGAAATTGTTCCATTTTTTTTAACTCTAAGCCCCAGGACTGAGCAAGAACAGTGCAGTAGAAGCATAGTTATGAAGCAGCAAGACAAATCTATTTCCTGAGATACTCTGTTAGATCAGATTTTGGGATGTGTGCTGTTTTTATGAATATACTGCATTTCACAGTCAGATCATCATCAAGGAAATGACAATGCCCAATGTGTCACCCTCTGCAAGGTCAGAGGAAATTTGGAAGCTCCTTACATGCATCTGCACAATCACCTGGATTGGCTTTTTGGACCCTAAAAATGGTTCCGTGTATGCAACCCAGCTCTCCACTGAATCAGACAAATTCTGGGCACACAATATATTTATTCTGTCTCAACCAGGCAACTGTGAGCATCCAGCTGGAGATTGCTGAAGTTCCACAGTTGTTCCTGCAATGATCCTTGTGGGTACTCCCTCCACTTAACAGCAGACTTACAGAAAACGAGCAAGGTAAGGACAATATGCAGGAATATCCCTTGACCAGCAGTAAGGGAAATATGCAGTAATTACTCTCTTTACAAGAACCATTCATTCTGCCAATTTATTTTCAAATGTGAGCAGAGACACTTAGATTTGAAAGAAGTCTGCACTTGTGAACTCAGAAAAACAAATACCCTTGCTAGCTTAAAAACACACATTCACTCACAGGAGAAGAAAGACTGCAAAAGGAATAAATACTTGACCTGGTCACTGGAAAATAAAAATCTGCCTGAAGTCTCAACAGAAGCGATGGCAACCCTTTAGGTTATACAAGTGCACACATAAGGCTGTTATTTTTCATGGATTTAACATACTTCTTCCCTTCTGTTTGCGTTCAATGATACTTTGATCTAAAAACAAAAGGGTGACAGAGGATTCCATTCAGTAAGGAGATAGGAGAGAAAGTGGCAGCTGGACGAACCCCATCCCTGCAGGGGCAGACACGCAATGGCAAGAGAGCCTAGACGTACAGACAGTAATTTAAACATTTGCATGTCTGTCTACACCCATTTTATCCAAGCACTAAAGACAAATACTGTGCAAACTCTCCAGACAACTTGTTCCAATGCAAAACTGTTCTCATGGGGAAAGCTTTTCTTCATAACCACTTATTCCAGTTTTGCAGTCTGAGTTGTCTCTCATCCTCCCACCACGCACCTCTGGGAAGAGACTTGCTCCATCTTGATCCCCTCTCGGTAAGCATTTCAAGGCAGCTGTTAGGTCACACTGCAGCCTTCCCTCCTCCAGCCTGAACAAGCAGAGGTCCCTCAACCTCTTACCATATTCTCCAGCACATCCTGGGGGCCCTGTGCTGAACCTTCTTTCTTGTGTTGGAGACCACAAACTGGGCCAAGTACCTTGGATGCAATTTAACAAGTACCAGGAAAAGGGAGAAAATCACTTCTGTCAATTCACTGGTTCCTCCCCTGCTCATCTATCTCAGGATACTGTTGGCTTCCTCTGCTGCCAGAGCAAACACACTCATCCAGCAGAAATTCAGTGTTGGAAATGCCCACGGATGCACGGCATGGAGATCTGGTCAGATGTGAGCATGTCCCAGCTGCTTGCAGAACCCCAGGTCTGAGGGCAGAGTGCTGATGGCTCTTTGTGACAGCACAGGAACCTTGGGTAGTCCCACTACAACCTTTTGGTTGCAAACAAGAAACAGCTCTGCACTACAGAAGTTTCAAACTGGAGTCAGAATTTCAGTAATTAAGATTTCTAGTAATAAGGATGCAAACATGTCTATTTTTTAAAGAAAATTCTGACCAATCAATTTTACTTTTGTGAATCAAAAAAAGGCTCTACAGCCATTCCTCATAGCAGCCATTACCTGACATGATCATTTTAACACAACAACTGAGATAAACAGAAGAGAGAAAGAGCAGGACAGATAATGGGTGGTAGAATACATATTTTCAAAGTAAAAAGAGACAAAGATATTACAAACACAAGCACTCACATGGGGAACCACATCACCCATCACAAACCCATTATTTGATAGGTTTCTTAGGAGGCAGGAGAGCTCTTCACCCTACCCCTACCCCATTTAGCACATGAGCCTGTCCCAACGGGGAGCTCTGATCCAGCCAGGCACAGCCCCTCTGCCTGCGGGTACTGCCACACCACGCAAATGGAGCTGTAGAGAGAAATCAACTCATCAGTCACAATCACGAGGGGACACTGGGCACTGCAAAAGGATTGGTGTTTCAGCCCTGCTCAGGCCTTTCCTAGCACCACTCTACTTTTAATTAAATACCACCTCGAGTGCTTTATTAGCATCAGAAATCTCAGCGTTGAAGGCTGGCATCCTGCAATGCAAGTGCTGGAGCTAATTGGAAACGAGAAAGAGAAACACGTTCATTGCAAATTGTGGGATTCCCCTACCAGAAATGAGCTACACCCTGGAATAAAAACTTGCCTTTCTGTGGATTTAGAATAATATATTAAATAGCTTTTATTAAGGTGAAATCTTTTACTTTGAACCACACGCCTGCTATTGTCTTTCTTAAATAAAGCCAGATTTAGCTGTATCCACCAGACCATTGTTAGAATTTAAAAGATTCTTGGCTTATGGTTAGCTGATAAGAGCCTTAATTCTTCTTCTTCTAACATTTGATACACTAATTTAAATTTTTTCAGACTTGGCACACTCAAGGGCTTTTTGCCTTACTTCCCTGGATATACATAAGCTAGTCATTACTATTTATGAAGGCGATGAAAGGAAACATTAAACAGTCAAAGAAATAGAAATCTTAGAATCTAACACAGAGAGTGCAACAGCAGGATTAAAAACAAAACAAAATGAAACAAAAACCTGAAGCAAACACAAAGACATTTGCAATTTAAAGCAATACAATATAGCAGAAAAGCAGTTGTCTCTTCACTTGACTGCCAAGTGACCTGACTCAGGATTTTATGGCTTTTCCCAGGAACAAGCTGAGAATATTAGTAGCATCCAAAACTTAGCAGAGAAATCACATTAACGTGCACAAAAGCGAGGAGGAGACAGAACTTCTGATTTGAGTGATAAACTGAAGATTTTCCTAATTTTTAGGGACAATAATATGGAAATAGAAAATTGCTTTTGGCCAGCACCTTCTTAGATAAATATACCTTTAAGGAAAAGTGCTGAATGAGGCCTATACATGGCTTATGTCCCACTCAGCTAATTAGGGGGAGGCTTTCTTGTTTAGTTTTGTGTATCACACTCATTTTTAATGTCTGAGTTAGGTGATTTCCAAATGCAAATAACACCTCAAATATTATCAATCAAAAAACACTATAGCTTTTTAAATATACCATATACTGTTGTTGGAATAAAGTCCAGAAAGATCAACTTAAACTTAGCCTGAATTTAATTTTTCAACTATCAACTAAATGCTAAACACTAATGAAAATACTCTTACTTCCAAGGGAAACAGATGGCTTTAAATAGTTACTTATTTCAACATATGGAAACCAATCACTGAACTATGAAGAATCAAACAGCAAACTCTATCATTATTAATTTTGACTAATAAGAAAAAAATGCAAGAAAGATACAACACATAAAAGAACCCAGCTTCTAATGTTTGCTTCAGTTTAAACTGCAACAGAAAAAGGAAGGTTTTAAAAATATTTGTTTGAGCTACAATGTTAGATTCTGTTCAGAGCACTGGTTCAGGTTTAAAAAAACAAACCAAAACAACAAAGCCCCACAATTTTTGTAGAAAATAGCAATTTGTGAGGCATGTACATTTTTACATTCATCTGCCACCTTAAAGCCCCAACAATTACAAATTCCCTGTGAACAGTTCTCTCACCGTGAGCAGGCACAGAGGAGCTCCTGGAGCTTCCCCTGAACCAAAGCTGCTCCCGAAACAGAGCACAAAAAACATTTGTGAAGGGAACAGCTGACAAGAGATTTTATCAGAAGGAAGCACAAGAACCCCCAGTGCAGGGAGCAGTGAAGGTGTGACAGAGCTGCACGGCTCGTCCTTGGCACGGGCCAACAGAGCAGAGCTCCCTGTTCCAACAGGCAAAGCAAATTAAAGCTGTATTAAACTGCAAATGAAACGACAACCAACACACCAGCCTTGCTGCTCCTGTGGAAAGCATTGTCATCAGCAGTGGAACGATGGCTGGTGCTTTGGAAAAGTATTAAGAGCAAATGAATCTTACCCTGGTCTTATCATTGCAGTTTTCTTCAGTCAGGGACGTAGAGGTTTGCCAGTTAAATCTGTGTCAGTTTTTGGACTTTCATATAATATAGCTTAAGTGAACTAAACTAGTTTATTCTGCCGTCTCAGGCAGCTGGCAACTTTCTAAAGCTGCGGCAAAACTTCGCCATTTTTGCTTCGTTCTTTTTCTTTTTTTTTTTTCTATCAGCTTATATAACAATATATTTTAAAGGTACCCCTACATTATCCTCAGCTGGTGGGCAGAATTGTGCTGTCTTTAGAATAGTTTTTAGGAGTCTATTTCTTAAAAGGTAAAAAAAAAGGCTGCTTAGGCGTTCCATGATTTCTGTGCAGAACATTCCCTATGTGGGAGTGCCTCATCTGCATAGTGGCATGTGGGTAGGATTTGGACAAGCGCACTGAAGGATGTGACAATCAAAATGGGATATGTGGGAAATCTCTTTTAAATGTAAAAAGACCTCGCCCAGCTTTCACTAACTTAAGTAAACATGATTTCCAAGGGAGGAATGAATGCATAAACTATCATGAGGCAAAAACGAGCTGCGAGCACTGCAATTTCTGTTGCGTACTAAAATACACCCAAGAAAATTTTCTTATTCTGTCCTAGGTCTAACACAGCAAAAAATCAGTGAGAAATGGAATTTTGATCAATGTTAAAAATGTGCATGTGATTTTTCCAGCTAATGACATGCAGAACAAGTTATAGCTGATTTCTGCCACTGACATTCTGTCAATGTAATAACAGATCCTTCTTTTGACGTAACTTGACTGCCATTAGCATTCCAAAAATAGTGAACTGCTTTGTTAATATCTCCTCAGAAAACTGAAGTAAAAATGTAAAATAGAAGGCAACCTGGGCCAGCCTCTTGTGCACAGAACTCATCTCCAATGCACTGCTCTCTAGAAATGTGCAAATCCAGCTCCTCACCAGCCTGGCAGAGAGTAAATTCCCAGTTTGAACCAAGCTGAGATTACTAGCCTGCAAGCAGAAGCCAACATGAAAGCTTGATTTTTTTCAAGCAAGAGATGTTTTGAAGCAGTCCATGGAGCTGTCCTCTTCCTTGAAAACGGAGCTGACCAGCCTGACTCACGCTCTTGGCTGGAAAATGAGACAATGTCACTGCTTCTGAAAAAACGGCCAAGACTGTTCCCAGGCCTGTCTTTGCATGATGTGATCACCCAGCAACTACACTGGTTCTAGGGAGGCTCTTGCAGCTTTCACGAGTTCCCAGCCTGGTCCACTCCACTGTGGTGTATTTGATGAGGAGGTGCCTCCTTGTGCTGGACATCTGGTGCAGGACTGAGACTTGCGCAAGTCTAAAATAATTTCACTAAAATCAACGTGTTAACGTAACTTGAGAAGCTCCTTTCCTGCAAACACAAACCTCAGCTTTCAAATAATCCTAAACAATATCCATTGTAAAACTTCTGTGTTTTGTAGTTCAGACACAGGTTAGGTCATCCTAAAATACAGAAAAGTTTCTGTCTCCTAATTTTTGTGCCAAAGGAACGTTTATAGGTAACTTCATTCACAAACAGCAGCAATAAAGTAAACTATAACCTAAACCAGTGTGTTCTGTGCTACTAAACAGTTCCTTACATTTTTAAACATATTTGGTATATTATAACATAAAAGATGCAGCACTTCAATGTTAAACAAATGAATGTAAACCAATTGTTATTTGAAGTTACCACGTCGTAAAAATAACATATAATAGAAAAACAAGCAGGAGAATGAAATATGTTATAAACAGCTGGGGATCTGGATTATCCAAAGTGACCAACCTATTCTAATTCTTATTATTACTATCTTGCAAAAAATTCACAGCCAGGTAAAAATGAAAACAAAAATAAATAAATAAATAAGTAAATAAATAAATAAATAAACAACGAACAAACAAACCACAACCCAAACAAAATAATAAAAACCAACTCAAACCACCTTTCTGGAAGGATTAAAACACCTCTCAAAGCTGTATTCAGGTGGCATTTTCCAGATTAACCTGGAGGTGCTGAAGACCTCTGAGGGGTTTTTTCTCTCTGCTGTGCAATGCTAGCACCAGTTCCAGCCCAGTATAACCATGCCATCTTTTAAGTGCCAAGACACCTCATAAGATTCTGTTAAAAAAAAAAAAATCCAAGAATGTTTCACATTTCTCTATGAGCAGCTTAAACTCAGACTTTGCCTGTGTGCAGATGAACACTCACACCTCTCCCTCTGCCAGCCCTGCTGTAAACACAGACTGCTGCACTTCAGCCAACCTAGATGTTTACAGAGCGAGCCTGAGCTGCCTGTTCTGATCATTTCATTTTATCTTATGTCATCCCATGGTCATTAACATCCAGGTTTAGCAGTGAAACCATTTAATTGTTCAGCCAAATAATGGATTTCTATTTACTGTTACATCAGTGGCATTAAGAATTCCTACTGCCTAGAGTATACAACAGAAAATTAAAAATAAAAAGATGCTCACTTCACAAACACAAGAGACGTACGGCTGCAGCATCAAGTGATTCATATCAATGACATACAAAAGACATGCAAAAAACAAAAGCAAAACCACCTCTGTGGGGTTTAAATCTAAAACAGGTTTGGGCAAAATAAAACTTGAGTCTGGACCAGGCACTGCCTGTATCTGCTACAGCTGCTCAAAAAGGCAGATGTCTGAATTTTGTAGCAGATTTAACAACATGACTGTGGTGCGTTGTTAAAAATCAAACCCACCTGCCTTTTCATGCAAAAGGAACATTAAATGCTCCTTCTCAAAGGCAGTCCCTACACGCTAACCCTGGACCTGGTGCTGCAGCTGGGCTGCCAAGCTGCCAGCCTGTGGTACCTGCAGCAGGGCAGGGGTGTCAGGAAAGGGAATTCTACTAGATCTGAGAGAAGGGGATCCCCTATTTGCTTGTTAGAAATTCTCGACTGGGATTTGGTCTCTTTTTGTTCAGAGACTTGAAATTTTGCCTTTAAAACACCTGCTGTAAGAATATCCACCCCAATAATGACTCAGACGACATTTCCTACACATGTGCCCACAAGAGCATTACAAATGTGAGAAACAGTAAGGAGGTAAATCCTGTTGTTCCCAGATCAAATACTACTGGGCTTATTTGGCACTGGTCTACATTATACAATACAGAAAGAAACAACACCTCAGAAAGCAAATAAAGAGGTAGTTATTGCTACAAACTAATCTACAGCTAAATGTAAATTAACTGAAGATAAAAAACATTGCAAATGACATAAGGAAGATACAGATGACTCCAAACGTAACGTGTCTGAGAGAAAAATCACAAACTGAGTCACACAGAGCCAGATAAAAAGGGAATTGTGAAGATGCTGAACAGGGGCTCCACAAGAGCTTCTCTTTCTGGAAAAGGGAGGAATGTAGCATTTAGTTAAAGAGTCCCAAGTGAAGATGCTCACTTCCTGCTATGAAAGGGATGCAAGGGCAAGAACCACAGATAACCAGCAAACCCCAGTGCCTCTACATAATCGAATCTCCCAAACCTAAAACCAGTATCTGGGGAAAAAAACCCACCAAAACCAAACCAAAAAAACACACATTATCTCTCAAAGAAACAACAAAATCCATAGGGAGAGACTATGACACACCATTGCTTGTCCTAGTCAACACAGTTACTTTTAATTTAAATACAAAGCTTAACTCACAAAAGTTTGGGGTTTCTTTTTTAATTTTTTTTTTTTTTATTTCAATGTCTCACATCAGATCACTTCTAGTCCCTTTTGGGACTATGAAAAGAAGAGAAGACAAAGGAAATTTAAAAAGGTTACTCGTTCTTGATCTCTCTTTCAGGTATGCACATGCTCCTGAAAAACAATGTCAAGCAGGAACAGCAATAGCCAAGAAAACCTCAACTTTCACTTTCATTTTCTTAGATAAATACAACTGCATCAATCCCAACACAGCAACACCAATTTAAACTTATTTCTCAATGAACTACTTTTTGCAGTGCTTGTATTTCATGGAACAAGCACTAATCACTTACAATACTTGGTCTATGTTTTCTAAATTCCATTTTTTTCTAATGTTGTGATTTTAAGGATTGTCTGCTTAAACCTACCAGAGCAAATTACTTTAGCCCAGTGAACCCATTCAAAAAATTACAATCCAAGAATGCCTCTAACACTAAGATTTTTTCAAAAAGACAAGTACCAATCTTTTATTTTATGTCTTTGCAGCACTATTTTCTTTCATTAGTATTGAGTCAGTTTAAGAGAACCCATTTTCTGTGACTGATTATGGCTATCTGCCATACACAGATTTAAATGTGGAGAGAAAGATCCTCAGCTGATCTGCATTCTCAAAAATGCTCCTTGCAATTCAGCTCAATATTTTGATGTTGCCAGAATACAGGTTTGACATTTTGAATACAGGACAATTAAACTATTTTGTTAACAGCCCAAACCCAAACAACAGATAAGTGATAGTACACAAAGGCAAAAGGGAAGAAAGACCCAGCAACAAATAAATCCACACTGTTTCATCGCTTCTATTCAGAAATCTCTTGTGGTCTGGTCCGTTTAGCACCTGCTAAGCCTAAACTCCTCTTAAAAAACTGTCAACAGCTGAGGTACAGATTCATTTTCAGTTCTGATCCCTTGCTGGTGTAAGCACCGTTCGGAAAAGAAAAGTCATCCTTCTGGTCCTGCTCTAGTTCACAGGCACAAAAAAGGGTATGGATTGGTCTCGGGCAGAAGCCAAAAGAATTAAAACAAGCCCCTGTGAACTTGCCTCGCATGTAACTGCTGCCATCTTAATAAGGTGAGAGCAGCCTTTAAATCCCAGGCAGCTTCAGAAGCTGCAGCCCAGTCCCTGCCATATGGAGACAGCCTGGAATCTGTCAAGTTCACTTAGTGAATTTTATCTTTGGGGAGTCAGTCAGGCAAGCTAGATCAGAATAAACAGGATGCTGTTGAGATCTGGAGGCTAGTGCTGGTACAGGCTGGACTACTGAACCAAAAAAATCCGTTTTAAATAAACATGTGGTACCCAGAAAAATTAACAATAATTAAAACTGTGTAGGCACAAAAACAGCTATGTGGGATTTTGACCGGGTTCTGAAAGAGGCTTTTCTCCCTTTGACTACAGGGAATAGCCATTATTCCTAATATAGAAAGATATAATGACAACATTTAATGCTTTATATCAGCTCCAAGTATCAATCGTTTAAAATATCCTATTTAAATATTGTGCCTAATTAGACAACCTTTTTATAAGTGTTCAAGGAAACATAACACAGAGAGCAATGTCATGTTCACACAATCTCCATGCAAGCCCAAGCTGCTGCTTCATGCTTCAATAGGAGATGAAAATCTGTGGTCTCCAAACCTATCAAATTCTGTTCTGATGGATGGGGATAAGATAGACTTTGTTGTGCTCTGGGTAAAAGCCAGAATGTTAAATGTAATCTTCTGCACATGCTTTTACTGATATTCAGCATAAAAATAAGCCTTATCCATTTTTATTAGTTGGTCTGAGCCAGAACCAATTCTTTTGATGTCACCTAGCTTATAAAATGCAGCACTATAGGCAAGGAAGGTTTTAAAATGCTTCATAGACTTTATCCATTATATTAATGGGTTTCAAACTGCAATCTGTGGAGCACTTTGTGGTGCTGATCCACAGGCAGCTGGCCAGTCACCTGGAGCTGGCTCCTCTCCTTGTTCCCCTCTGTTTATTCCCTATAAAGACAGAGCTGAAAAGGAGCAAACAAAAAAAAGGACATAATGCCATTTTAAATGTTATTTTTCTAGATAAACACTTACAGTCCTTGCCACGTGAGCATCCCGAGAGGGAAGGACTGTGCAGGTAGGAGAGGCAGCACAGCTCGCTGGCACCGTGCGCCGGGGACCGCACCGGGCAGGAGGGGGACGAGGAGGAGAACAAGAGAAACAATTGTTTTACTACAGCATTAATCTGATTAAACTTGAAACTGAATTGTTAAAACAGCTCGTCTTTCAGCATTCCCCTGTTTTTCAGGCAACAAGCTGTATTTTACCTCATCCCCCAGCAAGATGAACTTGCCCTGCCTTGATATTTTTCAGAATTATTTTCTGTTTAAACCACTTCTTTAAAGAATGTACTGGGAAAAACTCTTTAGAAATGACATTTTGCACTGGGAAAAAAACCCAAAAAACCACACTTCTATGAATACTTCAAGTGTCACTTAAGATTCACCCAGGGAATTCAAGTCATCTCTTTAAACAAAATAAGCCAAGAAAGCTACACTGACCTGGGTCACCAGGGTAGAAAAGGCTTCTGGGAACCTAATCTTTAAATCATAATTACTAAGAGATCTCTATTTACCGAATCATTAAAAAAATAAAATAAAAATTGTTTCTATGCTGATAGACATTAAATTAAATTATTTCTTATTTTCAGATATGCATTTTCTGTGTATTTTAGCTGGCTTCCCCTGGCTCTATCACTTCACCTTGACGGAGAAATGTAGCCACCACATGAGATTTTGGAAGCTGTGCAGTTACACCAGTCAGCCAACCCTAATAGCAGAGTATTGCTTAACAGTGAACAGATTCAACAGCTGAAATCATTTAAGCTATCAGTAATAGCTGTTATTAGACCACAGAAAATATTTGTGAGTGCATGCCCGAGCAGATTATAAACAGCACACAGTAGGAGAGAGGTTCATTCAGAGCAGCACGGGAATGTGTCATTCACTGGTCCCAGTTCCACAAAAGGGGCTGGGGAACAGCCAGATCTGTTCCACCTGGGAACAGCCAGATCTGTGCTCCACTTCCACCTGGGAACAGCCAGATCCGTGTTCCACTGGCACTTCCACCTGGGAACAGCCAGATCTGTGCTCCACTTCCACCTGGGAACAGCCAGATCCCTGCTCCACTGGCACTTCCACCTGGGAACAGCCAGATCCCTGCTGCACTGGCACTTCCACCTGGGAACAGCCAGATCCGTGCCCAACTGTCACCTTCCACCTGGGAACAGCCAGATCCGTGTTCCACTGGCACTTCCACCTGGGAACAGCCAGATCCCTGCTTCACTGGCACTTCCACCTGGGAACAGCCAGATCCGTGTTCCACTGGCACTTCCACCTGGGAACAGCCAGATCCCTGCTTCACTGGCACTTCCACCTGGGAACAGCCAGATCCGTGTTCCACTGGCACTTCCACCTGGGAACAGCCAGATCCCTGCTTCACTGGCACTTCCACCTGGGAACAGCCAGATCCGTGTTCCACTGGCACTTCCACCTGGGAACAGCCAGATCCCTGCTTCACTGGCACTTCCACCTGGGAACAGCCAGATCCGTGTTCCACTGGCACTTCCACCTGGGAACAGCCAGATCCCTGCTTCACTGGCACTTCCACCTGGGAACAGCCAGATCCGTGTTCCACTGGCACTTCCACCTGGGAACAGCCAGATC
>VZTJ01006424.1:1962481-1994443 GCA_013397795.1 Orthonyx spaldingii | reverse complement strand
CCTTCCACCTGGGAACAGCCAGATCTCTGCTCCACTGGCACTTCCACCTGGGAACAGCCAGATCCCTGCTCCACTGGCACTTCCATCTGGGAACAGCCAGATCCATGCTCCACTGGCACCTGGGAACAGCCAGATCTCTGCTCCACTTCCATCTGGGAACAGCCAGATCTCTGCTCCACTGGCACTTCCACCTGGAAACAGCCAGATCTGTGCTCCACTGGCACTTCCACCTGGGAACAGCCAGATCCGTGCTGCACTGGCACTTCCACCTGAGAGCACAACAACACATTGCTCCACCACAACAATGTGGGCACCTTAGTTTTAAATTAAGGAACGTCTGCAAGTGGCCCTAATTTGTCCTTTACCGTGCAGCCTAATAAAGCCCAATACCGAAATATTTGCTACACATGATGATTAAAAATCCTTGTTTTTCAATTAAGCAATTTCCTGCTTAAACTTAGGGTATCTCTCAGCCCAGAAGTTTTCTTTTCAGAAAGATGAAATCTCTCACAGTAAATGACACGTACGTGTCTGCTTCAGACATCAGGAAAAAATTATTTCCATCTTACATCTTTCATCCAAATATATATAGATCATAACATTATCATAAACCACTTATTTTCTTTTGTTTCCAATGATAACTTTTAAGTAATTTTAAAATATATTCTAAAGTATTTTTCACTCATTCATGTGAAAAAACCTCCAGATTATTACTTTGCTTATAGATCAAAAAGATAGCTTTGCCAATTTTTATCTTTTTTTTTTTTTTTTTAATGGAATCTTCATAGACAATGATATACACTGGTCATAAAAGCACTATAAAAGGGTAAATCTTTAGCTAGTTACCAGCAACAGCTTTAAAAAAAAATTTAAAAATCCCCAAAAAAACCTGTCCTATGCTTTTAGCTCTCACTTCACAGCATTCTACAGAAAGTAGGAGAAGCATCAGTAACATCTCATCCTAACTTTAGTAAGTAGTAAGCAATGATACCCAAATAAGTGTGTTTTGTTTAGAATTTTTCTTTCTCACGTGGAGGAGGAAGAAGCCATAAGCAGATGTTGCAGCATTTCCCATGATCATTTCATGGCAAGTTTTATGAAAAGTCTCCAAGCCCCATGACCAGGAATAAAAGCAAAAGCACTAAGACAGGCACACATTAAAGAGAACATTTCCCAGAGACTCATCATACATGATTTATCACACCAAGCACAGGTCTCACACATGTTCTTTGTGAAACAGATTTGCTCAACTGCCCTGACAAACACCTGAAGTTCAAGTAGTTCCAGTGAGCACACAAAATCAGTGAATCACCATTCAGGAGCTTGATGACACCTTTCATTCATAAATACTAAATAAAAACCTTTCTTTATAGGAAAAAAAGCTGGAACCTTCACCCATACTCCCATCCTGCCACGTTTGGAGCATCATTCCTTGCTGTCTCTATGCTTCACAGTAAACTCTATAAATAGGTAAGGATGTCTGAACTTCTGGTCATGTTTATCTGACTTTACTATATCTGCTTTGGGGTTCTCAAGATACTACTCAGCAATGCTTTATTCTCTAACTCAATGTTAAATAAAATTACGCAAAACCTAATTTTCAATAGGACAGTTTTACAGTCTTGAATTACATTTTTACTCTGTCATTAAATATTTCATTGATAGTCCTAGGAGTATCCTTATTCACAAGTCAAATATATTAAAGAGGAACTCCTCTTTTACACACCCTTTAATTGAGCAAAAATGGATAAACTACTGTGCAGGACTCAGTGACTGGAGACCAATGAAGACAGACCATGACTTCCACTAAATTAAAAAATAGCAACACCAACAAAATCAGTTCAAACAAACTGTAAATCCACTCACCCAACTTGTAAAGATTCCATAATATCTTAACCTTTATCTCCATACCTTCCCTGCAAGCCTTCATGTTTCCTTTTCATTTTTTTACTTCATCAACTAGACAGTCTACATCTTCAGAATTTATTGGAGGTTCTGAGTCTGGAGAATCCCTGGGTGTGTTCTAGGAAGCACCAATTTCAAAGCAGTATGAAAATGACTGTACAAACCTGGATGGTGACTGTGACAGCCGTGAGGAAGTTGATTAATCCATTATTATCTTGGTCCTTTCTTTGCAAGAAGAAACCCTTGAGAAGAACCCTTGCAAGAAGAACCCTTGAGAAGTATTTATTCTCCAATATACTGATTTTTTTTTTATTTTTTTTTTTTGAAGTGCCGTTAGCCATTGTGGCATTCAGGTAGAATGAAAATGGGAGGAGGGAATGAGCAACTCCTGGGGAACACATCCCCTTGCAGCACAAACCAGCACTGCAGGGAGATTTCTGCCTGTGGGCTTCCCAGAAATCTGTAATCCTGAAAGACAAGGAGTAAAACAACAACTACAAACGGGCTGGTAGTGACAACATTCTGCTAATGCTCTGTCCAGGCTAAAGATGTTTCCTGTCAGTGACCTGAGGTGTTCCTGAGCAGGACTGGGGTAGGAACTGGCCCAGGCCCTGCTGCCTGGCTCAAGGACTGTTCCAGCAGTGGCTGTTGCCATTAATAATGCCAATAATTACCAATTCATGCTGCTCCTTCTGCAAGCACGAGGTTTCCAGAAAGATCATGTGGGATACCAGCACATTGTGAGTCAAAATGTAGTATTTAAAAAAATAATTATCTTTCTGAATTAATATAGAATTTAAATGTCTACAAGAGATTAATAGATGCTACAATGATTGCAAACTTATGTAGATTTTTGTGAGAAATGATATTTAGGTTTTCTATCAAGGTGTGGAAAAATCAAAAATAATTATCTGTTTTTCAGGAGACTTGTAAGGAAGGTTTCTGGCATACTGTCACCAATTCTAATCTAAATATATTTCAAGCTTGATTTAAATTTAAGGTAGGTCACATAGGATCTTATTTCAATTCATTTCCAAAATGTGTATCCTTTTATGTACCTCTGATGATAAAAAGCAGGGTACAGAAGATGGGATATTTTCCATCTTTTTGTTGTTGAACAGGACGTTCAAAGGCTCTGTCAAGTATTTTTGCTGGGTGCGTTTAATCCTAGAGCTCTCAGACACAGCTTGTTACCTTCTTTCCACTTCAGCACAGTTTCCTGATGTATTTATGAGGCTGAGACTAAACTAGGTCTGCTTGAAAAAAGCAAAACCTAAGGAAAAAAAAAATCATTTTAACCTGGTTAGGCTGAATCCCTGTTAACCAGCTCAAAGTTTTTATGGTGTTGTAAAAACCTGGAATGGCAAAGAGAGGCGTTATAAACAACATGTGTCTGAAGAGGATGCAGCACAGTAAGATTTCATTGCAAATACTGCCAAATTTCATAAATATCAGATTATAAATGTGTACTTTGCTGTTAAGACCCTGCAAGAAATGGTGGCTGTATGAAAGAGGAGAGCAATACAGCAGAGCCACTGCTCTGAGAGCAGCTCAGATTCTTGTTGACATGTGGTGTAGGAAACATTTAATGGTCTGAAGCTGGTTTGTTCAGGAAATGGCTCTCTTTCTTTCATACCAAACAAACAATCAACACTGATGTTGGCAGGTGCTCTTATCTCAGAAATCAAGCTGAAAAATGAACCCAAATGGACAAATCCCACCATTCAGACTGAGGGAGGGATCTGTCTCCATCAGAGAACCACCCCACTTGTTTGGCATTTCTGCATCCTGGAAGGCATTTTGGGGATTAAATTACAGGGTGCAGCTGTAAATTTAACATTAATATAAAGGTGGTGAAGCTGAAGATGAATCAGGTACCATAGAAATAAATACTTACTGGAAAGAGCTCCAAAATATCTTTATGAAGGGATTTTGTGAAGAAAATGGAAGGAAATGGAGGTAAAAACAAAGGGAAATGGCAGCTTTTAGCTGCCTGAAACACTTCAGACTTTACAGCCTAGCATTTGCTTAGACAATTGGAATTACATCCCTAAATACTTCACTTCCCAAGACAAAGTAAAAAAAATTGGTGTGACACAATATTATATATTATTTGCCCACACAGTGTGAACAGGTCTAAAGTTAGTGATCCTCAATGCAAAGGCATGGTGTGCATACAACAAGTGGGAAAAGGAAAAGAAGGAAAAGGGAAAGGGAAAGGGAAAGGAAACGGAAAAGGAACTCAAAAAGTGAAATAGAACCTATCATGCAAAGATTCAGGTTTGTAGGTGGTAACAGTACCATTGCATTTCTGTGCTTTATTTGTCAAATGATCATATTGTTTGTAATTTTAAAATTTGAAAGGGGGAAAAAAGGTTTTAAATGCTTAAAAGCATAAAATCCTTTCCTTCCTCACAGCTGAAAAACCTGCACACAACTGTGACAAGTGAACCTGCTCCTCAATTACAGTTCTTTTACAGAACACTGCTGTATCACTAGCTTAATATTTTACTGAAATAAGTATACACATTATTTAAGTGGTTCCCGCTGCCTCTAAAATATATCTTTGTATCATGACAGGCATCTGCAAAAGTTATAAAGAGCAACTGCTTTATAAGGAGAACACAAGTGCAGTGTTTCTGTTCCACATTTCCCTTCTGTAGGCCTTTGGTTTGCATGGTTGTGTTTCCTGACCTCTGAATGCCCATCAAGCCTATTCCACCATTTACAGGAAGAGAGAAGAAAATCTCTTCCATGACAATTGAAGTGTGCTAAATTTACTCCATTTTACAACAAACCAGAAAAAAAACAAAAAAAAATCACGTTTTACTCAACTTTCAGTAGACCTGAAATGATGGAATTGTTCAGGAGGCAGCTCCAAGGGAGTGCATTTGCCTTCCCTGCAGACACAGCTCCCTGCACTGCCGCTCACCCTCCTGGGCTTCATCCTGGTGAGATTCAGGAGCTCCCAGCAGCCTATCTCACTCCTCTGCTTCAAGAACAACACCAAAGCCTGGAAAAGCTTGGAAAAATAGGTGCTGTGCCCAGTCCTCAACCAAATTGAAAGTGATGGTTCCCAGTGCTGATCACTCCCCTTGAGTATGTACCAATTTTGCTGAGAAGTGTCAATTTTTAAAAAAGAAATCATATTACACCCATTTCAAATACGGGGAATGAGACATGGAGAGGTTTCACCATTTGTTCGAGGCCACACAGCTCCTCAGGGGCACAGCAAAGTACAGTCCAGTAATATTCTTTTGTAGACATGAACTGAAATTCTTCTTTTTGGCATTTGACAATACCATACATGCAACATTAGCACTCCAGAAAGTTCAAACCTCTAAGAATTCTAAATATTGTGGAATGCTGTTTTCAGCTTCCCAAGGTTTTTATCCCCATAGGACTTGCTTTGGCCGTTCTAAAATCCTAAAAAGAATTTAGAAGTATATTAACTCTCATCTCAATGACCAGCTTATCTAAAGGTGTGTGCCACCCACATGACAGAAACAACATTCAGGCCATTTTTATTTTACATTTCTGCTGTACAAGTGTGGAAATAATATATTATTTGAATATATCTACATTGTTTCCTTCACTTTAAGAAGGGCTGTTCTTGATCATGAAGGCATGGAACAAGTGAAGAACTCCAGAATTTTCAGACTGTTTGGGGAACAGATCCACAGCCCTGTCTAGAACACATCCCTGTCTCTCCTTGAAGAAACAGATTTTACTGGTTACCTGCATCAGGCATGTTGTCAGCTCAGAGCTCCTGGGGTGCTCTGAAGATTAAAACTCTGCTCGTTGAACTTTTCTTCCTATTTTTTACATATACTCCAAACATGCTGCTCTCTCTCTGTCCACAGAGGAAATTTTATCTTGCACACAACCAGGGTGAGACCTTTCCTCAGTGAAAGTTCAGAAATACACACCCATTTATTCACATCAGACTCTGCCCAGTACTGCTTTCTATTGAACTTCCTGTCTCCAGTCTATCAAATGAAATAGTTATAGGGAATACAGTAACATAGAACCAGATTTAGATCTGTAAGCAAAGTCCTTAAAACCACGTTCTGGACTGCCTGAATAAACAAACATGATCATCGCTATGAACTTCTGTGGCTTTGTATTTCAAAGCAGCAAAGTCACAGGAATGGATGTTTAAAATTTACCTCGTCTTACCCTCAGAGCCATAAGCTACAGCCAGCAGCTGGGAGTTAAAAGAGTAAAGAAAAAAGATGCCCTCAACCTCTACGAGTTTCTGGAAGTACATCCACTTTAATATGTTCATGCTCCATGTCAAACATCCCCCTTTAAAAGAATTTCATACCATGTATTGCATTCAAAATTGCAAATATAAAGTATCTGATAACACTTAATGGCCTCCAGGTATAATCAGCATAAAACCAGCATAAAAGGGACTCAATATGAATACAAAATGTTTAAACCAAATGCGATGGAACCTCATGGGGAATTGTGCCACACATGCTGTCCTTTCTTCTAGGAGGTCCTTCACTGTCCTTGTAGGGGGTACAGCAAAGCGATGTGGAAAAGAAAAGAAACCCCAGCACCGTGATGCTGCAGCAGTGCTTAACCACTGCTTCAATGAAGCCAGCTTTGATCACTTCGGAGGGAAAAGCAGTGACCTGGCCTTTAAGGAGAGCGTTCCCTCTTTTGATCTGAACGTTGCGCTCATTTAAACCGAGTTCCAAGCGTTAGTGCCTTATTTAATACTGACTTATAAAAATAGCACACAAACAGATAAAAATTCATGACACTCGCAAATCCCACTCCAGTTACTTTATATTGTAGCTGTGTTCAGCTGGCAACTTCGAAAGACGCCAGAAGTAGGTTCTAATGCACTACAAAATCTGCAGCAGGAAGCAACAAGTGCTGTGCAGATGAGCCGAGAAGAATTAGGCTATTTATCTACTATTTACACACTAAGTACCACATCTGCCAAGGCAAAAGCACAAGTGCTCAATCCTGATTTCTGCCTTTGTTCCAGGATATTAAATACCCGTGGTAATGACAGGTAGGTAGGATATACAGCTACCTCAGAAGGATATACAGCTACATTTGAATACCTAAAACCAGGCACTGTATCAGACAGCAAATCTTTTGTAAGTTATGGAAGATAATGACACTCCCAGCTGATTAATATATATATCCATTAAGAACTGGAGTAAAATCTGCCTATTTATTTTAATTCAACGAATTCCCCCTTGATAAGAGTAATTTTTTAGTTTTTGCAGACCTCGGTTAAATTCCAGTGAAGATAAATTAACTTCCTCCTCAGAGTGCAAGACAAAAGACATCCCCCTGGACAAGATTTGGGACAACTAAAGATAATGATCACTGATATTAAAGATACATAATCCTAAAAATAAACTCATTCTTAAAAATTCCTTTAATATTTCATGACCTACAACTATTACAAATAATGTGACAGACGTCTGGACTTTAGATAATGATTCAAATTTTCCTAAAATTCACTGTCTTTAGACCTCTGAGGCTTATTGCAGCTACCATTAAGAAGATTCTGATTCCAAATTCAGATTCTAAATTGAAAATATTTCTGAATGCATCCATTGTTTGGGTGCAAGGCTGTACTCTGCATTCACCCCAGCCTAAAATCCCCAAACTGATCTGTACAGAAGACATCATGCTTTCCTTCTTTTTAGGCATGGATCCAGCACTGTTACATTTAGATCTAAATCCTAGATACGAGTTCAGTGATTCTACGATTCCATGTGCTGGGAAGCTGCCCAGTAAATTTATCCTGATTATTTTAAGAACAGATGAAAATGCCATTAAGGTTACACCTAAATTATAACTTATTCCTCATTTTCGCTAGGCTGAGCTCACAATCTTTAGTCTGCATTTACTCAAGACAGAACAATTCCCATATGACACTCCACAAAGCAGAGCTTGCTTTCTCCTACACCAACTCCTTGTCATCTTAAGGTTGCCACCTGAAAATTATATCTTAGAATTGCTAATTTGTACCATTTCCAAGCTCTTCCTCACATTACAGCTACTAAGAATTATTCTCTTTCCCACTTAATCCCCTTTACATTTCCTATAATGATCATGGGAATTATTTCAATATGTAAAAGATGAGTCTTTTATATTTGTTACTCCTTTAAATTTCAGCACGACTTGAAATAAATTCCTCCATAAATTCATTTGGATTTGGCTTTTTTTTTTATTAGTAATTACCTGTTGTTTGATCTCTCATATCTGATATTCTAACTCTTCTAAACAAGCAAGATTCTTGTGACTCTTTAACATCAGACTCAGTTCTGTAATGTAAATTACATTCTCTGACCTGCTGAAATCATTTATTGCACCTCTGCTTTTTGCCATCATTTTGGAGCCTGAATAAAGAAAAGACAGACTTCTGCACTCTTGTATTTGATTGGTACCAGTGACAAATTAAATTGCTCTTTTGTACTAAAAGTTCAAACCCAGTTTTCTGAAATCTCTGAACACTGAAAAAATAATTAAACAAAAGGTCTTCCCTACCACCATTTAATAAAGAGTTCATAGCATTGCTATGCAGCCATTCCCACATCTCAGGGCATACTTTCAGTATTACCATGCATTAAATAACAGCAACAACAATAAGGAGAAGTTATTTTGCAATTTTGAACTCGTTCCCAGTGTGAATTTCTGAAGAGCAGTTTAATCTGTTCATAACTGTCTTAACAACACCACGGCCAAAAGGGGGAGGCATGTCAAAGCAACAGCCACAAGATGGAATAAATAGAAGGAACATGGAAGGTTTAAAACAAAACCCCAAATTGTTCTAAGGTTTTGAGATGGCTAAAAAGACTCTAAAATCAGATTAAATACAGTCCAGATGTAATTAAAGGCTTTAGGCCCTGTGATCCTTCCAATCAACAGACTCACATCTGATTTGGAAGAGGAGTTTAGAAGTATGGTACTTAGTTTTAGAAGATCTTTACCTCATTGGCTACCTGTACTTTGGGCGACCTTGATTTTGGAAAGCTGCAGATTTCACTGTTAGCAAATTCATGACACTTCATAAACTCCTGAAACAACTTCAGGACTGATAGCACTCCAACACTGGAGAGAGGTAAATTTAACCGTGAGTAATGAAAGGAGAAAACCTTGCCACCTCTCCCCTGTCTCCCTCAGCATTACAGAATGCAGAATATTAGCATCTTACTACATCAAAAAGGGTAAAATACTTGAGGCACTTAGCCCGTTGGCAAACTATGCTTGGGGATTTCTAGATGAATGACTTGTATCTGTGTTTACAGCCTTTCAGCAGAGTGCTCACTGTTTACTCTGGAATTAATCCAGGCCCATAAAACTGGTGATACATCAACATAACAGATGTGCTTAAGTGACTCTGCATTATAAGGAGATCTGCTTTAGTTACAAAAACTCAGTAACCAGTTTGAAGCTGATTTTGACAATCCCAGTCTGTAACTTATCAGCACCTACTGTACTAATTCCTGCTAGTGGACTGGTAGTCTCTAGTTCTAAAGACTTCATAATTTCATTACTTGTCTTTTAAAAGTATTTAAATTAATAAAGACAGCAATGTTGGAGCATAACGTCCTACTTCTTGACATAAGTCTAATTTATCCCGATAATATCACTGTGTTGAAAACAGTTTAATTTGTGTTCATCTCATATTTACAAAATGCTGAAATGTAAACAAAGTTCCTTGATCTTCAGGACAGGGGATGGAGCCCAAGGCAATGCTAATGCTGCTCTCTAAAGGATGGACACAGCACATAAAATGCAAGTGTTGTTTAACAACTGCTAATGTATTGGCTTTAGAGACTTTAAGAGGTCACTGCCATTATTATCTACTTTTCCAATCAATATGTGGCTTCCTTGCAACTTAACTAGGAATATTTAAGTTGAAAGTTTCTGAAACATGTCAGAGCTCTTTCAGGTATGAACAGCCACAAGTTAAACACACACCAAAAAAATCTATTTTAGAATGCTTTTTCTTCTTTTTTCTTTGATGCTCTGTATTGTGAAACTTTTATAATGTTGATCACAAAGAACTTTTTTCCTCAAAGCTAGTAAAATCATCAAATTGATAGTAGCAGGTAGAACTCTAAGCTTGAGACTGAAGTGTCCTAAGAGGGCACTGGCAGTTTTTTGCTCTCCAGTTTGAAAGGTCTCTGTGTATGACCTTCTGTCCCAGACAGCAAAGGCCCTGGCTGCATTTTTCATCACATGGAATTTATGGGCTTGGCATGCAGACAGGTCTCCACACAGAGCTCAGTAACATTATAAACACACTGTCTCAGTCTACATTCCTTTTTAAAGGTACAGGTAGAGAAACTGCAGGTTTCGTTATGTGGAATAACAAGGTGTCAGATGGAAGCAAGTCTCCCATAAAACATCCGGCACGGTTTGGGCTTTCCCAAACTCTTAGGCTGTTTTTGGCCAGAATCTAAATTTTAACCTTGATGAAACCTGAGGATACCTAAACCCTTAATGTAAATATATGCATTTTGAAATGATATATCTTTGTCCTGAGTGGTCACACTGCACTGTTACTCTAAGTATAATATTCCTGAAATGCCTTCACAAAGCCAGCTGGAAACCTTGACATTTCATCCATATTGTTATTTATATACATATTTACTGCTGCCACCTGCTTGTAACTTGGCTCACACCACAAAGCAGTACGTTTCCCTTGTTTCATTATACTCTGACATTTCACTATAACTACAGAGCTGCCCATTTCTCAGTTTCCAATTGCTCTGCAGCCACTCTTGAATTATATTGCCTTAGTAATAGAATAAAGATCTTTCTCCGTGGTAGTACTAACCTCTTTTTCCCATACCCAGATGGTACAAATCGCTGCTGGCACATGTAAGAATTCTAGCACAGCTTCTGCTGCTTAAATGAACCCCCATAAACCCCACAGAGCTAGATTAGATTAGGGAATTGGGAGGTGAGGAGCAGGGCTGGCCAGTGATCTCAGCTGGAAGAGATAAGGATTTGGTACAGGCTGTGTGTGGCTGTGATGGAGCACGTTGCACTCTTACACTGTAATGAGCCTCTTCCTATGGAAGAAAGCAAAATTCGCTAATAAAGTTAAATAAACCTAATTTCATCATCAGTACCACAACATCCATTTTTACTTTTATTCAAATAACTGAGTTATCTGACAGCCCTGATGTCTCACGGGAAGGACACTTCCCAAGGAATAACGGTGGAAATGGCAGCCACCAGGGGACACCCAGACTGCTCAGATTTACCTTTGTGCTGGCTTCCCTCAGACCACCCCGTGAAAGGAGCAGCTCTGATATCTCTGAAGAAGGCTGATCACCCCTATCCACGCCCTCAGACATTTAAAAACACGTCTAAATTCCCAGTTCCTCTGTGCATGTCCCAGGAGGAACTCCAGCAGCCGAGTGCTGGGATTAAGGGAAGAGGCCCTGGGAGAACACTGAACCAGGCTGCTTTGGAGAACAACTCACTCTGGGCCCATCTACTTGACAGACAAAAAATGTTTCTGTCTTGTCAGGCCAAGAATTTGTCAGGAGCCATTCTAAACCTACAAATGGAAATCTACAGCATGAAAATCTTTACATGTGACACGAATCTTCCATGACTTCACCAAAGTTATACTGCTTTACATTTAATACAGGCTAGAACACAACCTGGCATACATAGGTATAATTAATTTTCAGGAAAATCCTCTAGGTGTGCAGTATGTAAAAGACACTAAAGTTGAGGGGAAATATACATGAAAGAAAGAGAACCAATATATTAAAAATTATTTCAAAACGATGGGTATTTGGCATTTACATAAGCCATAAAAAAATAATTTAACACGTTTATAAGAAAGCATCTGCTCTACCTACTCTTAAACTCTACCCCTACGAGGAGAATAGAGGAAGTCTTCTTGTGCAGTTAAAGGGCCAACAGTTACAAAATTACTGCAGTAAGGGACAAAAAGAAGGAACGTACTGTCATTTTTCCAACCCCTAAATTGACACAGCAATGGTTTTTCCCGCTGATTGGAAAGAAATTTCATTTAAAAAACCAAAGTTCACTTAGTGTTTAAAGAGAAAAATGATATCTCATATTCACCTCTAAATCAAACACAATACAGTATCTAAGTGAAAGACACTTTTTTATTGTTAAAATTAATTTAGGACTATACTAAAATGATCAGAACTACATGTGAAACACTAATTTTACCTGTTGTCCTGGTGACAACCACATCTCAGAACAGAACAGGAAAAGCCAAAGACTGGTCATTTCTCACAAGGCACAAACAGGAAAACAAAATGCAAAAAACTTCTGTGATTGAAGAAAACAATCTTGAGTTTTTAAACCTCATTTGTGTTTTAGCTGGGAATGAGCAACTTCACATTCATTCAGCTGAATGAATAAAGGGCAGATTTAAAAACACAGCTTAGTTTCTAGCTTCTGTTGAGGCCTTGCTCAAAGTAAGCTTCTTTTTAAAAGCCAATCATCAGCTCTTCTGAGAATTTGGCTTTATAAAAACTGCTAAGTGAGACAAGAGGAGTTGGTTTTGCAACTGAAGGTGATCAGGTACACCCCAGCTCACCAGGGACAAAAGCTTCACCAAGTACATTCCTCCTGATGAAACCCCAGATCCTGGAAGGAGAAACCACCACTCATCTGCCCCAAAGTAATCCTCATAGATATTCCAGGAAATGCACAAACCCTTAGGAAGCTCCTACCCCAGTGAGAGGATGGAAACTTGCCTGCCAAGCACTCAAGGGCACTGCTGAAGGCAGAGGGAACCTCTCACGCTCTGATTACAAATCCAAGAAAGTGAAATTAAGCAACAACGCGACTGAAACACGCAGAGAATCAAAGCTGCTTCTCTTCTTCAATGAGCCCCTCCAAAAGCAGGTCTAACGGGAATGAAGGATTATTTTCCCTTGAAGTGTGGCTCCAGTCCCTGTCCTTCAGAGCAGCTGACACTGTGCTCCCCCGAGAATGTCCGTGTGCTTGTGATCCTACTCCCTGGGCTGGCTAAGAGCAGCACTTGAAATCGCCGAGGAAAATCACATTAATCAAAATTAGCAACAGAAGCATGTTATTTCAGTCTTCTTCAGAAATGACCTGACCAGCAGAAAACCTAACTTCATGTTTTCCTTTTATCTAGAATTTCCTTGTGTCTTTGAAGAGTGTTAAATGCTCCTGTGATGACACCTCTCTCTCCCTGCTGTTTTGCTTTGGAGCCAGAGAAAATTTCAGAGAACTTCATTCCCATGAAGCTTTTCAAACATTGATTTGGAGACAGAGCTGAAATTCTGAATTTTAAAATGAAGGGCAGACTTTCTCTTCAAGTCAAAGTAGTTATATTATCCACCTGAATCAATAAAATAGCATTTGTCATACATCTCCTAAATACTGTTCCTGTTTACAGAACCACATATCTGTGGCAAATTCAGCAGAAATTGCTTGCTTTAATTTCTAGCTGTAAGAAAAACAAATGCAGACACAGCAGGAGGCAAGGAGGGAAGAGCTGTGATAAAACAGGTTGAAGACTTGAAAAGTACTCAGGATATCTGAGGAAGAACAGTTAAGCAATATGATGTGACCTATTAAAGTAGCTGGAAAAAAAAGGTTTGCGAGTCCGTGATTTGACTGAGCTCTAAAAGGCAATGGTGAGAGCAGAAGTTACACAGCATTTACTAAAACCCTAGAGTGAAACATTGCTACTCTTCATACATTGTTCATGAAACAAAGTTCAGTAGAACCTTCATATGAAAAATTCTGGGTGTAGTGTTCTGGTATTCCACAAAGAAAACACAATACATTGCTAAAACTGGAACGAAATAATTTGAAATTTTCATTCAGATGCTCATCATCTCATTTGACTCACAGACCTGTCATTCCTAGTTGATGCCATACCAGGCGTCTTGTAAGGAGGTCACTTTATCTACATCTACCCAATATTTACGTCTATTAAAGTTTGTTTTAGTTAAGAACAGCCTTTACAAGTACTTTGACTCACACTCTCTCCTGTGATACTACACACATCTGTGTTAGCAAGTTCTGAGATCCTCCCCACTGCATCTGACAAACCCTTTTAGCCAATCTCTGCACAGTTTTTGCTCACATGAATAGAAGGTAAACAGAATGGGGAAATAGTATGAAGACCATGGATTAGAAAAAACAAATAAGAGAGAATTAGATAAGCAGAAAAAAAGAAACAAAAACAATGTATGCAAGGGAGCAAAGCAGCAGCAAGAAAAAAAATGAAAGGATTAATTTAAAACACAGGAAAAGAAAATGTTATATTTTAAAGAACAGAAACATGACATATTAAGTCTTGGCCTCATTTACCATAACTTTGCATTTCAATTAAATGCCATGGAGACATGAATATATATTGAACAGGATAATCTTTGAATTAACTGATGCATGTGTTTCTGCTATTTACACTTATGAAAAAAAAATGAGAAAATTGTAATGCAATTGTTAATCAGTTGCTCAACTTTATAGAGTAACTTAATTTTAAAATAATTAGATCTTAGTTAATTATTTTAATTTTTATTCCCACAAGTACTTTTTAGTTTAACTTTGCAAAACCCCAACAATATATATTTATCTTCCTTCCACCACATAATTTTAAAGAAAACTATACAAAAGACAAGAAGACAAATTGAATTTGAAGGACACTGTAACACATTAACTGATGTAAGAAACATCACTTTTCAAAGAAGTTAAGTTTTTCCTACACTTGCCAGATAACACCTATACAGTGGACACAAAACTTTCAAGCAGTTAGCAAACTCTCACATTGTGGTCTGAGTGTCAAAAGCTGGTGTGAAATTCAATAAAGGAGGTTAAACCACATTTTTGAAACCAGTCAGGCTGCTGGGAAAACCTTGTTGGTGAAGTCAAAACCTAAGAGACACTTTCTTGTATAGTTCTTAATAGTAATAACAGACATAATGGAAACATCAAAAAGAATCTCTCAGACTGGAGAGAACCTCAAAAAAAGTTCAATTTTGCCTCCAGAGCCAACAAACTCCTAAAAGAACACAATGAGAAATCCATGTTTAAACGGTAGTTTAAACTAAATACAAGCCTTAGAACACAGAAACATCAAGTGATGAATGAATTTTTTGACCCACCTTTGCCTTAGAACAAACACAACATGGCCCACGTGAGCCTGGCTGCCTGGGCCCAACACAGGCTCTGGAAGTCACAACCACCACCCTTCGCTCATCAATAACATCAGGTGAGAGCAACTTTGAAAAGCATCACACACTGGTCGTCGAGTCCCTGCTCCTGACAAACCAAATCCTCCCTTGCCACGCACACCACCTCATTTATTCAAGTTTGTCAGTACAACCAGCATGGGGCATGTCTTCTATTAGCAATCAAGCCCTACAATCCCTATTGACAAGACGGACAACAATCCACTCTCGTAAAAGATTCATGACACAACTTTGCACTCTCTACTGCTTGCTTTCTCATAAAACCAGTGCAAATCCCATCAAAAATTTAGCAGAACCCCTGCCTCATCTGTTTAGGCCTGAAGCTAGTTGCAGGGACAACTCATTAGGGACAAGCTCATTAAAACCAGCCCTGGAGCAAAAGCAGTTTGCAAGTCTCCTCATTTTTATTCACTTTCACCTAGCCACTCCAGCTCCTTGTGCTTCCCAGATACAGAGCTTCTAAGAATTTGGTACAATAAGCAAGGCTGTGTCCAAACTCGTGCTACACCCAGGGTTCCACAAATGCAGCTCCTTCTGTACTCCAAAGCTAAGAGAGTTCTGTTCACTTGTAGGGCTCAGATGGTTCTGTATGGAAAGGCAGCACCAGGAAATGCAGAGGATTCTCTTCCGACTAGATTAGCAAAAGGTGCCTGTGAGGAACTATCAAACACACACTGAAATCCAAAGAGAAATCAAGATGTTCAGAACTAACAATAAGGGATACACACGCCAAAAGGATTCAGTCATGTGAGAGTGCATTTGGTATTTCATGTGGTGGTTTTAGCACCTTTTAGTAGCTAAAATAGACATGAAAAAAAAAAATTAAAAATTGGAAAAGGGGAGGGGAAAAAAAGAAGAAAAACTAGAAAATATTTCCTTTCTCCTTAATAACAAATATTGTTTCGATAAAGTCAGGGGTTGCATGTTGTTTACCTTTCCTGTCATTTGCAAAACTTACTTTTGAGCACCAGCTGGGAGACCTTGCTAATACCTTCTGAATGCCTAATTTTAGGTATGGTAATAAGTACTTCAGTTTCAAATACAACAGAATTTGTAAATCATGGTTATCCACAGTTCTGAAGATTGCTGATCCTGGGGTGACTGCAAGAGCTTCCTTACTTCTATCACATACAAAGAGAACTGCAAAGGTCTGCAAGGAATGGATTTCCACCCCTCCAGACCTGTGATGACAAAAGCAGGTGAGTCCTGCACTGGTCCCCAGTGGCCAATTTGTGCACCAAGAGAAGGAAAACTCATGGAGATATGGCCTTGAATGCCACTTGCTGAAAATGGTCTTAGAAGAGCTTAATTCTAGCAAAAGTTGCTGCCATGTGCATGGTACAACTGCTCAGACATAGATACACGCCCAGACAGTGCATTTGGCTTCTGAGGAGTGTCTGACTGAATTGGGGGGAGCAGAGAACTGTCTGCATGACAAGAGTGTTCCAAAAACTCCACAGATCATTGAAAACCAACCAAATTCTACTTGCCCAGTTAAGCAGAAAAGCCAAGAATGTAACCAACAGTCAGAGTGAAGAAGCCCCTCATTCCACTGCAATCCCAGATGAGTGGTTTTAATTTATAATTTTGCAAGCATGCCAATATTCAGTCATGTATTTTCACCTTGCCTGCACCTTATGCACAGCACTACATACAGGATACTTTCTTATTCTTGTCAAGTTCATTCTCTGCTCAGCTTATGATGGTGTGGAACCATCTCATTGACAGTCTTCAGCCCATCACCCAAGGCAACATATCATCAAGGCCTACAGCATTTTTCAAAGTCAAAATAAAATTAAAAAAAAAAAAAAAAAAGGATTATTTTGCTTTCCTTACTTCTGTCCAAATATGCAGCCAGAGTCAAAAGTATTTACTTAATCTGGAAGAATTAATTATTTGGAAGATCACAGGCCAAAACTGTCAAAGGCTATCAAGTCTGACATGCACAGTTTTTCCTAACAAAAAGATTATTGCCACGAAAACTGTTGCACCGATATAATTACTCTGCACATTGTCAAGTGCAATGAGCACACAGCACCTCAAGCAACACAGGTGAACTGATGGGGTGTGAAGTTTGTTTCATGCAAAGGCCATTGCCCGGCTGCTCAACAAACAGCATCGCTTATCAACACCATCCCTGGCACAGATCAACAGCCCTGTACACAACTCTCAGCTCCAAGTCAAACAAATCAGCCTCACTTTGCACCAAAATGCAGCAGGACCGTTTAATGGGTACTTTAAGAAGCAGCTTAGAAAACAGGAAAGCACAGTTCCCTGCTTTGATTGCTTTTTCAGAGAAAAAGTGGCTCTCTCTCCATTCAACAGCCTGCAGTGGGGGCTGCAATTCGTTTACAAGCTTGAGTAAGAGGCACCCACACATTAAAATAAAGTCTTAGTCAGAAACACTATTAACCATATTTCCCTCTGCTTCACTGTGCAAAGGATGAAAGCTGCAACACCATTAACGCAAACCAAGCAAGGAAATCAACTTTTCTGAAAAATGAGAACTTCGGGAGCAATCTATTTAAAATTAAACTTACAACAAGCTTTACCAAAAAAGAACCAACCAACCAACCAACCAACCAACAAAAACCAAACCAAACCAAAAAACCAAAAAAAACCAACCAACCAACCAAAACCAAACAAAAAAACCCCCCAAACAAACAAACAAAAAAACTAAACAAAAACAAACAAAAAAAACCCCCACCCAATGAAACCCCAACTTTATCTAATCCATTGCACAGGCTTTCAGCATTTTGAAAACATTAAAGGGGCCTTGCTTATTTTTCTATTATTCCCTTGAGTCTTCACTAAAAAAGTACCTGAAGGCTGAGAACCTACATGTCTCATAAAACCTACTGCAGATATGGAAACTTCATAAGACATGAATTTGTAAAGAAGACAATGGCAATACAAATGCATTGAGTGAGAACAACAACATTACTTTTCTCCTTTAAAAACCAATAAAATTTATCAAAAAAGCAGCTTAGCAACACAAGGACTGAAATCCAAATGCTTTGAAATATAAATAAATATACATTTAATAACACTAGCTTTTTGATTCTTAGACAAATATTGTAAAACTTTATTTAATCTTTCTTACAGCTTTTCAAAGGTGCCTTAGATATAATTCTGCTTCTAAATTTAACTATAAAGCGTGAGAGGAGTGGAATACAACTCATTACCACATTGGCTCTACTTTTTCTCTATTTTCTCAGAAAAACAAGTGATTTCTCAGCTTCCAAGTAAACCATAAAATATAAGGAAATTCAATGCAGAGCACTTAGAAAGGATGTGAATGCATCATACATGTCACTTACTGTGTGGGGGAAAAATCTGAAAACAAATAGCTCTGAAAAGGTTTCACTGCTACAATCCTGAGTGTTAATAGCATAATATCAATAAAACTGAAAGATGTAAATAGGTAATTTGGATTAAGCATTTGGATTACTTGTCATTAGTTATTAAGTCTTGCTCCAAATGAACTTGCTCTAAGGCAGTAACATATTTACAAACACCGTGACTTCTTTTCCTGGAAGAAGTGAAAACACACTGATGCCATTAGAGAGGAATTTAGTGTGGGTCCTCCAAGCAAAAATGCAATTACTTCATTGGGCTTCATTACTAACACGACTTTGCCTTAGTAAAAATTCCAAGCAAACAGGTGTTTCACACTAGGTCTACTTCTAAAATTGCTTTCTTTTTATTCCCAGGGATACATCAAGAGCTGAGGGAGAATTCATGCAGTATAGATCAGTCAGGCATTGACAGCACATCACACTTTGACAGCGGCTTGGCTCTGTTTAAAGTCTGAGTTAGGCCTTGGCCCATCAAGGCCATGGCTATTGAATTATTGACAGCCTCTCACTGCGGCGCAAAGGGAAAGAGTGCTACAGCCTCAGCTCGGTAAAGATGAAATGGAAACCCTCTCTGAAGCTTACTTTAGCGCGTTAAAGGAGTTTTAATGGTCTTGTTTAAAATTCAGCAAGAGAATATATTACACTGATTATATTTTCACCAGCTAAACAAAAAGTTTGGGATGCTGTGGAGATTACAAATGAAAGGAAAGCTACACAAAGTATGAACTTGATCTATACCAAGAAGCTGACTAACATTCCAAACCCACATCAAATCCTTCAGCTTTACATGCTTGACAGATTTCACCATTCTGTGCTATTATACCTGGTGCAATCAAGGGTTAACAACAACGTGGAGGTTCAGCATCACCCCAAAACACAGGCTGGCTTTTATAATAGCTCGTTTCTGCTGATGTCCTTAAATCCACAAGGCAAAGCAATGGCCAGTCCATGTTTCCAGTTTACCAACCCCAACAATTCTCGCTCTCTTTTCCTTTCTGGTTATCAGAACCAGTAAGGAACTGGCCACTCAAAGTCTGGTTTGTTTGTTTGTTTTCCCAGTAGAACTCCTCTACAGAGTAAATCACCATTCCTCCACAACTAGCTGATTAATATTAACAATCCTCCTATTCTTACATAATTTCCTTTCTTCTTCAAATTTATACCTGCCAAGCTTTACTTGCATTTTAAAAGCTGATGTCAGACAAGCAACAAGCAGAAAGTTCCATCTCAGGACTATAATTTTAAATACAATGAGACTCACATCAACTGTCGCACAGACATGCAGAAAATTATTCCACATGGACTTCTAAAGTGCATCCTAAAAGCTTCAAAGAATGAGGAGGTTTTTTAAAGAATTTAAAATGATGATCGGGGAGGGGGGAGGTGGGAAGGGTGTTAAGCAATTTGTCTAATGTGACCCTATACTCACTTCTCCAACAGCACTTCCAATATGCTGCCTCCTGTCAAATCAACAAAGAGAGCCAAACAGCACATCTAAATTTGTGTTCATTTGCCTTCTGCAGGATTATCTTTGCCACGTCAAGCATTATAAGTAAATCAAAGATGCTTCTCAGGGGCTGTAAGAGTGGGGCTAATCTCCAGACAAATATTTAGAAGGCAGCTTAGCCTGTTCTGGCTTTAATCGTTTCCAACTGATTTGACTTATTCTAATTACAGCCTTTATGTTATAAAAGCCATTTTTATGTTGCCGAAGAGCAGTTTCACTGCAAATACATGAAATTTTGCTGAGTTTCTGTTCCCATGTTGATTATGGAAATGGGACTCTACAGCTTTCCACTAATTAGAAAAAACACACTTCACACAGCATCAACAATTTTTAACATTAATAACAGAGTGACAGTGTCCTTTTGTGTGTCTTTAAATAACTTCTCAAAATATGACACCACAAAGCCACCATATCCCACTTGAGTATCATACTAGGAACAATTTTCACATTTTTGCATATTATATTTATTCAAAGGCAGAACAGCATCTTTGAAGAAGCTGTTTAGTAATTTAACCTAGCAGAATAAGATAATTAAACTTCTGGATAGTCTGTGCTGAGGTGCTTTCCAAACCCATGAACTTGAAAAATGCAAACACTCGTACACAAAGCAAATTATACATCTCCTCTGACAAATCACACACCATGGCTACCTATTACTTTTAGTATTTCCTTACCTTCCTATCATTCCCCATAACAAACAGACAGCTGAGATAATGCAGTTTTGCTTTGCATCAACTCACAGACACTTCTGGCTGTTTAATGGAAATTAACTATAACCCAAATGCTGGGAACAACAGAAATCAAGGCAGAGGAGTCACAGAACACGTAGCGTAAGTCCATTCCAAATTCTATACATTATTAAGTAATGCCTCCCTAGAACAGAAAAGACCTTTTCATTTACTGTCAAAGCTGAGCCCAGAAAAAGCAGTTACGATGAAATATAAATAAGGCATGTTATAATACAGATTATTTCTGCCATGACTTTATGCAACAGATGACTCTGAACATTGCAAACTTCCTATCTCTGTGCAAGAAGTATCAACAATAATATCGTGACATGATGGGAAAAACAAAAAGGGGATTAAAGGACTAAAAGGTGGTATGATTTTATTAGGTATAGAAAAGGTGCTTTATGAGTCAAAACCGAAGGAAAAGGCAACCCTGAAGGATCCAGATCGGATATTTATGCTTAAAAATATGCACACATCACTTTCACTACTGAGAGTGGTCAAATTAACGTGCTAAGGATAAAACAGAACACCAGCCAGAAGTGAGTTCCAGAAGGCATTTACAGCACGACCTCTCTATGAAATAATAGGCAGCACTACCACAGTTTTGCATAGTGCTGTGACAACAATGTCTCCAAGTTCCTTTCATTTCTCTGAAAAATCCAGACTTGCTGACACAATCCTGTGAGGTGTCAACAAAAAGCATTTATATGTCCCCATTTGCTAGAATGGAGGGCATCAATTACTCAGGCATCAATTTTGACTGCTTTATTATTCTGGAGACTTGTTCCATAATAGCTTGTTATCCTTTTTGTAAAAATTAAAACTGTACTATTAATAACTCTTTGACAAGACTTCAGATCTCAATTACATTAATAATAAATTCTTGGCTTTATGTGAGAGTGCCTCATCTTTTTCATCCACAACTAGATTTTGTAAAATTGGCGAAGAAACTGGAAAGAAAGCAAAACTATGTGATACTCCTCAAAAAGAACGTTCTAGCCTCCTACTCTGCTCAGCTTACAGATGACCTGAGATGAACAAGTATTCTGTACGTTCAGCAACCCTTCTTGGTTTTATCTGAAGTTTTGGAATGTTGGAAGAACCCGATGAAAAGCAGGCAGCGAAGCAGCCGGGAGCAGAGGGCTGCTGTTACTGTGTGTCTGAGGTGGATCCTGGGTTTATGTGGTTTAGAACAAGCAGGCAGAGTGGTGGTACTGCACACACCAGCTCAGTAATGGAATGAGCTGTTTGTGTTGCAGATACACTCACTCCTGAGCCATACAACCTCCTGTGGTGTTTCCCCACAGCTCCCTGAGATTCCCTCTCTCCCAGACTGAGTGTCAGCCAGGTAGTGCATCAGGAACAGTGGGGATGGCAGGCAGCCAAGAGTCTCTTCCTAACACAGTGCATAGAACCAATAAAAGGGTTTTGGTTTTGTTTTTCTGAACTGCACATCCTCACTTCATTGCCCATGTTAGCACTTACACAACATCTTACATTGTTAATCCTGTAGGTCTAGGGTGGAAACAGTGAGGAACACAAAATGGTAAACATGACTACTCCTTCACTTGAAATATCATCCATTGGACATGTGTTACACCAGTTCTGCAAAGACTGTATTGGGTCTGTTTGCAAACCAAATTTATTTTGGTTTAGATCAACACATTTCTCATGGGGCTGACTATTCTAGACACTTCTATCAAACCCATCACAGAAGTAAAAACTCTGTCAGTCTTACAGTTGTTCAAATTACAGCCCCAAAGTCCTGCTATCTTTAGCTAACCTTCAAGGGGTGAGGCAGAATAATCTTTGCCTGTAGCTTTCATACTTGAATCTCTAAAAGTCACCACAACCTAAATAATGACCATAAAAATCCTCAGGAAAGGACCAAAACTGATGCAAGTGGGAGCAAACCAAAAGTGACTACCTTTTACTGCTCTAGAGAAAGCAGCACATAAAATATTAGAATCAGTGAAATGAAGTCACTTTTGCAAGGTATTAAAGACAAGACAATAAGCATTTCAGAGGTGATTATCTTCCACTTGGATGTCCCAGTACAATCTGGTGGTTTCTACTGCTGTGAGGAAAGAGACTCACTGCTGTGAGCAAATTGAGGTCCTGATGTGTCTGGGAACAGAATTATTAGCACAGCCATGCTGACTGTACAAACTTCTCAGGTTTTTTAAACCAGTTCTTCCTAAGGTAATCCCTCCTCAGCAATACAGTGTGTTTGGGACCTTTTATTTAAGTAAATATTTGTTTTCCACCTCTCTGTCCTAGGTTGCAATATAAGATATATTCTATTACCATCTCCACAAGCTGTTAAAAACAGGTGGGGCACTGTTTGTTATCTCCTGTCATGACTCACCCCTGATAACTCCCTCCGGGTGTTATCTCTGTTAATGAGCCATCAAGAAACCACCACATGACTCATGGAATTACCTCACTGGAATGACCTCATCCCATTGTGAGATGCTCCGCCCAGGGGAGAGGAGCCAAGCATTCCCACCTGGATATAACCTGGGCTTTGGAACTGCATACTTCAGCCCTGCCTACTGGATTCCCAGAGGACAAGAGCTACCACTGGACCTTCAGGTGGAGACCAGACCCTTCTACAGGATCACTGCTTCAACAGGGCCACTTCACTTGGACTGCTACCACCACCCTGACTAACAGGGTGTCAGGTTGTATCCTGACTCTGTCAGTTTTTTTTCCTTGTATTATTGCATTTACTTTAATTTTCCTATTAAATTATAATTCTCACTTGCAGTCTCCCACTGGTTGTTTTCAAACTAGTACACTCTCTCTAAAACACTAATGAGCCAACATGCCATGTGTCTTCCTGTCAGGGAAAAGGTAAAACTGGATTCTCAAACAGGACAAGTTTGTTATTAGTGAACCCTGGGTCTTACATACATGGAAAAAGTCATAAAAGCATTCAGACGTTTCTACAGAAATAACTTAGCAAGAAGCAGAGGGGCTGAAATTGATCAAGTTACACATTTTAAAAGAAAAAAGACTTCCAGATACAGTACAGATATTCCATCTTCTAGTTTACATCAACACCTGTCTGCAGAGGATTAAGACAGTATCTTTGCAAAAGTCACATTATCTCTCATCTCCTTATTACTTGGCCTTTGCTCCTGAGGAGGAATCTTTGACAAAAAGACAAAATAAATGCTCTAAAATACTGGCACTAGGGTTTCGAGAATTTTGCATCCAAGAACTATTTCTAAAGTTAAAAACTACAGTTTTTAAATTAAACCATAAAATTTAAATAAGAAAAATATCCTTGACGCTCTATAGAAGTTTTTCATAAAACTGAATAATGTTTTGGAGTACATCAGTCATCAGAATAACTTCTGCCTTAGACTGTCAACATTGCTTGCTTATATAGGATTTAGGTTTGGTTTTGTATGTACCAACTTCTGTAAGCTAACCATAGATAATTTTAGGAACAGTAAAGAAAGAACTAAATAATGTACTAAATTCTGCATCACAACCTGCTTAAATGAAAAAAAAAAAATTGAAAGAAAAGGTCAACCGTTAGTGTTATTGGGGGAAAAAAACCAGAGCAAAGAAACACAACTGCAGACTTTAAAAAAGAAAGCTGGAATGCATTCTCCTATAAACAATTCTATGTTAACAGCTGCATAAGAAATCTTCAAGGTTGAGACTCCATTTCCATAGCATCAGCCACTGTCCAAACACATCATATTTGCTGTTTAATTAAGGAAGGACTTACAATGTCCTATACAGGACATGTGCAGTTCCAAATGCAGGGTTGAGCTGTCCTGATTTGAATATAAATAAACGAGCACAAGACACATTTTAAAATATTCCGTATGGTCAGAGGGGACATAAACACATTCCTGAATCCACCCAGTTACTTTTTCTTTTACTTCTTTTCCTCCTTTCCTTGCTCTAATACTGCCATGACTCAGTGATGAGCTTGCAGGAAGGGCTATTTCCAAAAATGGTGCCAGTTTTGCAGCTGCTCCTGGCCCCTCCCATGGGTATCCCCCCAAATCTGCACAGGAACAGGGGTGAACAAGACTGGGGACTTTGGCTGAATTAACCTGGAGCAAATGGGTCAGGTGCACCCAGATGGGTTTCCTGATTTGGTTCAAGGGGCAGCTGCACAAACACACAGGTACAAAGAAGGGCAGGACTTTCCCATTCCTTGCAGAGTTATCTTCTTTCCCGTGGGACATGGGTGAGGATAGAGCCACATTTTTCCACTCTCCAGCAGAAGCAGCCGAGAGAGCAATGGGAGGTACAAAAGAAGAAGATTCTATCAGCCTTTTACTGATTGTCCTCTGTAGAGTGCAGACAGCAAAAGTGCTAGAAATGCTTTGGGTTTGTAATTTTTAATACGTGCTCAAAAAAGGGGGAAGTTCTCTAGGGGTTTATGATCAAAGTACCACAAGGCAAAATATCAGCTTTAGTTACTCAGTCCTATCACTTATAGAGTCATTGGAGCCTGCCCTCCCTCCTCACCCCTCAAACTGGGGTGGCAAGCATGAACATTCCAGGCCTGCCTTCACCAAAGGATAGCCTGGGCCTCAAGAACAGAACTGGTCATTGCACTGCGATTTTTAAAAGCCTTTTCTCAGAAATGAGAGTCTAAAAGTGCCTGCCAAGCAGGTCTGCTCAGATCCACTAAAGCCTGACCTCCAAAGGAAAAAGGACCACAAGTAACACCAAAGGTCACTGTTTGATGTTCCATGTCTGTATCACACACCATACTTTGCTACAATGCAATTCAATTTTACTGTTCGAGACCAAACTGAAATTTTTGCTGTGGAAATTGCCAAAGCAGACTCTCCCCCTCCCCCCACCTTACCAGTTCTCTTTTTTTTTAATCCTAAAATCACAGCCTGTGAAAGCAGGGCATCCCGACGGTATTGAAACAGTCATTGCGAAGAGAGGAACTGCACTTTGAAGGAAGCAGAACATCAATGTGCTAACAGATGATGCCCTGAAAGAGAAGGAGAAGGGCCTGCATGCCAATGCCACATCTCAGGAGTGTCTGGGGCTGGGAACAGAGCTGTGCTTGGCTGATGCTTCACTGCAGGCACAGGGAAGGTGCATTCTGAGACTCCTGCAGCGCTTGTCCCTTTCTGCCTGACACACCTGGGTTTTCCTTCCAGAGCCCGTGGCAGAGAGGGTTGTGCACACAGTTTTCAGCCTGACAGGCTCACAACGTGTCCTGAGCATTTCCCTGGAACTAAAAATCCCTTCCAGCTCCAACCAGGATGTGGGATATCCACAGCATTCCCAGCAGAAAACCTGTGTTGCATTAGGTGGAGTAGGGCGTTTGTAGGACTCAAAGTAGGACTTTGAGGATGATAGAAGAAAATCCTGCAATGGCCAATTTTATAATTAATCTTTGTGAAAACTACAGGAAGCTGTTAATATAATGAAATCTGAATCCACTCACATTTCATCCATCTCACACTATTTTTTTCACCTTTACCCATCATTAACAGTCCTGCTCCTTCAGGGCAGCAATTTTGTACCCTTCCCTATCTATGCAGACTTTGCACATTTCTAGCCTGCAATCACCAATTAAACACTGTTCTGCTTCTCTGCTACAACTGTCCGTTACCTCAAGCCTTCTAAAAAAAGAAAAGGTGGAAATAAAAGAAGTTGAACAAAGCTACAAAGGAAGTCGGTTGATACGATATAGAAATCTGCCTTTTAGATAAACCCATTAAGTTTAAAAAACGCAAAAATAATGCTTTTCCCATCACAATTACTAGCTAAGGAACTAAGTTTTTGCCTGCAATTTCCACAGAACTTCAGAAAAACCAGAGGCTCCATTTTCTATGAAAATGGCACAGAACAAGGAAACACAGGTTATTATTCAGTGTCCCTAAAAATAATGAATTGGCAGTATTTCACCCTTCAACTAAGGCACACTCACTGCTTAAATAAACAAAATAGACTTTAAAGTCCTGGACATTCAGCAGTCCTACGGGTCTGGAAGACAGATGCCCTGCCAGTTCTTAGTGATGTGTCTTGCAAAGAGACTACATATATTTTCTATGGTTCTGCATCCAGTACCTTCAAAAAGCATGAAAACCAAGCCAGAAATAGTTCTGAGAGGACATTTATTTATTTAGCTTATGGATTTATAATACCAAAAGCTCATCAGCTTCTAGATAATAGAATTTGTGATGTTTTTAATGTTTAGTATTTGCCACACAAAGAAAAATCACAAATGACTACACAAGAGAAAACAGTCTATTCATGTCTTCCATTTCTGAGAAAAGACAAATGATAGGTGTTAATATTTGACTCCCTCATAAAAAAAATATGGGATACATTTTTGCAGCAACATTAAAAAGGAGAAACACAATGTACAACTGAAGACAAAATGTAATGACCAAAGAATAACAGGGTTCCTTAATAAAATGTTTTCTGCAGAACGGGTTCTGTAACAGAACTCAGTTACGTCTTGGACTCCCTCATGGATCCAACCCCATTCCAAAGGATTTAACCCAAGGTGAGAATTTTTTGACTAGCATGCCTCATAACAGGAAAGTTTTTTCTACGCAGCTGACAGCTCCAGCAGGACAACAGCAATATTTGAAAGGAAAAATAAGGAGCAGGAATTCCAGAGTGACTTGGTCCAGGCTTTGTTCCTGCCCTGTCTGCTTTAGCCAGCCCAATGAAAACAGACACATAACACTGGCACTAGGATTTCCCCATAGTTTGTATTGCTCTTAAAGAACCCCAAAACCAAGCAAAGAACACAAAACAAACAACCAAACCCACAGAGCAAAGCAATGTTTATTGTTTTTGCAGAAAATGTGTTTCAAGACATATCAACATACATGACAGACCTGTGGCACCTTCAGAAATTGACACATTTTGCAACTCCAGGACAGACAAATGCATTTATTTATCTACCTATACATGTATACTGCATGGGAAATTCTCTCTCAGCAGCCTGAAAGCAGAAAACTTTGTCCAGTTTTGTTTGTTCTTGTCCCACAGGATCCAATTAGATCGTTAATAGTCATTACAGGTGACATTTCTGAGGCCTCTGTGGCTCTTAATGGGATGAGCTGGCTGAGCCCAAGCCCACACAAAACCAGTGTGTGTTTTCCTGTATTTTAGCAGTCCACTTCAAATTGTTAATGCATGCTAAAATAACTTGCTCATGGTATATGCTCTAAAGCATGTAAATTAAAATATATTCACTATCGTATTCCTGAAACACACCTTTACCATCAGCAAAGTACACCTCAAGAATAAAAAGGAGATAAGGAAGTTTAAATTATAGCAGTTGGACATTTTTCACATTGTAGGTCACTGCAGAATTCTTTTTAAATCCATTCCTATAGTTTCTTTAGAACAATTTAATATAATTAACAGCTGTCAATAAAGTACCAAAGTATAAAACAATGATTTTTTAAAAAGCAAAACTTATAAAAGCAGAGAATGTAGGCTTCAGAGTGAAGATTCTGTATCATACCAATAAAATAATTAACCCCAATCTAATCCTTGATATGTTTCAAAAGTGGGTCAAAATAATAAGCAGTAAATATTTAGAAATTTTCATTGAGGCCTTTCATATTCTTCTTCCTTGTAAACACCACTTGGAAAAGTTAACTCTCCATTGTCAGCCTTTCATGGGTGCTGTTCTCACTTGTAAATGTATGCCATTATCACTTCAAAACTATGACATCAGTTACCTGTCACCAGGCTTGCAATTAAAGTAATGTTTAGAGAAAGTGGAGTCTGCTTGTCTATTGATGCAGGGCAACAATTGTCTGTAATTTTAATCGGGGTTATATGGATGTGCTGATAAAAGATGAGACCTGTTAGTGTCACTATTTTGCTTTCTTCTTTAGATACTCAGCTTTACGCTTTTTTGTTCTCTAATTTTAAAAATGCTCATTGTGATGTTTTAAAAGGAATCTCGAGTTACATTAAAATAGCGCTGGGAGCTGAACACTGTTATTAGATAAAAGTGGCTCTAATGCATTAGGAGGTGTTGAGTTAATAGGAAAACAGCTTTGATTCAGTAGCCTCTGTCTGACATGCCACTACAACAGAAGCAAAAAGGCAGTGGGCAACTCCCCTCTAATCACCTCCTGTTAGCTGCAACTATAGGCAAATTGCTGGTGAGGATTAAGTGGGGAGACTATCACAGGATCAGTGTCAAGCAGAAAAAAGACTCAATTTGTGAGCAATCATGACTCCCTAATCACTTCTCTAAGAGCTTTAGGAATTACTAACAGTAGTCTTTAGAAGCGTGGACACATCATAAGTACCGACCTACGGAGATAAGGAATCGCTTTTGGCCACCAAAGGTATGATTACGACAGATAGAACAGTTAAGTACAGAGATAATAAAAAAAATGATGGCTGAAAAAATACAGAATTTGCCTTCACCAACACTGCACATCTTCAGAGGACTGAGATTATGATATATGTGTGTCAACATTGTGACTGCAAGCTGAGATAAGCTGAGGCTTGTATGGTTTGGAGGCAGCATTAGAACAAATCTGTCAGCAACAACGAGAAGAAAACGCCGTACTATTGCAGTGCTGTTCCACCTGTGATCAGTGCAGGACATTCTACCCAGAACAGATTTTCCCGCACTTGCTACAGAATTATTCCCTGTCGATCTTTTTATTCCCAGCTATTTTTACTTGTAGTAAAAAAATACAAACAAAATGAAAAAACGCAAACGCCTGCTATTTAATTTGGAGACAATCTTATTGATATTGACTTCAATTTTTTTTATGTATCATAACCCTCCATTAGATTATAAAATTCAATAAAAACTACAAGCACTAGCTTTGTAACACCTGACAGATCTATAATTGCAGGGGTCTAAAAATCAACGTGCCCAATAAATGCTACCATTTCAGAGATTACAAAGTTTATTCTGCCTTTGTAGTCTGAGTTGCAAAACGATGGGTTCGATTGCTCAATCAAAAATTACTTTTCCTGCTATTGTTTTACATCATCTAATCTCTCGGTATCAAAAAGAACAAAATAAATGAATCTTGAACCATGCTGCAAAAAAAGTACAGCATAAGACATTGTTCAAAGTAAGGCGTTACTTGATCCAGGCACATCAGGCTGCTGCTCACCGAGAGGAGATGGAAACATGTAACACATGCAAATGCCAGAATGAGACCTGACTCACTAACACAGTTCTTGTTTTCAGGCTTAAATATGTTTCAGCAATAGAAAGGAGCAGTTACAGAAAAATCAAAACAGTGCTTGAAAAATAAAATGTATTATCATTGATTCTCTTCTAAGAACAAGCCCCAGCAGTTTCAGTGCTTTTGTGGCACTGCGAGCCAAAGTGCTCATGCACATCAAGACTTGCTGCCACTAACATTAATACAGGGAAAAGGGATAAAACACAATTAGGGCTCAGCAATCAATCAATGACAATTGCTTCTACTAATGCACTGATAATCTCAGAGGCAATGAAAATAAATAAATAAGCCAAACAAAAAAGCTCTGCCCCCAGGTCTTCCACGCATCTCGAACTTGAACTGGAAACAGCATAATAACATTATAAGCTACCTTCCAGGGACAAAACAGGCCCTTCCACACAGAGGTAAGAATTCCCAATAAAGAGTAACTGAAAATTAACAATGACAACGTGTGCACTATGCAGAATTATGAGCAATATTATTAAAGCAATACCAAGATACATTGAATACTGAGGCACTTATACCAGCTCCCTTACAGCACACACTTACAAAGGTCAAGAAAAAGAATATCTTAAGCTTATAAAAATGATTCCTTTCAGCTAAATGCTAGAAGACATGACATATATGGAATTTCAATAAATACATGGGATTTGGACTCATTCATTCTTATGGGTCCCTTCCAACTGGAGACATTATCACAGAATGTGCTTAATCCCTGCATGTCTGCTATGTTGTCATTAGGTAAGAAATCTTTTGTCTTTCTTGTATCAGTGCTTTTAAATCACGAGAGAAACTACGAATATGCATTTTTTGAAACAAAAGTTTAAATTAAAACCAGTTGCAATGCATGTTGTATAAATTCAAAATAGCTATATAGCTACATTATTCTTCTTTCCTCATCACTGGAGAAGTGTTAAAAAGTACAGCACCCCATTGTACCTTCAGCAAAAACCACATGGAAAGTGTTTTCTTGATGCATTGTCTCATCTGCTCCTTTCCCACACTGAACTACCAGCTGTATGTACACATACATATTTATCAAATTATTTGGTGCTAGTTTACCGACATCTTAATTACCAACTTTTGTACATTTTGTAATGTGTTTCTGTACAAGAAATTCTTGGTATTCCAGTGTATTCGAGCGCGAATTAACAAAAGAAAACGTCTCAACGCTGCTATTTTAATTTGAAAGAGAAAAAAAACCAACAAAACAACCAAACCAAACGAAAAAAAACCCCACATGGCACAGTATTACAACACAGCAACTTCGCAAAACTCATCAGACCCAGCCATCCGAGCTGCAGCCGGAGCTGCTCCATCCCCCACCCCCTTGGCACGGACTGGACACATGACCTGGTCAGCGAATCAGGGGCGGGAGCCCCGCGCTGTCCCCGCGCTGCCCCGCGCAGGGGCCGCACCCGCGCCCAGCGCTCCCGGGGATGCTGCGCCGGGGTCGCTCCGCGGAAACCGCCAGGTTATTAACCACCGGCTATTTGGGATGGCAGACCCGAAAATTCTTGGCGTTACAACGAGTCTCGTGAAAGCCTTGCCTAAAAAAAAAAAAAAAAAAAAAAAAAAAAAAAGGAAAAAACCCCGCCACGAGCATCACCAACAAAAACCCGCAGTTTGTCCAATTACCTACCATTAACCCCCATTTTGTCTCCATTTGCACCCTCGCTACGCAATCAAGGTTTCTAAAGGGCCAGTTTTAATGAGCTGGAAGAAGGAGAGGCAATGTTTGTCTGCCCGTGCTGTGCACCGCTCTCTAAACTAAAGAGGCAGACACCGCAACACATTTCTTGCCTTCTAGGTCAGCATTAACTCTGGTTTTAGCAGTTGTAGCTAAAGGCAACTGTACTGTAATCAAGCATCTCAGGGATGGTTTTCCTTTCTTTTTTTTTTTTTTTTTCCTCCTTTCTGTTGTTGCTGCTTCTTTGCAGAATCCCCTATTTTAATATACAAACTCACCCCGCTGTGAAGTAAGCCCTTGCAGGGTTGGGTAGCCACGAGAATATCAGTGGCTAGTGGTTAGCTCCATGGGAAGGAAAAAAAAAA
>VZTJ01006424.1:1916692-1962409 GCA_013397795.1 Orthonyx spaldingii | reverse complement strand
AAAAAAAAAAGAAAAAGAGAAAAAGGGGGGGGTAAGAAAAAGAAAAGCTTTCTTTAAAAAAAGGCAAAGCGTCAGGGGTATGCGTAAGGGAAGGGAAAAAGGATGGAAAATTAATAATCCAACAGGCAGGTTCCCTCAGTGTTATTAATCATGCTGCTTCTCACAAGCTAGCGAGGAGCTGAGATTTGCACATGGGAGGGGAGGGGAATGTTCACTATTGGCCAACGAGCTCATTCCTATACATCTCAGCCAATCCTTCTTTTTTTCTTTTTTTTTTCCTTCCCTCTCCCCCTCCCCCTTCGCCTTAAGGTACAAATATATCTGAGAAGCAGTTACAAAACCCTGGAAGATGAAAAATCATGCTCCCAGGCTAGGCAATGCTTGGTCCAGTTAATACACTATAAACTTTATTTGAGCTGACTTCTCATTTGATCCCCTTGTGACAGGGTCAGTGAATGGCAAGCAATTCCATCCCAAATCATGCCATAATCGAATTGCTGCCTATTTCCCGAACCTATAATGAAAAAGGCAACCGAAATAATGCAGGTAATGTTGGCAGCCTCCCCTTGCTGTCGTACATTATTACTGCCGATTGCTTGCCTCCATTTCCCCTGTACTCTAACAATGAATATATTTCACAGCTCACTTGCTTTCCTGTGTGGGTGGTATGGCAGAGACACCTACATGATATGAAAGAAAATCTAAAACAATAGGGTTTTGTTTCTGTGCACGGCACCTAACAGGCTGCTGGTAGGAAAGGCAATTTTGTCAAACTGCTACAGGAAAAAACAGACTAGTGAGGCTTAAACAAGACTTTGGGTAAAAACACCACCCAACTGCTTTCCATCTATTTAACCTCAGCTCCATCTGATCATCTACATAATGATTCAAGCATTTATTGGCAGCCTTTAAAAAAATTGCATTACACAGCTGCTCCTAAAAGGTTATTGTAAAGTTAGGGTTTCCTAAACAAACTACTTTGGAGACACAGGAGGTATTTCTCTGCCAACATACACGTTCTGAAAGATCCACGTATTGACAGCCTGAGAATTAGCTCCCCTCCAAACAGGAGAATTTCTGCCAATTCACTGAATTATCTCACCTACTGAAGCAAAATCTGCAATTTCTGCTCTCACTTATCCTCTGCCTGTAATGACAGCAGGACACAGAGCAGAGAAAGAGCTGCAGGGTTTAGGTTACAGCCAGCCTGTTTAGCACTCCTGTCCACTACCAGCCTAGACCGTGACTGCTTCGAAAAACACAGACTGGGGCTGCGTAAAGCAGGCAGCAATCATGAGGTAATTACATTTTCAAATGACACAAATTAACCACAATTGTGAGAAATATTCCCTTTGATCCACTGCTGGATGGCATAACTATGACTGTTTATATAACCCTTTACTTTGAATCTCACTTTCGAAGAGTTTGAAGCACGAAGCACGGAAAGCAAAGACTTATGTAATGGACAGAAAATATATTTAATAAGGACGAGGCAATACTCCCCCAAAAATGCACACAATGAAAACCAGTGTGAATAAGAGACTATAACAGTATCCCATGCAAAATCCCAGTGCAGACAGCCTTGAGCTCTGTTACAGGCTGAATCCAGAGCTCAGTTTCTAACCAGTCCATCACCCCCAGCCAGGGCAACCACAAGGCCAGCCCAAACGGGAAATGCAGCCCATGTTTTATTCTGACCTACAAAGACATTTCAGAGCAAATGCACTCACCCATTTTATCATAAATCAGCATCAAACATTTGGATCAAGTTATTTATCACCTCATGTCCCTGACATAAAGAGGAAAAACGATTTAAAAACATCACAGCTGGAACACAATGAGAATTCTGACTTGATATTTGAAATTACAGCTGGTACATTTCTATTACATTGGCACCTTTGATAATATTTACAAAGCTAAACACTATGGTGTACAACTGCAGATTTAAATGAGAGCACTTCACCACGTGGAAGCGACTTTCAAAACACATCTTTTAATTTTATCTGGATTATAATTGCTAATAAATGATGTTTTCATTAATTGGCCAGAACCCTTATTTCATTATCTCAGACAAGAGAAACAAGGACTGTAAGTAGGCATTGTAATTTTAAAGTAATGCAATCCTTCATCTGACTAGAATACAATATGAATATTTCACTATCTGAATGACTCTAATTTTTCACTTACTGCTCAGGCAGAACTGATTTGAGACAGCATTCCTTTTTTTTAAAAAAAAAGATGCATGGGTTCAAAAGTGCATGCCAACATATGGACATAGAGTAATTCTTTAAAAACTCAGCACTGGAGGCTATGAAGAGCAGATCTTATACAGAAAAAAAAAGATCAATATAAAGAAAAAAATTGTTCCAGATGTAATTGAAGTCATACATTTTTACATGACTTCTGCTATACACCCAATTACTGCTATTTATCAAACAGCAGACAACATTGAACCTGGCAGCATAAAAACCAAATTTTACTAAGTTAGGGAAAAAATAAAAAAAAAAAAGAAAAAAATCATCAGAAAGGGAAGGAAAAAAGATACAAATAATAAATAATTCAATATTCCTGAGGAAAGCTCTTGCAGAAAAGGCCTGACTGATTCAAACATCAGACGTGAGGCTGACAAGAGATATATCGATTTAGACAATTCTATCATTATTATTCCAGCCTGAGTCCTTCAGAAAAGCTGTTCTTTTTGCCCCTGTTTTTACTGCTGTAACTACCAACCTTTCCTCTTCTACCTTCCTCCCTTTGAACTTGTATTCATTACGGCTTTATTCTCACTCGAGCTATAAAACAATAAACAGAAATCCTGGTCTCATCTATTTGAAGTCTAAGTTCACTTAAAGATGCAATGGTGGGAAATATTTGCTTTACATACATGAGACTTCAATGCTTCCTCAAAATAGGTCAAGTGCTTCTTGAAGTTTCTAATTATAAGAACAGGCCTTCAACTTCAGGATTAAATGCGTGCAAGATGACAGCACTGTTTATCTGCAATTTAACTTGGCTAAATTCAGACCTCTACCAAACTTACCAGTGACTGCCACTAAGTTGACTTTACATGTGGAGGTACACTAATTTTATTACACCAAGTATGTTTTACTTTGTTTTCCCTACCTAAACACGACTATGCCACTGTAGTTGTTCTCAAAAAAACCCAAACAAACACCCAAAAACCAACCCAAAATCCTTGCAGGTCAATGCAAATCACTAAAATGAAGCTGTATAATTACTGGAAGAAAGCATTCCTCCATTAGGCATCTGCAAACAGAACTATTTCTTTGCTGTTCGATGTGTTAATTACAACTAGATAGGATATGCCACAGAAAATTAACAGTCTTGCAAAGACATCAGAGGTAAACACACAAAACAGGAGCTGCTTAAGGGTCAGGAGAGCAAGTCAATTTTGAAGAAAGATAAAAGAACTGTCATGTATATGATTGCTTATGAAAGAGAAGAGGGCAATCCTGCCTTGTTATCATCAGTTAATTAGGCACTACAGTCAGGCGTGCATACACTGCAACATTAGCCATGGTAATCAAATGTATTATTCAAATGTGAAACAAAACAAAAGCAACTGTAACTCTGACAGGGGAGAAGGCAATCCGCCCACGCAAAGGTGCCAAATTAACTTTATCTGTTAAAAGGAGGCTCAGGAAGATGCTGTGTGAACTTTCTCAAACCGCACTTGCCTTGAAATTCAGACTACAATTCTGCTTCTAAAGAAAATACTCTTTTCCAAATTTGATTCACAAGCGAGGTGATGACCTTTGCAAGCAAAGACAAGGGTAATGAAAAGCAATTGATAGTGCAGTAGGATTCTGGTAGGTCTTTAATATAAATATGACACTGAGACTAACAAATGCACTCTTGACAAAGCAGGCAATCTCCTGAGTGAAAAAAAAGAAAAAGAGAAAGCAATATACCACATTTTCCCTGTCCTGAGCCATAACTGCAAGCAAAAATAAAGCTAAGAACTGTTCTGCAATGATGTGATGACACCATGGGATAACTACCCTGCCTCACTAAGGCTTCTACCACCTTACTGTACAACCAGTCTTTCTTCAGTTTATACAAAATGGATGCTTTTGGTGCTATTGTTATTTGACTGGACAGAAGACATCCAATACTAAGTTTGGTACAAAAAAAAAATTAAGATATTTGCCAGGGCATGACGGCAAGCTAATGGCTTCTCATGTCTTCATATTAAACTTTTAGACAACAATTTCCAGCTCATGAGTTTCCTTTACACAAGATTGGCAAGAAAAACTCCACTGAACGTTTTTCAACTTAAGCAAGCTACGTGTCCCTGAAGGGGTGAACCTATATACAAGTTAATCTCCCTGCTAGGACTGTGGAAAGGGAGAGCAGGACACATCTCAGGGAAACCTGGGGGAATTGGGAGAGCAGGACTGCAGTGAGCTGGTGAGCTCCTTGTCTCCAGGAAGGTGGTGAAGCAGCTGGAGAAGAGCAGATCAGTCAGACAGGGGCACTCTGCCACCTCTGTGTGAACTCCCATCCCGTGCTGCTTTCTCAAGGCTCCCAGTTTCTGCACAACAAACCTCTGAAACTGTGATAACCTCAGTGCTTTATAACCCCCTGTCCCATCCTTTCCTGAAGCATGGAAACAAACCAGGGCAGGGACTCCTCAAAGCAGCACCGGCACCATGACTCTGATGGGACAAGTCCCCGTCTGCTAAACCCCAGCTCCAGAGCAGATACAGGAGGTGTTCTGGAGGATGGAGCACTCCCTGTACTCCAGGCCCACTTCTGCAAGACTAGGAAATACCTACTGTCTCATGCCCATTTTGTAGTTCTTGGAACATTTTCCAACTTCACATTCTTGCATAACAACGATGGCTTTCTTGTATTCTGCCAAAAAACCCACTGACAATACAATAGAGAAAAATATCTTTGCTGAGTGTGCAGGTACTGACCAACTTCGATGATTAAATTATTTTACAAATATCAGTGAAAAGAAGTAATAAAAATACAAAATTATGTAGCAGAGTATTATCTATTATGCTATTATTTTGAAGACAGCTGCCATCAAAAGATATATATCCCTAGTGAAAATCAATGCAAATGAAATTTATCTAACAAATTTGTATTTTTTTTTTTTAATGTCTCTCCTTTCCAACCCCTCCTTTTCCTGCACAATATTGTCAGTGTTTGACCATCTCAATCAAATACTATAGTAGAAAATAACACGATACAGGAGTCACTCTTCTGATCAAATTAGGCTAACACGGATCAATATGAAACCTTAGTGCTTCTGCAATCTCAGAGCCTTCGGTGTCCAGGCATTCAGTAATCTGTGAGAAAACGAAGTAATATCTGTTTCTTTGACATGGACATTTTCTTTTAGTCAGTCTGTCACTTCCCATTTCAGTTAACAAAATGTTGGATGCAGCTCATCATTGGACAAGTATTACAGTCCTATAGAGTGCAAAATGGGAGGAATTGTTTCAGACTGAAAATTTAATAACAAAACAGATCTGCGAGGAATTCCACAAACTTTAGAAGAGAGAGATACATAAATATGATAAAATAATACTACACATATACCTTATTTTTCCATAAACCTTTCAGAAATGTTAAAAATATACTTTGAAAGAACAAAAAGCATAATAATAATAAAAATATAAATAATAATAATAGTGATAGTAATAATAAACCATGTAAAACAGGGAAAGAAAACAAAAAAAAGAACAAGGTACCTTGAGGCAACACACCTTCCTGGCCTTGCAAACAGGCCTTGTTTTTCCTTCTAATCAATGCAAATATTTACAGTGATCACAGGTAGAAGACCTGGCTACTGAATCAGTTAAACATTCATCTTGCTATTACAAACAGGTATGTTTTTCACAACCTAGAGATGCAAGCATCTCATGGTCAACGGACAAAACATCTGGATTGATGAATGGTGTGGGGAAGATAGAAAGACAGTAGCATTCTGCAAAATTAACTCCATTTATTCCTCTTTCATTTCACTGCATTTCCAAGTGTCAGACTTAGGTAGCTGGAATCTGAAGTGAGAATGAAGCAAATAATGTCCATCCAAGATTCACTCTTGGCTGTGTTACCCACTTTACGACTGCACTGCCAACACATCCAAGACTCCCTGAAGCCTCCAAGCCCTTTATCATGGATGAACACCACCACTCATCCCATGAAAGGTCACGAAGAAAGAGAAAAACGGACACATATGGAAAATCTGGAGCATTCCTACCACTCTAAAATTGTTGAAACATGTGAAATTAACAAAAAGAGAGTGTCTTTTCTTACTATTCTACCTGGATAGAAAAATCGAGAAAGAAAAAAACCCCAAAATACCCTTTCACCTTTCATCCCATAAGGCATCCACACCCATTACATCACATAATAAAATTTCTTAGACTCTGCTTTGTATCCACCCAAACTTATTCTGATTTCTGCTTCCATGTGAACCTCCTTACACTACACCTAAAGAAGCAGTGAAATTTTAACAGCAGTATACCAGAATAGTTCTATCTTAAATAACTCTCACCTTACAGTGCTTTCCATTTTAAAAACCCTTTAATTGTAAGGAAACTCGCTTTGTAAGTGTTCCACACACGGGAAAATGTGTCTTGAGCAGCAGAAAGCCATTGATAGCACATACAAACATCTACCCATAGAGCTGGGCCTCCATATCTGCATACTTCACAAATGTTAATTAAAACTCTGCACAAGATCTTCAAGTATAATGCCTGCATTTTTAGATTACATGACACTTGAAAAGTTCAAATAGCGTACATCTTACTGATGCGCAACATAAAAACTGATTCTCAAGAATAAGGGTCAACATGGCACCACAGCATTATTACAAGGAACTCAATTTACTGTTTCAGCCTCTTCGTTTTAAGATATTGCGGTTTTATCAATTTTTTCCACACTTTAATTTGTTTGATTATTAGGCAAATACCATATCAAAGCAGTGAGACTAAAGAGAAATTTCACGCTCTTGAACTTCAGTAAGAAATGCCCACCAGCAAGAAAGTGAATACAATGCAATCTTGAATTGCCAAGACTCATCTCAGTCCCAAAGAGAGCAGGTAGGTGGTGCTTAGAAAAATACAGTTGTCTGGAAAGACTAAGTGCATTATGAGAAGCTTTTCTTTCACAGGACTATTATTTCCTGATTATAATAGCATCACCTGATATTTTTTCTACATCAGCAGGAAATAACAACACTTTGGGATTTTAAAAATCTCTTTGAATGTGTAAAATAATTTAAACATATGGTGTTCTGCATTATCTTTCAATGGGATTGTGCTCCGAATGGGTATGGATATGATTATGGCATTAGCTTCTCCTCTTTTGCATTTAGAACATTTTTCCTCTGCTCATGTTGATAGGGAAAAAAAAAAAGTATCCTCAATCCACTAAAATAAATACTTCTGTTATATTCTGTTGCTTCAACAATGAATAAAGCAACCATGCAGGTTTATAATATCAATTCACAGGGTTCTTTCTGCTTCAGTGAACTGTTACTGAAAGGTTCAGAACAAAGCTACAGGCAGATCGGACAAAGCTGCTGTAACAGGATTTACATTAGACTCACACTGATAAGACCACATCAGAGAACTGCTCAATCTTCAGTACCTTTGCTCAGAGTGGCACGAGGGCTGTGAGGATTTTGGCTCCCAGCACCTGATCACAGCATCTGTATTACACCTACCAGCTTAAACGCTGATCCAATCTCACCTCCGTAGGATAATTTATATTTCCTCTTCTTCCTTTCCACCCTCTTTGTCAAGTGCGTTGGGATGGTGATAAAATGGGATCCCAGGAAAGCTACAGTAGTACTGAGTTATCTACTGTACTCATACAGTTACGAAAGGGAGCAAATTACTTACACACTAACATCTACTGAGATCTGAAGTAATTAAAATATTCTGTATTCAAATAATTAGTTGACACTTCTGGGTGGAAGGAGGGAGATCGTATCCCAAGGGAAGGCAAACATAATGCTCAATAAATAATTAATTAAATACCACCAGGTGAAGTCACTGCCCTGGATTTCTTACAAGCAACGAGTTTCTTTGTGCAGTCTTAGCTACAGTCACGTTTCTGAACACATCTCTGCTCCAGGTAACTGCAACATTTCAGGTTTTTCCTTCCTTCTCCCTGAACCACCTTTATCTTTGCAGCCCACACTGATTATGCCAGACTACCCCAAAGAATCCCGGCTTCCTTGTTGCTATTGAACATTCAATAAACGTTCCAACAGAAAACATTTGTGCACGACAATAAAGTGGAAGCTTTAATTAAAGCACAAAGGAAAACAGCACAGCATTTATACAATGTAAAGCTGCCTTCCTAGAGACTCCCAATTACCTGCTAGGAGGTGATTCCCTCAAAGTTCCTGCTCACTGCAGTACCTAACACAGATTTTCTGCATCACCAACACGAGCAGTCCCTGCTTACACCTTTTCTGGCAACCAGCACTGCCCATGATCCATGCTTTTTGACTTGAACCACAGTAACGGTTGAGCAACAGTTCAAAAACAAGAGCAGCAATTAAAATGCACATTGCTTTTGATGCCACAAGCACAACGGCTGGACTCACCAGGGAGGCAGGAGAGACACTGCTCTGCGCCAAGGCTCGGAATCGATTCCTACTGCTCCCGAGTGCTGTTTGCCTGAGCATTTTGCACTGCGCTGTTGTGATCAGCCACAACTTTGGGGCTCTTATTACCTCAAGCAAACCTTGGCTCTTGGAAGCACATTTTCTTCCCAGAATGAGACAAACCCTGAAACAGAACTGATTTGTGATCTGCAGAACTCCTGACTCAGCGGGCCAAAAAGCAAACAAAGGAAAGAAACATCCTTACTAAAGGGAGTAGGAATAAAGTGTCTATAGCAACTTTGCTTATAGGAATGAAAAAATCCCAAACCCACCAAATACACTAAATGTTGGTAATTTGAACATCTCGCTAAAAAGATACCCCATCACCCAAAATTAAGACAGCAACATAGTGGAACATTTACAGTGGTCTGTAACTAATGGTTAAACCAACATATTATTCACCTATAGCTTATAAGCTAATATCTTCCTTTCATAAGAAAAAATGAATTTTAAGAATGTGATACCCATAAAAATGATGCAACTCTGTACCAAATGGTTTGATTCCTGATGTTTAGTTATAAAGAAAAGAGGAATGCTCTGAAATCTGCAGGGAAGGTGCTCCTGCTTCAGAAAAAGGTTTTAATGGCTGTGTTCATGAAAATGTGCACACTTGTTCTGAGCAACTTCCACTTCAGCTGTAAACTTTGCTTTGGCTGTATGTTCTTTGGCAACACCTGGTGGAATTTGGATAAAACTACAATAGTATTGCAAAAGAAAAGTTACGGCAACTCTTGGACTTTTTGTCTAAATGCTTCTGAGGAAGTTACTTAAACTGTTCACAAAATGCAAACTTCAAGTTAAGAGGGAACAGTTTCTTGGCTTTCACAAAACAAGAGTGGGTATTTTTGTAACATCAAATTCCATACTACAATAACTACAATATCTAGCTTTGATCTTGAGATTAGTAGTCAGCTGGTTTTGCACTATTATAAGGAGAAAAGGAGAGCAAATAAAATTTGAAAACACTATCTCCTTAATGTAACCCAGAGAAAATAAAAGATTTCATGTTTGCAATAAGTTAACTGTCACTCACAGCAACAAATTGAGCAAACTGACAGCTTTACACAAAAAAAAATTAAATAAGGCACATGATTTACAAAGACATTTCAGAGAAAGTGTCCGACCCCATTTTGTACTTTCTCTGTCAATGCCTTTGTCCATTCAGTCATTAACAGACAGAAGTCATTCCAACTGAACACAGAACAAGTATCTGCTTGTGGCACAGACCTTCTGAAATTATCATCTATCAACAACTATTCGCATGGTGGGGAGAAGACTTCTCCTGCAAGTGATAGTATAGGAAATATTCACCATAATATGACACAGGGGCTGTCAAATTAGTCTCATTAGAAACACTGTAATTAACAGAAGGGAGCCCAGCATACTTATCACAGTCAGCCACTTGTATTCAAATCATGCTGAAGAGTTCTGAGGCCCAGGAACACATTTCTGGTTTTTCTTTATCTTTGTTCCCCTATCAAAGCACTAAAATGCAGCAGCATTTTAACCCAAGAATAACATTTAAACAGCATTTGTGATTTATTTTCTCTTCATACAGCCTAATAATAAATTAATAAAGAAATCTACTGACACAGGTGAGACCATCTTTTATAGAAGACTTTCAACTTATTAAAATCTGCGTTAAAATCAAACATGAAGCTAAGAAATAATTATACTGATGGCCAACTTTTGTTTTTTTTAGTACCAATCTCTTCTATTGAAAACAATTTTGGGTTCTTATGTTTGGAAATGCACTATCACTTTTGCAAATTGGCTGTGAGATGTCAAACATTTTTGTTAAGCAATGTTCAGAAATAGAGCATGGGATTACTTTCCCGATCTGAAATACCTCACAGCTCACTGCCCATCATTCCAGCCTGTCTCTGATATATTAGTTCTACAAGCACATATGATACTGCAGGTTGAAATCTAAGCCAAGATGAAGTGTGTGTCAACGTTACTAAAATACCACTGTCACAAAGAGTTCAGATGTAAAGCAATTAAGCATAGAAGCAATGCTATCCATTTACAAATTAGGATCTAAACTTTAAACAACAAGACTGTTTACAATTTCTTCAATGCCTTTCACCTGAGCAGTATAAAGCACTTGGCAGTAATTAAGAGACTGAACTTCCCAGAGGTCTGGAGAAGAGTAGAAGGATCACTTAACCTGCCACTGAAATGCAGCCACCTTTTAGGTGAAGCACAGATGCACCTACAACTGCTTTCAAAAGAAAAGGAAGGGAAAAACCTGTATCATGTTTTAAAAAAATAAAAACCATCTAAGTTACACCTTTAGTGCCAGGTTGTGATGTCTCGTAAGCAAGAGCAGACGTGACTTCAGCATCCTGTGGTTACTGAGAACCTGAAGTAAAACTTCCTGCATGTTTTCCCTTCTGTTGGAAAATCTGCAAAGCTGTCATTAGCAATGGATGCTTTAATGACTCAAGGCAAGGCCAGACTGATTTCAGCTGTGTGAGCTGCAATGGCCTCACTGCAGACTCATCGTGTGTGCTGAGCATAGACACCAATCTGCATGGCTGCACATTTCCACATCTCTGATATTAGAAAGATACCTCTTTAATTTCTGAAGCTCAGAATTGTACAAATCTGAGGGAAATACATTTTTCAATTAATTAATTTAGGCTTTTTTTGTTCTCACTTCAGCTACTTTAAGGGGTATTAAAAAAAAAATAAAAATAGACAAGACTGCTGCAATTTACATCATGCATATCTTTCATTTCCTTTAGAGCTGCTGCCAGGAAAACAGAGAAAGGTAGTAGACAAAAGGTCCAACAAGAGAAGTACAAGATTCAATTCCTTTAAATGCATTTACTTGAAGGCTCTAAAAGCCGTGTTAGAGTATCTTCCCCAAACCATTCAGTTTCTGCTAGATTTAGCACTTTTGTCCCTTTGTATTCGCAGACTTCACATAGCTTCTCCCAGGCTGGCAGGCCAACATATTAGAAATAAAATGCAATTCTGGTATCTGACACTTCAATTTAGCTTCTTCAGTAGCAAAGATCATCAACTGCACTGCTTTCTCCCATGACAGAAGATCACCTAAATATCACTTAACTGATGTGAGCTCTGTTGGTAATGCATACACTGTCTCCCCACTACATTACCACCATGCTGCCTAGAACAAAAATCAATTTTTAATTGACTGGATTATTTGAGGAATGTGGCCCATCCACTGTGCACTGCTGATAGATTCTCCCAGTTTTCCTGTCAGCAAAGACTGTAAAATTTCAAGCAACTTCAATACAGTAATTCAGGGATTTATCCAGAAGCCGTATGAACAGAATAACTTGACAGTTTTTTCAGTACTACCCCTGCATTATTCTCTCTCCTGGCTAGCCAAGTGAGGACTCTAAACCACAGTACAAATAAAAAGAAAAACACTGACACAGGAAAAATGATGAGCTTTTCATTGAAAAGAAAATCATGCAAATAATCCAAATGAATGACGAACACAGAGGACTAGAGAGGACTTGAGAAAAGCCTTTCAAGGCCTGGAAGGTCAGCCAATGGGTTACACTCCAGAGCATCAAAGCTGCAAGATCCAGGAACAATCTGCAATTCCTGGGCCCAGCAGCAGCCAAAGTAGAATTTCTCAGCTCAGTACCATTGCTGCTTTCTTCAGTAACCATTGCTGCCGTGAGATACAAACCCAGGCAGTTCAGGCAAAGGGTTGACATGAAAAAGTAACTTGACACAAAAGAAAGCATGGGGGTGAGTGGGGATAAAACACTCAACGCTTCACCAGTAAATATTGCAGTAAGCAATTTTACAAAGCACAGCATAAACTGTTCACTGACTGCTGTAGACTATGAAAGTCCCTGCCACTTTCACGAGTTTTCTGACAAGTGTATAATTCTCCTAACTTTTATCTCTGTTTCCTGCTGCTGAAACAAAAGACAACTGCACTGATGTCCTAAACAGAAAATTCCAGTCTTGTACCACAGCCCTTTCCAGCACAGCCAAGTGCCAAAACTCTGCACTGCACTCACATTAGCTTTAATTGATTCTGATCAATGTCAAAAATCAGCACAGCTACAGAAACTGCAAATTAACGATACTGCTAGGTGGCCAGTATAGATCTATATATGAGATGTATTTCCTTGGCTTCTTATGTTTCTGATTCTCCTTTCACCAAGGCCCAAAACACACATTTTTCTTTGACCATGTGCATTACAGCTGGACTAAGTGGTTGGATTACCTGCAGTACAGATCTTTGCAAATTAGCCACAATCACTGTTCTATGCAATAAACACATGGACCAGAGGGGTTTGTGCCAGCTTTAAGAAAGCTGAGAGAAGACAGAAGTCCCTGATCTTGCATCAAGTCAGAGTGACACACTAAGAGAAGGCTGGATTTGGGTTAGCCCTGTCAGTACAAAGTGAGCCTGGTGAAGTTTCTCTCAGATCAGCACCTTGTACCCTGTTAGCCTGACACTTCTGATGCAGTGCAGAAAACTTTTCTCTTCCACTTTAACAACAAACTTTGGCATTTTTTCAGAGCTCTATCTACGTTCAGGCTGCTCCATGAGCTCCTACAGTAGACAAGAACAAAGAAGTATTTCAACTTCTCCTTATTACTATTATTTTGGGGAGGGAGGTGGTGGTGGATTTTTTCTTTTATTTTCTTTCCTGATGATTCATAGCAGTAACATACCCAAAGCTTAACTAGATGTCAGATAAAAACAAGCCACTTGTAAATATGCAAATTATTCCAGGTCTCTGAATATTTCAGTAATTGTCTATCATTATTCCAAAATAAGTGTGTATTTAAAACTCAATTTATACTTTAAAACAAGATGAAAGCATGATTAAAATTACTTTAGAATACCAGTTAAAAATTAGAGTAGACCTTTCCACCTTATCTTTTGGACTCAGGACTATGGTTATTGTCTAGGTTGATATTTTGCTAATGTAAAACAACAAAACATAACCATAACTGATATGCTATACACCCAAATTACTTAAAATACTTCAAGTAATCAGCTCATGATTGGCATCTTCACAAGAGCTCCATGAACTCATCTTCCCCACAGCCTTTTCCATTACTGGTACAGAACTCTGAAAACCAGCTGCTTTGGGAAAATGAGTTCTAAAACACAAAAATACCAACTTGCTCAACTAACGCAAATGAGTGGATTTGATCCCTGCGGATTCTGCAAGGTGCTCTTCCATTCACACTTTGGACGTTTCCCACAGCTCAGCTCGGGGAAATTCACAGTGGGGTGCTGTGATCTGTAGCACCTCAAAGCCAACCCATGCATTTCAGAAGATCAAAGCCAAGTTCCTGTTCATTTGCTGATCATGGCTGTTGAAAATGTGGGGGTTTTTAGGTTATGTATAACTGTGAGAGAGTACCCTGGGGATGAGCCCATAATGCAAAATATTCCAGTCTTATTTTAATAAAACCAGCAATGATCTGCTACACTTACACAGAATGTTCTCTCTATTAATCCTATTTTACAAGAAAAGGAAAAAAGTTTCGGGTGAAATCAACATTTGCAAAGATGACTTAAATTGCTGCAGATTGATTGGTTGTTCTGAAGGAAAATAAAACCTGTGTGTGTAAAATCTGGCATTCATCTCCCGAGACATCTAAGAAAACAGATTTCCCCAAGGACAAAGCAAGAGTAAAGCTTTTACTAGAAGCAAGCCCTGGTATTTGGTCTTCTGAGTTTACCTTTGGAACTCCTCATGTTCCCATTCAACTTCAGAATTCAGTCAGAATTCTGACCTGGCAGCATTTTCAGCTGAGAAAGCAGCCCTTCAGTAAGTGCTGCAATCCAGCCAGGCTGGGCTGGATTTGCTGGGTTGGAGTAAAAAAACAGCCTAAAGGTTCCTGCTGTCCCAGGTCACTGGCACTGAGCAAGGACATGCCAGCACACAGCAGAGTCATGTTCTTAAAATGGAAACTCTGCAGACTAAATCTGAATTTTAAAATCAAGTTTATCATCTTTTACATTTGGGGAGTGCATATAAAGCACTTGTTAAAGTATTAATATTCTTTTTCACTTGCAATGTGAGACAGTAAAATGAAGCATCACTGAATCCTCCCTCACCAAGCCTTAACACTTGGTCAGATGAACACAATTACCCCAAAGGAAGAAACAAAAACGTCATTAATTTCAGTCTTAGCCAGTGACAAAGTTGACTGTTCTTGTACTTCTCCCCTCAAAATCCAGCAGGTTTTACTGGTGGGCCAATATGATAATTTCTGTTTCACAGAGATGGAAAACTGATTCTGAAGAAATGTCCATCACTGGACAATGATCCAGGGACAGCCATATTTAAACAACACTGTGTCTATGCACAATAGACAATATCAATAGAAATAATATTTATATATATATAAATAGAATATATATTTACATAATACATAAAACCAACCAGCAGATTTCAGAATTTTGGGTTTTATCTGTGTAGGATTTCCTGTCTACAGAAAGCCATTAATAAATAACCCATGCTTTGGTCAGCTGCCTCCTAATTTTTTCTTCATTCTTCCTGAAGTATCTTTTTTGACTCCTTTGTAGGTAACAAGATAGACTGCAAAGTTCTCTTTAATAAAGTTTCCAAATCCTAGATGTTGCACAGAAAAAATTCTGAAGACATTTATGTCAGCTATTAACAGAACCTTCCATGCAATTTTTCAGCTACACGTCTCTGCTCTTTGTATTATGTATGAAACTTCTGTTTTTCAGTTTTCTAAAATGCTACTTCAAACAAGTAATGATGGAAAACAGTATCTGCCTCTGGCTACTCGCAGGCTTTTTAGCTCACAAACAGAGACTCCTTCGACCTATTTTACTTACATCCTATTTAACTGTTTCTGATAGCAAGTTTATGTCCATCCTGGGTTTACACAGCTCTAATTCCTTCATAACATTCCAAATATTTTTCTTTAGCTGCAGTCCCTACCCCAACAGTTCCTCTCCTCCCATCGTCCTACTGCTTCATGCCATAAACCCTTATCAATTTAATTTAGGTAAAATATTGGTAAAAATATTTACTGTAACTCCAACATCTCTGCTTCTCCATTTCAAACATTCATTTAATAATGCAAAGTCTATTAATCTGATGAATGCTAAGTACAGGACAATGTGCAGATACCTAATTTTACCCAGAGGGAAACAAAACAATTTCCAAAAAGCCATCATTTACTACAGCTCTCTGTTGATATTTCAGCAATGTATTTGTCCCTTGGATATATTCAGAAAACATTCTACAAGCCTACAAATGCATCTTTTTAATAACAGTACCACATAATTCTTCACTGCTACAGAGAGATGAAAAAGTGCAAATGTTTTATCTATCCCCAAAACAAAGGTAATAAGGCTTTGTCTTTGCTTCTTTGTGGTGCTTTAAGCATTTACCTTAATGAGCTTTGTTTCTCTGTACCTCTGGAGAATAGTGTTCTGCCCAACAAAACAATTTATTGCCCAGAATGTTACTACTGCTGATAAAATCTTAGCTCCTCCAATACTTCTGCCTTGACAGCTAATGCCCTAACGTTTCATTTACAGCTGAACAAAGCAGCTTATCTCTGCTAAAAGGGGAATTAGTTAGTAGTAAGAAATAATTTCAATCATCTGTTCTGCTTCCCAAGTAAAGTGATGACTTGGGCATTCTTGCTTCTGTCTGATGACAGGTGTGTTGCAGTTCTTGGAATACAGAGCAGGTCTGTCACACATAAGCTTTGTAATTCCTACAATGCAGCTACATGGATTAGGGAAGAGTCAGGTCTTGGCTGTCAAAAAAATCTGCAATCAGCAGAGTGTGGCAGTCAGCACTTGTACTTTGCAGTTAGGGCACGGACTCTGGGCAAAAAAATCAGTTCTGATCAATAAACAGCTTCATTTTCCATCTGCAACTCCACAGAATATTCCAAGTATATGTATATGAGAAATTCCCCATTCATAACTGAATAGAATTTGTTGACAAACCAGGCTTTATGGCCTGTGCTTTGGAAAAATGGCTTTGATTATCACCTTACTCTGTAACTACCTAATTATTTATATCCTCAGGAATGAAAACCTACTAGGATTTTATCTACATATCACACACAGCAAGTCAGATGTGGGATTCCTCTCTAGAGTGGCTGATACATCCTTGGAAGTCTCTATGGCAAAGGACAAGGACTGATTTTTCCTTGATGTCTGAATGACCTTCTTTTCCCAACATCAGTTTTTCATGTTGGTAGATAATAAGGTCACCTGAATACTTCAGGGAAAGCAGCATAACATTTGCCCAAGCTCTATTTTCTCTGTACTAATATTTTCTGTGAGTAATCATTTAGTGTGCACTGAGTTTAAAAGAATTACAGAAGTGGTTAGAACTATAGTGCCATGCTTGATTTCTTTAATATTTGGTTCTTCAATTAGACAAGACAATTAATGAGAGCATGAGAATTTATAGTAAATAGTTTTTACATTCAGTAGAGTTTTATCAGAAAAAAGAAATGGTAAAAAAAAAAGTTGTAGCTGGAGATGAAAGGGTATTTGATAAAAAATAACATTATTTTCTCATGCAATAATGCTAAATTAAGTTGGTATAAGAAAGAGGCAGTGCTATGCTGCAAGCTATGTGTCCTTCACTCAGAACTGCCTTAGTGGCGTTCCAGTGGATTTTAAATTAACTGCACATTCTTTTCTGAGACTCTTCATAATCCTTTCTCCCATTCTTACTTCTCAATCACAACTAAATGTCCTAAATCCCTTTAAAATTAATTTAGAATACACATGGCAGTTACACTAACACTGTAAAGGTGTCCAACATCTGTCACCTGTAGCATGATATCAAATTCTTTCTGCAACAGGCATTTCACCGACCACCTGATGGGCTCTTACCCAGCTCTCCAGAGATGCCAGACCAAGCCAGCATTAATTATTTCTGTTCATGTGTTAGTCCAGGCCCCTGATCAAACTTAATATGGCTAAAAGGTCAGTGTGTTCCTCTGCTATGAGGGATTATTTCATTCTACTTTGAGGTGTCTTAAGTTATAAAAAAGTGAATGGCCTGAGCAGCCTTTTCTATTGAGGGATGTATTTCTCAAAAAAGGAAAGAAAAAGTGATATCAAGGAGGATAATATTACATGCTTATTTATTCAAAAACCCATTTACTAAAATCTGAATTTATACTTTAACTGAGCCTAACAACAAGAATCTTAAATGCTTGCTTGGCTGCTGCACAACATGGCAAATTCTGCACGGCTGCCCAAGGCAAAGTTGATTAATCAAAAGGTTGGGATCAGAAATGAACAATCATTTCACACAGATTTGTGCAGAAGCCCAACAAGACTCAATTAAATGCTGGTAAAATCCAGAAATGTGGATTATTCCACAGATCACTAAACTATCACTGTCCTGAGCTGCAGAAGGAACACCCAGGCACACCAGTTCAAAAGGTGACACTGGCAGAGCATTTCCTGCAGAAAGAATCAGCTGCAGGAAGTCATTACTTGAGCAAAATATTCACCACTATTTCTTGTCCAAGGTGTTGCATTCTACCAACATGTAACATTCAGCTAAGATAACCACAGACCAAACTCCTTGGTACTAATTCTATTTTTTTTTTTTTAAATAATCTTTCCTTACTACTCATCCTTTCATCCTTTTAAAATTAAGTCACTAAAGTGGTTGAAATGAACTGATATCACAGAATCACCCAAAACACCTGCATGCTTTCTTAACTTAGAAAGGCCAGAAAGAGAGCAAAAATTAATCCTTGCATATTCTCCTATCTGTATTTCAACCTTTTGTTTGTGTGCCTACACAAACATTGATACATGCACACTGCAAATGGCTCCTCACCTCACTTCTAAAATAACCATACATCCAGAAATAATAACGAAAACATGGATAGAATTCTTTATGTCCATACGAATCATCCAGGTACACACTGGCACTGCACCAAGTAACTTGGGTGACAGTTTAAAATGCTTATTTAGCTGATTGCTTAACATGAATCAATGCTCAAAAAGGCAAGGCAGGAAAATATAATCATTATTGAAGAGTGTCATGAAAGGTTTAGATCTGATGAAACAGGTGGAATAAAAGTACTGCTACCTAACCTGGAAAGGACAATTTTCTTTTCTGTTTAGTGACAACTCTCGATAAAAATTTAGAGAATATATAAAAAGATACAAGCTAATGCAGCTGGAACAGCAACAATTATGCACACAGTTACATGTAAAATGAAACTGGGAGGGGATCTGGCATGAAAGAGAAACCTCAGGCACCCTCAATATCAAATTCCTAGGGATATAAATATAGATTTACACACGGCTAAGTCCCGGAGCTCTTACTCACTAGAAAGCTTCTAGTAAAGGAACATTAGCAGATGTGGTGCCACAATCTTGAAGATGGTGCAGACTGAAGCTGCATTTTATCCTAATTTATTTCTCATGGCAGCAATGACAATGCCTCCATACACAGAGCCATAAGAGATCTGTTTGGCCTAAAGTTGTTTAATTTTTAGTGCAGGCACTGTGCTACTGTTAACCTGTGCAAGCTGCATGAATTTACTGATGCATGCATTAAAGGGCAAGCACACAGCTGTACAAGATCTAACTCCACTGGAAAAAGCAGCATTGGGGCAATCCCTTCACTGAGATTTTACCCCTGAAATTAAATTTTGCACAAAACATGAGTTCTTCTAAAGCAAATTACGAGTAAGATTTTATAAGTGAAAAAGGTAATTAAGCAGGTGATTCTGCAAGCATCAGAACTGTCTCCAGCCACAGTAGTTACTACTTCTGACATTCAGTATAATTTCAAAACATGTAATCTTTCTCTCTGCACGTACTATTAATAATTTTACAAATACACAAATTTGACAGCATGCACAGAAAGACGTGGAAACTACCTATTTGCTGCACACTGTGTAAGTTCAATTGTCCATAAATGCTTAAGAAAATGGAAAAATGGCAAGCACGGGGGCTGCATGCACTGAGTGAGGTCACTTCTGTGATTTTTTTCCACCTCATCACACACTGTGTGAGCTGCATTTGCAATAAACCTTCCCCTGAAATAAGGTACCTTTGAACATGTATGCACTTTTTTTTTAACAGTACACAAACTATAATTCCTTTATCACATAAATTTACACAGAACCCCAGAAAACACAAGGTTTAGGAAAAGTAGCATTATCACCAAATATAGCAGTAACGTGCATTACTGAATGTTGCTGAGAAAACACAGATTTCTTATTTTTCATGGACAAATTTAGCTGGTTAATCCTATCAACTGCAGGGATTTTGGCAGTTGAGAATGCCAGAGCATCTGTGACTTGGACTTTTCTTGGAAAGAAAGCAGAGCTGGAAGATAACTCCTGACTCAGTGAGTGGAGTCACCTGCTAGGCAGCCACATGATGTAATTTTTCTTAAGGGTAGAAATCCCTTCTTAAAATTTGATAAGTGTTTGACCTCCCCTGGCCCATGCTCAAACTGGAATCCTGTTTCAGAAACTCCCTGATGTGTCTATTTAAAGGTTCTTTTACCTCTCTCTGTAAATTATTATGGGCAGCACGTAGCTCTTTAGCTTTGTGCCTTTTAGCTAAAAACACCTCCCATATCCTGTCCTCTGCTCCCAAGTAGCTACAGACAAGAACAACACCCACTTCTCAGCATTTTTTTTGGCTTGACCAACCATTCTCATCTCTTTTCCATGATCAGTTCTTCATTTTTTCACCCTCCCAGGCCCTCCCTGCACCTATTCCACTTTGTATCCATCTGCCATCACCCAGCTGCACCATCTGGTTCCTGGGAGACACTACATGGACCTGGAAGTCCTGGATATACCACTGGTTGTGTCTTTGAGTTTGGGATAGAGGATTCATAACATTGGCTTGGCTGGCTTGGAGCTACTGTAGTATTTAATGACAGCTTGGACACAAAGTAATGTGGGGTGTCAAGCACAAAACCAGCAGATAACAGTCTGGATTTGCAATTAGGCCTGGTCATGCAAAACCAGCAGCTCTTAAATGTCCAAACTTGTTACAGATTAGGTTTTTCCAGTAGGATCAGTCATTGTTTTTAACATTTTAAGTCTTATACTTTAAGAATCTCGCTAGCCACAAGAAATAAACACAATAAATATCTGTCATTTTACTAGCAGGGTCTGTGATTATACTATGCAAAGACTGCTTAAATAGTTGGAGAATATTCTTTTAAGCCTTTGTTCACACCCATATGTTATGTCTGGAGAGCTATTTGCTCACTTTGCCTAATTTTCTTTCTAAATACCTCTCTATCTATTATCATGACCAGCAGTAATCATAAACAAATTATTTTTTAATTAATACACTGGAGTTTCTTTTGAATTTTTTTGCCATTTTACAACAAGCTACAACACAGAATAATGGTGTCTCTGTTAAGCGGCCACTTTAGGATGGAATTGTCAGAACATATGGAGGATAGGAGAAGAACATGACAAAAAGAGAAAGCATTTTGTTGGATTAATCAGTCAGGAAGATTCCCTAACACTGTACCCCCACCCCAACACCACCAGCCACTCATCACAGTTGGAGAAAGTAATGGAGAGAGAGCTTAATATAATGTAGGACTCTTTACTCACTATGGACTATGTTATGCCTGGTCCACCTGGCTGAATACTACAGGATATGGAGATGTCTCGTGAATGTGAGCTCATCAAAAATGTGAAACTGCTGCTGTGAGTGCTTAGGTTATACTGTCATCATCTTCTTTGCCTAGCAAAAGATAGAATTGGGAGATTTAGCACTTGAGGTCAGGTCCTCAAGAGGAATAACTTCAACTGAGCTGTAATCACAGAAGTGAAAGGTCTGGTCTTCGGACTGTATAAAATGTTGTCCCTTGTCAAAATATTACACTACTAGAACTGAAGACCAAACTGACATGAAGTTTGTGGTCTAACAACTCTTTTAAAAAAAATTCAAAGTGATTTTCATCACCTCAATAGTTTTACATTTTTGGTACTTCCATAAAATATTAATTTTACCTGCACATCTTTTGACCAATGATGTATTTATTATAAATTTATAGTTAAACATAGCTAATATATGAGCAACATGATCCACAAATACATCTCATTTACCAACATGAAGCCACGTAGATTTTCAAACACATTTAGCTCCCTGCATTATTCAGGAAGGATATGTATGAACCTGTTTAACTGCTGTTCCTTACATGACAACTAATGTAAATACTGCAAGCATGCAAGGTAATGCAAAATGAAAAGCCATTGTTAAGTATATAAGATATGCCTGAAAGAAAAACAAAGTAAAAAATTTTATTTTATTTCAAAATAACTTAATTATAAGAATGATTTATAGATTGGCAACACAAACAGAAATAAAAAGAGTATCACTGAGCAAGCTTAGTGTAAAAAAATTCTATAAATATGAGTATTTTACACTCCATATACACATACACACAGTTATTTTTAAATGCAAAAATTATACAGTTCTGCACAAATAGACATAAATACATATATGTATGTACAAGGTACTTCAAGAAATTTTAACACTGCAATTTGAAATTCAAAAGATTACCAAATTTGCCCTCTAAGTTCACTGCATGATCTTACAGATGACTTATGAAACACACATAACTATGAAAAAATATTAGTAATTACAGACATCAGTCAAGTGAAACAATCCTGATGTCAAGCTAGGTAAGCACACTGAAGCTACACACACACAGTTCATATTTTACTCAGGCACAGGACACTTTGAAGAGTACAACCAATTTTATTAGGTATTATCATATCTAGCAACTGAAATTTTATTTTACTGATACTGATAACTAATGCTGAGCAATGTGGTTCTGTACAGCAAGATGTACCGAGAAAAATATATAAACAGTAAATAAAGATATTGGGAAGACAGATATCAGATATTCCACAGCAGAAAGTCCCTTTCTCTCTGCCTGCCTCTAGTGTTGATCAGGCAGGCTCCCCCCACCACCTCCTCTTACCTCCCAGCCACTTCAGCTGAACAAAGAACTCTGAAATCCACCAAAACAGAGACTCCTGACCTTCAGGAAAACTTCATTTTTTACTGATTTTCTGAGCACTTACCAGCTCCAAGCCTACTTATGCATTTATCATCTCCACCTCTACAGCCTCGTCTTTAGCCAGTCCTGTGACCCTTTCATTCTGTTCTGATTTCAGCAGAAGGAGTTTCAATTCTGCTTCTGGCAGCTTGGCTCAGCAGTTTGCATGAGCCAGACAGTCACAGCAACATCCAGAACGCCTGATAAACACTTAAAGCCAGGGGACAACGTCACAGGCATTTTCTAAACATGGACAACTTCAGAGAATCAGCTGAGATTGGTTTGTGTTGGAAAGGACCCTACAGCTCATCTCCTTCCACCCCCTGCCACGGGCAGGGACACCTTCCACTGCCCCAGGGTGCTCCAAGCCCTGTCCAACCTGGCCTTGGACACTTCCAGGGATCCAGGGCAGCCCCAAGCAGCCCCTGCAAGATTTCTTCCTAAAATCTGACCTAGCCCTGCCCTCTGACAGTTTAAACCATTCCCCCTTTCCCTGTCACCTGTGCCCTTGTCAAGGCTCGAGTGGGATCCGAAGTTTTCTCCCAACCATCAATCAGCAGCCCCTAAGCCTGACCACAGCAGAAAGCCCACTCAAAGGTCCCTGCTGTGGTTTCCAGACTCATTCAATCTTTGCAGTCTCCTCCCTGCTCTGACAGCTCCTCCAGGCCGAGCACCAGGATCTTTGCATGAACAGAGTGTGCATCAGCACTGCCAGCATTCAATCACTATTGATGGAGCTCAAATTAAAGAGGCCTCTTGAAGGTGAAAACCTCTGCAACCTACAACTTTTGCCTTACTGAACGCCTTCCTCACAGTTATTACTCTGAGAAACTAAATAAAAATGTTACAAACACTGTTTATAATCTTCTATTAACTATTGAAATCTAGACAGTCTTCAAAAGATTATTTAGTTTTTTACTCCAGTTTCTAAGACTGAATGCTTCATACAGCACTTTGAATCAATTAAGAAACGGTTATTCACAGCAGTTATCTGTCTTCAAAATTTTACATGATATTCTCAAAAATATTAAGGAAAAAGATGTATCAGGGAAGAATAAAATAGATTATGTCATGGGCTCAATTTCCTGTTTTCTTTCTAATAATTTCTCGCATTCAAAAATCTATTTGCAATATATTTAACATTTTACATATACATACAACCAGATTATAGCATTATGCTAATGACTATAAAGCACATCTAAAGCTTGTTTGTAGGTAACATCTTTGCAGATGAGATGAATAAAAGAAAACTCAAATTTAAAGATCCACACACTGATTTACTTTTCTTGTCTAGGTCAGAAAAGGATGACATAATAAAAACAAAACTATCAGGGTCTTTTGTAATGAGTTAGGGACAAATACTCAAAATCTGACCAAAACAACAATGTGTATATATGAACTTAATAAATGAAAGGTTTTGATTATTGATGAGCAAAATATGAAAGCAATTCACGCTGCTGCATTCAAGGAGCAGCTAAGGTGCAAAGCAGGGTGAAGTGTCACTGAAAGCTGCATCGATGCTTGCTTGGTACCTGGAAGATGAATTACAGCTCTGCTAATTCCAGCTGGCAGATTGGACTTGGCAGGCACAGGAGTGAGGGAGCTCTCGTGACGTGTGGAGCTGAGGGAGCATAACCCACAGCACTCAGGATAAAACAATTTACAAATTGTCTGTCAGCTGTCTGTCTGCCTCTCATTCTTCTGGAAATCATGCAGAATCCCCAGATAGAACTAGCCAAAATTAGTTCCTTCTGTGTGAATTTCCTAAAATCCTCATGTCAGCACTATGAGAAGCCAGTAACAGTGACAGAAATCCAGGTCCAGGTAACAGGATAAAAACTGGCATTGAGATTGGAACGTCTCTGTGATATCAGAGTTTTATCAAAAAAACCCAGTGAAATTATTAATCTTCTCTACAGTTCATATTAATTGCATACTCTAAATTCATTCTGATTAATTACTTATTATCTGCCTTGTCTTTAGCATTTTGGAAAGCTCTGCCACGGGTATCTTAAGTGCAAGACCTAAACTAAACTTAAGAGATTTGGGAGGCTTACAGGTTCTTGTTTTAATTGCATTACATGTCTTTAAGTAGAAGGCAATTTAGTCTGAAGTGGTACTTATGCACCGTTCCTTTACAGCTTCTCAGCAACACTGCTGTTAAATTCCTAGAATTCAACAAATTCTGTTGAATATATTGCAGAAAAAAATGAGGCAGACATTTTTATGTTCATTATATAGCTCAAGACATGTCCAGGAAGCACGTGATCTTTTTATTTAGTACAATCAAAATCACTAACAATCAAAAAGCAACTTTGTTTTTTTACCCTGTGATTGGTTCACTGAAAGGACCACTCACAATGTTATGGAATTACAGGGTTTAAACTGCAGGAAACACCACAACTTTCTGACGTTATATTGTCTATACGCAGAACCGTCACTGTTTAATCTAAGTTAACAAGAGTGCCAAGCACTTACATTTAATTAAAGCTATACATCATTCTAGATAATTAGTAATAATTAAGAAGAATTACCATCGTAAATAAGGCAAATAATATTATTTCAACTGAAATGTGAAGTCTGAATTCAAAAACCCAAAATAAACTCCTGGGAATGCAAACGCACCATTATGCAAACTGTTTTCTTTAAGTATGATATAATTTATGTAATGAAATAAATCTATGCTGTTAAAATATTTAGCAGAACGGAGAATAATGAGTAGAGATAGGATTAGTTTAATTAGTTTACTGAAATGGAGTTCTTATAGTGGCTAAGTGTGATATATTAGCTTTTGTCACTTGGAATAAAAAAAGAGGTAATTAGTTCTCATTCACATATATTGTTTTCTTTGAAGAAGGAATTGTAATATTTTAGGCTGCACAGTAGAAAATAATACATGGAGCATAAAACTTATCATCTTCACCCAAGTGAACATCTATGGTAAATCTGAAGAAAACAGGAAAAACGTCAGCATTTCAGAATGGAATCTTGCAGAGATTTCACTTACACTGGTGCAACTCCACAGATTTAAATGAAATGACAACTCTCGAACTGCCCAAGTCCAGTCATCATTTATCCCTGCCTAATTTAAGGGTTTGTAACTAATCCTGTCTCTCTATTCAGCAACTACTTCATTACCCAGAATATCCTGTGCTCTTATCCTAAATCAAAGTTTTTCTCAAACTGACTCAAAATGATCAGGACGAATGCCTTCCTCAGTAATATTTACTGTTGAATCATAAACATATCCATTTTATCCATTTCTGAAAGGTCAGAATCAAATTTTATCTCTGCAAAAATAAGAAAAAGAAACAACATCAGGTATCCTTTTAAAGACTAAGCATCATTTCACCCCCAGAAAACTAATTAATTGTACATTTCTGAAGACAACTGTATGGAACATATTTAACAGGGAACACAAAGAAAATTATTTATCCATCTTTTCCAAGAAAAACTGAATTTTCTCCTTTAAGAATGGGGCATTAGTGCAATCAAGCAACGTGAATGTATTTAAACATCAATCTAAAGGCCTAAGAAATTAACCCTCTATCAACTGAACACATGCACACCAAAAAAAACAAAAACAAACCAAAAGAAAAAACCCAACAACAAACCCCGCCCTGTGGCAACACACAGATGGGAGCACGAGGAACACAGAGAAATAAAAGGCTTGCAAAGCAATTGATACATTTTTTCAGTTAATAAAATAAAGAAATTATGAATGGACCAAATTAATTTTACTTTAAATAAACACTCAGCAAAGGGAAACCCTCTGCTGTAGCATACTGAAAAGCCTCAGGCTTTGGTATAATAACTTAGCCCATCTATCATTTAATTTTGGGGTTTTTTTTGGAACAGGGTTGTTGCATATGCTGGTGCTATTTTGCATCCTGGATTAGAGAGTTTGGATGATTCAATATAAAAGTTGAAAAGAGCTCCAAAATTGAAATACAGCAAGTCAACCACAAAAAGAGAAGAGCTGCCCCTTTTTTTATATCTTCCAGCCATACAGACTTACAGACAGCACTTCAGCCTCAAGTTCATCACAAGTAAGAGAAGATCAGAAATGCACCTTGTCCCTGGCTCTGGCCGCAGTATTTAGGTTGATTGTTTGGACTGAACAACAACACGGACAACTGAGCTCTGCAGGGCACAGGGAACATCGAAGTCACACAGAGCCTGCACTGTCCATGTATTTGTCGATATTTCCTTCTTGTATCTCACTACCCTCAGACATCCCCTCCCAGGGGATTTTGAAAATAAACCCCATACTTCAGAAGTGCCCAACCTTAGCTTTTTTAAAAGATCCTGATATTCTTACTTGAGGCGAGTTGTCATATTGCTGTTAAGAAAAGGTGATTTATGCACCTCAGAAAGCCATCACTCTATTACTAATTGGCAAGTTGAAATATATAGAAGTCCCTCATGCACTACTGCTGCTGCTGTTCCTCAGTCTGGGAATAGGTTTCTTCTGAACAGATTGTGCAGGGTCCAGAAACTGATAATCCATGTATTACACTGATCTTCTCTTCTTAGATTATAAGGAAGCTGCATTGCAACAGTCGTCAGAATTCTAAAACTCACTGATATCACAATGAAGACAGGAGGAGAACTGTACAATTTGATTTGCACCTTTTAATTGTGGAGTCCGAACAAGAAATTCAAAAGAAATTAACTTGCTGCATGATCTAATGAAGATAATCAAATCAGAAATGATTTAATAAAACCAAGGCACACAGTTTGGTACCCCAGAGACTGATACATAATTCATAAAGATGCCACATTTGGTCATTAGGTCAAATATATTAACTAAGTAGTAAGCTATTCTGAGAACTGGCTATGAAACTGGTAGGTCTTAAACAGGAGCAGTGAGTATAAAAAAGCTTTTTACCTCATTTCTAAGTCATTACAATTGACTTTTTACTCTATGGTTTGTATGAAACTGCAGAGCAGGCTGAAGCCTAAAGAGGTGTTTCTGGTTTTCTGTACATACTTCCCTATTCCCGTATTCACCTCATCTCAGTCCCCCCACCTCCCAAGGAAAATACAGTGGGCTTTGGATATTCACAGTAAAAACGATGAAATCTCTAGCAAATACATGGGATGATGGAGTTCCCCTGGCAGTCAGCTGTTGGAGAGGCTGTGATGCAATACTGGCCCACACATACAATTCCAGAGACAACACTAACCCCTGGTGCTGCTGACCAGGAGCACTAACCCAGCAAAGCCTCACCTGCATTCTGTGGGAGAGAGGGGCAGAGAGAAGGGGAAGGAAAAAATTGCCTGCTCTTCCTCATGGAGCTGCACAGGGATAAGGATGCAGTTTCAGAGTGTCCAATGCTCTGAAAATAATGCCAAAGAGGTGGCCAGGGAAGGTGACCTGCCGAGAAGCTCCCTTTGTGGCTGTTAAAGGTGTGAAAAACCAGCCTGGCCGGGAGTCACTGCAAACACAGCACCAGAGGCACTGACACTGCTCCACTCCCTTCTCCCAGGGCTGGCCAGCACTTAAGGGGAAGAATTGCACCATTCTGAGAGCCAGGAGAGATCCTCACATCTCTGTCCGCAGGAGCTCCCTGGGTTTGTGCACTGTCTGATGCCAGAACCAGCTCAACTTCTGAGTTGTGCCACAAGGGAAGGCTAGAATTCCTGCCGTGGCAAGAGTCATGAAAGAAAAAAGAGAGAAAGACACAATACAGTGAATCTCTGCAAAAAATAGAGAGGCTCAAGTGCTTAAAACATTCACCTGACAGTTACAAAATCCCCTTTCAACACTTTTTTTTTTTTTTTTTTTTTTTTTTTTTTTTTAATGCAAAGACAAAGAAGTAAATTTTGGGAGGAAGAATTCTTACCAGCTTAGCAGCTCTACCTGCACTCCCAGCACCTGCACCCACGTGTTGGGGAACAAATGTGTCTCTTTCTGCTAGGAATAATACATCCTGTTTCCTAAAACAGATCACCTACATAGTCTATATGAGGAAGCTTGTCAACACAAACACTTTCACTGTGTTAAAAATAACAACTTTTAACCCTCAGGAAATCAACCCAAAGCTTGGGACTCAGGCACAAAGAGAACTGGATCACCTTGGGGGAATGAGTCGAGTGTAGCAGTGAGTTAAGGAACCCCAAAAAGTTTCTGCCTTTTGACTTAGTAAAAAATCCAGCATTATCCCATGCAACACAATTTTAGGACAAGAAGGTACATGATGATGGCAAAACTCAACTGGGCCAGCCTGCTCCTGCCATCAAAGAGCAGTTCTCAACTGCACCTAAATCAATTCTGTTTCGTTTCAGTTTTTCTTTTGTTTTTCACTTTAGTGGAAGGAGAAAGGATGTGTCTCCAGACACACATCCTGGCAGTAAATCACAGGCAAAACACCACCTAGGTCGATATAACCACCTGATGTTCCTGCACGGGCTCTCTTCAGTACAGTGGGATGGTAATTCCAGTGTTTCACACAGTTATGGCACCTCCCTCAGTGACAATCATGTACTTTATGGCTTGAAAAAACCAAACTGATACACACCAGACCACAAGATGTCTGATTACAGGAACACATATCAAAGTAGATGCTGACACAACACTAACAAAACAGTAATTTCTTCCATTTAGGCAAGCTCTAACAGAAATCCCATATAATGAAAACACATTCTTGTGGGTTTTTTTCCAGTTACATTTATTTATATCTATTTTATTGTAAAAAAAATTATAATATTATCACACCAAGCTTCATTCAAGTGTGTATTTTTTGTCCATAAATCTGCACACAATGCAGACACCAAGAAACTTGTATCAAGTATATGTTCATTACATCATTTCCAGCACTCTGATTAAAAAAAAAAAAAAAAAAAAGAAGTTTTTGTATAATCTAGTGTGGCTGCTGGAACAAAACACATGGACTCTATAGAGGTAGTACAGGTTTAAGGTCAGACAAAGATTACAGGAGCCCTTTCTAGCCTACCTGTTTCATGGGGAAAAACAGTAGAACTACACTAAAATCACACCTCTTATCTGGAGTTTATTCTGCATTCATACCCTGCCTTTTAAGATTATGAAAGGAACCGATTCAGCTCTTTTAATAACTGCTAGAGCAGAATTGCTCAACGAATCCAATTTTCTGTGAACGAATTGTACAATGAGATTCAGTGTAATGTAAGATGTGCCACAGTTTCACCAAACCTCTTGAATAAATAACCAGAACACTAAAATAATATTTTCCTTTCTCTTCTCAAATTCTACTGTGTTAAGATACTCTAAAGCTGAGAATTGATACCAAGTGGTAGAGGGATGGACTGAAGGTAACAAACCATTCTCTAACTAATGCAACTTGCATATAGAAGGGGAAGCAATAGAATGACTTGAAAAGCTTTTCTTCAGGCACAGTTCATGCTTTCCACTGTACAGCCATCAATCACACGACTCCAGTCTTGTTTGCCCACAGTTTTCAAATCAATGTGGCCAAGGATGGATCAGGCTCCCATATACGAGGAGGAGAGCGAGGGAAACAAACCAACTTTTATGTACATGGCTCTTCATAAAAAAACCTGACAGCTAATACTCTAAGATTTTAAACCAAGTTTTGCTATTTTGGTGTTTTGGAGTTTTTTTTGCTAAGATTTACAGTCAGCACACAGACATCTTGAAGCCCTCTCAGTACTTGCTGGGGTAATTGCAGGGTTTTAGCCATGGGAAATGAAGTCCCACCTTCACATATTATTCCAAACTACTTTTACTTACAAAAGCCACATGGTAAAAATAAATTACTCATTTTCACATGCAGCAATAATCCTCAGAATGACCGAATTATTAAAGCAGTTGTTACCAAATCTTTAGTGCCTGTGAGGACTAGTGACATAGTTAAACTGCAACCATGCCTGGCTTCTCTGCCAAGCTTAGCACATGGGTAATTTGTTTACACCACAAATGCACCCCTCTTACACACAGTTAAGTGATTCCATCGTACACAGTCTTAAAATGTTTTGCTTAAAGAAACTTGTTCCAGCAATTAAACAAGAGTAAGGAAAATCAACTTTAACTAAGATTCTGTTCAGAAATATGAATGCCCACTCAGTCAAGAAATCAGTGGCCAACATACTGAATTGCAGTCCACTAAGAGATAATAAAAACAACATCATTACAATTTCCACATTAAAAAAAAAAAGCAAGCAAAAAAAAAAAGTTTATGTGCTGTATTTAGTTTTTAATCAACCTTGAGAAAAACTTGGTTTTCTAAGGGAATTGTATTTATCCTGATTTAAATAACTTCCTTGTGTAAATTGACTGAACTCGACTGGGGCAAATAAAGAAAGAGAATTGGCCCATTATTCTGCTGAGCTATGAAGGCTTCTTCAGGGCTGCCAGCGCCTGAGGAGAAAATCTGAGGGCCATTCTAGACCCTTGTAGAACAGAGCTTTGCCTTTCTTGCTGCACACGTGAGGGGAGAAGGGCTGAGGCGTGTGCAGCCACCTCTCACGCTTGCAAACAAGGCTGCTGAAAAAGCCTCCTGCCCTCACCGTGCCTGGCTCCCTGCCCGTGCCATCTGCCTGGGGTGGCACAGAGCCAAGCTCCAATTGCCGTGACCCTCGCTGAGTAATGTGCTGAGGAGACGAGATGAAAAGTCCACTGGCAACTACATACATAGCAATATGTCCAAAATCACTCTTCAGAGAACAAACTTAGCACGCTTGCAAAATACTCCTCTCGCAAAAAAAGAAATGTTTCAAGTTCCAAGAAAAAAAACAAACAGCTATGTGGATGTAGCAAAGACATAGAACTAGTTTGCAAAGAGCACTGAAAGTTTCCTTAAAAATATACATATATATATATATATGTTTGGAAAGGTTTTTTTAGTATCTTTTCTTTCAGTTCCTGGAACTATTAATAATTTGTGATTTCAGCCTAGAAGTGCAGATAAAGCTAAAGATGATTCAGAAGGGATGATGATGTATGTTCCTCCTTCTCCTCACCGGGCAGTATTTCCCAGGAAACCACAACTGAGTATCAATGCTACTTTAGAGTCAGTGGTGGATTTCTGCCTAGGAGACAGAAACACCCCTTTTAACAGTACCTATTATTTACTTTTCAGTGGAATTGTTGCAAATTTTGTTCCATTTCATAGAGCCTTGCTGCAGAATGAGAAGGACTGTGAATTCAAACCCACCACGGCCTGTCCTTGTATCATTTTTCATTAGCAGAGCCCGAGCACAGATGCACGGGCTCTGGATCTCTGTCACTCGTGAGATGCTGTCCTCTTCTGGATGGGGTTTCCTGGAAAGTTGTGTGGGCTGACAGTCTGCAAGTCTGAGCATGAATACAAAGAGTAGAAACCAGCAAAGAGTTTCCTGCTAGAAACTGCTTTAAAAAAACCCCCTACACGTTCTGTGTGACTGCTTTAGATGAAATGTTCTCAAGTTTGTAGTTCTGAGCAAGCTTTATTTTGGACAGTAACTTGCTCAGCATACTTATGACTATGCATATTGAAACTATATAAAGGAGAGAATTTAAGAAAGAAAAAAAAACCAGAAAAATGCATATTTGACTGAAAAAAATCAACATACAAATAACCAGCCTACAGAAAGATGATGATTTTCCATCAGTTCACCTGTCCAGTGAGCAAAGCTCACATTTTATCAGGTCTTTTTAGAGGTTTAAAAGTGCTGTTAAAACCTCAAATGAAAGGCCACATCACAAAAACACCACCAATCACCATCACTGGCAGCTATATTTTATCTAAATTATATCTTTAAGAGAGACAAAATGAAAACATTTAAAACAACACTATGTTAAAGGTAAAGAACTTGGCACTCCTACACAATTCTCTTGCACACAGGCCTGAGAACTCAAAGCGAATAAATACAAACAAAAACATTCTAAGCAATCCTAATTTCATTACTCTAAAGGCAAACCTAATTTTTTCCCAAAAATACACATCTCATGAAGTCTCTGACATTCCTCACTTTAAATGTCATGTATTTGTGTATAAGCATCTTGATGACTGCACCGTAATCTCTATATTCCTTATATTTCCTAATTACAAACAACGCTCATTTAGCATCAGGTACGGCTTTATTTCAAAGTGTTGGAATAAGAGGTTCAGCATAAAAAAAATCCATTTAAAATTCTGTTTTCCCATTAATAACTGAACTTCCTTTTGCCCCAACAACTCACAAATGTCAAATAACTAAATAACACAGCCACAATAATAGCCCCAAACCCAATAAAGAATAAAGCAGCCTTTCTTGCCTGTCAGAGGACCCCATTTTCTATTCTGAGCAGGCAAGCTGAAAGCACTGCTCTTCTGTCATTCCCTGACAGTTATAGACTGGCTCTGCACCTTATTAAAGATTAAGGTTTGCCCAGGCATTCTCTTTTGGCCATCTCCTGTCTGCAGCCCGGCGTTTATTGCAGGGGAGCTGGAGATCAGCACCACACACTCAGCCTGGAGAGCACACCCCACCTGAGATGAGACTGCACAACCAAATGTCACCGGGCCGTTCAAAGAGCACTCCGTGGAAAACACAATATTTCACTTCATTTAGTCCTTCTGGATAACCCTGTCCTCTGGGTTACATACACAAGTGATTGCTCTCATTTAGGTTCTTTTTTTTAAATGTAGATGCTAAAAAATAGACTCAAACTACTAACAGGTTGCCTTTTTGTGATGAAAAGGAGGTGGTTTTTTTTCTTTGTTAAAAAAATGATGAACACAATTATGCAAGAGTTATGTAAGGCCCCACTGTGTGTAAACATTTGCTACCTGGTTGTGTCTAATGCAAACATGTTACAGCAAAAACTCAGCACGCTGAGCTACTGCACAAAATATCTCTCTTCAGGGGGTTCCACAGAGCACCGAATATTTCGCAAAGACCATTAGGAACCAGCAACATTTCTTAGGGGCCATCACCAACAATCACCACACAATTTTTACCCAAAAACATCGCAAAGTTTATGCAATTCCATGGAACTTTTAACACCGTTGTCAAGCCCTCAGTTTGAAACAGTTTTTTAAGCTCAGCATTTTTATGAGCACTTCTAGCTATTTCTCAACTGACATCATAAAATTACTCATTGAATATCATCATACATTTCCAGGCTACCATTTTATTTTAATTTTTCTTCCTTCAACTTTTGAAGGCATGCTAAAAAGCAATTTCAAATGGTCAACTAGCACAAATGCAAAATAAATAAAAATTTGTTCCACTGCAAAGAATTAGAAAGAGAAAAAATAAATGTTTTTAACAGGTTATGGTGTGAAGAAAATTTTGTCTGAGGACAGTTAGAAAATGTCATTTCCTTGCACTTCCAATGGGAATTATTAAGTAGTAGAATACTCCATATGTTTCAGCAAAGTTTCACATAAACAAATAAAACATACAAAGGATGTTGGAAAGGTTTAGGCTATCTTCAATGGATGCTACATCAGTAAATGCAGGACAAGCAGAAACTTATTAAAATGCTGAAAACGAAGGCCAAGACTTCTGATTGCTGAAGAGAGTATTTTTTAATATTGGCAATTTATTGGAAAGTTTTATCTGTTCAGCCTTTATACGAAGGAATCCATTCCCTCAGGATCCAAACCAGCAGAATTTCGCTTGGCTAATGAGCCCATCAATAGCTTATCAAGAATTAGACAGATTAATGTCAATTTTAACAAAGGAAACTTATCAGTCAGGTGCCAAACACTGAGGAGCTGGAAGAAGCCTCCCTGTGCTGCAGGTGCAGAGATATTTATTGACTGCTGTCCTCCACGTGGGCATGGGCAGCCTGCGGTGGATGTGAGGCCACAGCCACTGAACCGCCCACAGTGCCAGCTTTTCAGAGAGCAACATCCACCAGGGGCTCTTGATTTTGAACGAGCTCCAGGGCGTAGGAGCAGCAGCCGTCCAGCTCCAGCCACTGGGAGCACAGCAGGGCACTGGTCTGAGCGCCGTGTCGTGGTGGTCGTGGTGGAAGAGGACCCCAACACTCACAGGTCACCCTCATAAACTGCTGGTGACACTATGAACGTGGTCTGCTTGCTGTTCAGGTAGAGATTAAACCACTGAGGTTCTCTACCTGCTGAATTATTCACCACTCAGTCGTGATCAACATGCTGGAACGGTGTCCGTGTCCTGTGAACGCAGGAAGTTCGCTAGTTTGTGGGATCTATATTCCAGTTCAAGAGACTGCCTTCACAATGCATGCACGACTCTCACCAGAATGTGATTCCATCACACTTTTCCTAGAAGCAGGCAATCGATAGGGGACTTTCCCAGCTGGCAGTGTGGCCTGGGCTTCCTGTAGAGCTGCTCACTACACAGCACTCAAGTCAATTAAAACCCACACTGTAACAATAACCAGGGACCGTGGCATCCTGGGCTGGGATGGCACAAAGTTAAACAGAGGAGGAAAAGCAAAGCAAAGGGGAAGAATATTCTACAGCTCTAAAACAAATACTTGCTATTGATGCAGAAATATCGTTATTCTCAGTATGAGTCAAAATACATTAGCATTCCATCTGCCAGTGCTGAAGCAACCATTTTTCTCCATTTCTGTTTGACCTCAAGCCTTTTATGCATAAATGTCAGGGCTCTTTACAATTAATCATGTCTACCACAGACTAATTGTGGACAACAGTAGTGCAATTAACACAAATTTGCTTCAAATATTCATGAACATTCAAAACGCATTCATTGACACAAGTGTTAGTTTCCTAACCACAGAAATTGACAATTCTCTTCTCTTTTCAAGCAGCCTCTGCACTAGGAAGCTCAGTGCACCACCAAAGGTGAGCAAGATTGGAAAATATTCCACCAGTCCTTGAAATACAATTGCTTCAGTGTGACTTGCTACAAATGTGTACTGGGAGAAAACAAGTCAAATAACAAATATGAAAACCATTCCTCTTTTGATCTTAAGAGTAAGGTAATCCAGTGAATATAAACACACTAAAACGTATTTTGTGTAACAAAAAAAAATAATTCCTAATTCTACCTCAACGTAATTTAAAAAAACAGTTTTAAAGTTAGTTTAAAGAAAAGGAAAAAAAATAGCCTTTACAAATAAGAAACAATTAGACCTGTATTGTTTGTCTTGATTCGTTCTCAGGACTATGCCTGGTATTGTGTTAATATCTCACCAAGGAACTAATGGCAGAAGTCTCTTTAAGCATAGAAAGCTGTTTATAAAGCCTGACCTGAACACAGCAGATGTAGATGACATTTTTCTTTTTTTTTTTTATTTATTTTTTAATACACGCTTTACATTAAAGAATTTCTTGGACAGTTGTGCTATTTTCTAATCAGGCCCCATGGCAAATATTCACCAACCCTCACAGGAATAAACTATTCTCACTTCAAACAATTGTTACAGTTTGAATCCAATTGACTCTAGACAAAAGTACTGAGATAATCAGCATATTAAAGCCAACACTATAACCATATGTTAATTATGTAAATGATTCATTTTAATCAGCTAGAACCATGTAAAGAGTTACAAGGAATGCAAATGTAGGGAGTTATTAAAAATCTCATTATTATTCATCTTGGTTCCATGCGTGAACGTATCCATCCAAACAGATGAATTAATAGTTAGATGAAAGATGAAAGAGCTAGAGGGGAAGTCTGTGGGAAACCATCTGTCTTGCTTTGTATCCCTCCCAGGCTTCAACCAGCCTGCAACAGCTACACAGAGAACAACCCCAGAGCACAGACAGGGGCTGTCTACACAGCACCTCAACCAGGGGGCGAGGCTGCTACAACAGAAGAAAAAAATTAAAACCAACTCTTCTCACCCCTTCCCAGACTGGTCCAGGAGGTAGAAAAGGAAACCAGAATAAGTTCAAATGAATTGTTACACGAATAGGGTTCACTGCTGACCAAAACCACAAGGCAAGGATTGATTTATGCAAAAGCTGTGCAGTATTTTGAAGACTTGTCTGAAGAAAGCCCTCTCACTATTGTCAGTTAGATGTTAAAAGACATTCAGGAACCTACTGTGACTGTGACCTGAACTAGTAACTGAACCAGTTCTCCCAACTTCAGCAGAAACCCCATTTGTGGGAAATACAGAAATCCTTTTAGCAATACTATAGGAGTCTATACTTTGTCCTGTTCTTCCAGAGAACGTGGGGGAATTGCAATGAATTAAGTCCTATTCCTGCAAGGGTTATTTTTCATTTATCCATTCTCCAAGTTCCCTGAGCAAAGAAAATGAATTCTACACCATAGTCATTTGTAAGAGGAAAAGTAAGGGCCAAGTGCCTCGGTAATTCCTGACTGTGCCACCATTTTTCATAACTCTCAAGACAGTGCAACACCACATCTAGTGTCTAAGAAAAGAAGGATTAGCTGGAAAGGTGGTGTTTAAAGCCACAGAAGAAATAATAGGGTGAATTGACCCTGCAATTCTTCTTAAATCTTCTATAGCCTATTATCTAAAATTAAAAACACAACTTACTTTTAAAATCCTTGGTACAATCCAGCTACCACTACTCTGCAGCTGAAACCCAAACTCCATAAACAAAACTCATGAAGAATACAATTCAAATGTAGTTCATTACAACACTGAAAAATATGTACTCTCCCCAAAAATAATTTTCCTTCTGATAGAAAGAGTTAACAGAAGCAATTTTAAAAATATATTTGCCAGTTTTCAGAAGCTTTATAAAGCTTTGTTCTTCATACTCTAATTCTTTCATGTTTTCCTGCCTGATGTCTCCTAATGCAGTTTCACTGGAATCATTCTATTTTTGATCTTTAATCCTTTTATATGTTTTTTCTTTGCTTACTCTTGCATGCCTTTGTAGTTTATGTAATTGGGTCTTTGCACCATTTTAGCAGGGTTTAGCACTGCGCAGCTTGTCAAATTTAAGTAGAAGTGAGAATAATCTATCACTGCTATAATAAATAAGCGAGTAAATTCACATATCACCAACCTAAAGTAAACGTTTGCCACAAAAAAACCTGTAAACTGCAATTCCCCTCATTCTGCCAAGGCTGGCAGAGCTTTTATAAATTTTGTAATCCAGAAACAAATGCAAGTGCATGGAAAGTACTTCAAATCCCTAAAAGTTTATTAAGAATGGCTACACGTGTGCAGTGAAACAAGACTTCATTAATTTCTTCTTGAGGTGCCTGTGTAAATTCAACTTAGGGAAAAGTGTTTGACAGCTTTGTAACTATTGACTGACATTCTTCAGCAAAGCTTCAGTGGGTACAGAGCGTGATTTAAGCACATCCTGGTGATGATAAACATGGCAAGTGAAAAAAGAGCATGCCTGCACCACCTGAAATAAAGGGCATTGTGGTAATGGTAACTTTAAAGCACCTACCAAAGCCTTGCTAGTTTTAAAATCATTGTACATTATACCTTGCTGAGATATTTCACTACCATCTTCAATCATCAAGTATTTGATTATCTTTACAAGCAGATCTTGTATTTTACAAAGTACCTTATAATCTAGCATAAATTTGAAAGCAAAAAACCAAAACACTCCTGCATTCCCACTATCCACAGAATTTAAAGCTACATGCAAGTCCTTAGCACAAGTCTCCCACAAAACGTCATTGTTGTATTTTAATTTTATCCTGTATGCAAATAGCTCAAAACCTGTCCGTGAAAGGATGAAATCAGCTGTGCTAACTTTCATGAAATGAAAAGACATGATCCACATTAGGCTCCAAGAGAAACAGGACTCTACTCATATGCTCCAGACAGAAAGCTCTCATATAATTAAATACACAGACATCCTTCCAATATATGCATGAGACAAAATATAAAACATATTAAGCAAATGGAAAGGAGTTTCCAGCCTTCCACTCATGATTTTGTCCACATTACAAGGATCACTTCCTATTTATGCAGGCATTGATGCATAAACCACAGCAGAGGGGAGGATGGTCAATCACAGGGAAAAAAAGAAACTGCAGAAAGGTTGTACAGATAGAACCACAGAATGGTTTGGGCTTGAAGGGACCTTAAAGCCAATCCAGTGCCACCCCTGCCATGGGCAGGGACACCTTCCACTGTCCCAGGCTGCTCCAGCCCCATCCAACCTGGCCTCGGACACTGCCAGGGATCCAGGGGCAGCCACAGCTTCTCTGGGCACCCTGTGCCAGGGCCTCCCCACCCTGACAGGGAACAATTCCTTCCTAATATCTTATGTAAACCTACCCTTCTTCAGTTTAAGGCCATTAATATGATAATCTGATAGTTTACATTTACTAAAATCTTGTTTATCATTATGAACCCAAAGCAGAACGAATCACAGCCTTATTGTTATAGTCCCCTCTTGTTATAGTTCTTTCATGATATAAATGGAAAATCATAAATTAACTCTACAAATATTTCGTTGAAATATGCTCCGTTATCTGTATTTTCTGTCTTGAAGGGAGTCAAAAGGCACTTTCCTCTTCATACATTTGTCACCACACTGGACCCTTTCCAAGCTCTCCCCAGTGATGGTCAGCAAGAGGGGAGAAAGCTCTCATTCTTCTCTGCAATTACACAGTAAAGTCTACAAGAACAAGACTTGGCAGTGGTCACCTGGAGGCTCTCAGGAAGGGCTGTGAGGTTCCAGCACATCTCCATCACTCACTAGCCCTGACTTGCTCACAGGGTTATTTCTGCTGCACACACCTCAACACATCAACACTCTTGTGAATAAATAAGGAAAAAAACCCAAGGTTGTTTTTCAGGGCAAGAAGATTTCTCAAAGCAGAAATGTGGCACATATGGGGGGTTTTGAGTCACTTTACACAAAGCAATACAAATAACTACTGGCAAATAAATCCCACTTTGGCTAATCCCACTAAGGCTCATTTATTTCACTTTACCTTGTGCTTCTTCATCTCTCTTTTCCATGACCTCTTATCTGCCTTTTCCTGATCACAGACTATTTTGGATCTATGCTTCAGAGTTGCAGATGCTATCATCAGTATTAACACTAGGGAAAAACTTGAGAAAATGTGATTGTATCTACTGAGAGCTAGGATCCTAATTCAGGAAAGCACTTCAGGATGTGCTTTACTGTCATTTCAGTGCCTTCTTGAACAGGAATATTGCTAAACACACGTCAAAATGCTTCTTTACTGGAGACTGTCAATTGAAATATGGATTAATTACAATTTGTAGCATGAGACTCTACAGCACTGTGACTTCAAAAGAACTGAAAAATTGGTGTATTCATACTTTATATTTTGTCACTTATCTTCACAAATTACAAAAAAAAGGAGAAATTGTATATTTAAGACAACGATTCTGTAATTACAGTGATGATTATCAAGGGAAAATTAAGGTCAGGTAGCACAAGGGTAGCCCACGTGCATTTTGTTTACTGTTTTGCCTTGAATATAATCAGTTATCCCTGCCAATAACACACCATGATCATTACCCGTGGTGCTGAGGTTACAGAGGGTTCTCTTGTACCCAAACCTGTGCCTTCCTGCTGTGATTTCAGCCCCGCTGTCCCCTTGGACAGAGGCTGTGACCGAACACCGAACTTGTGCAAAAGCTACCCCGTGACCCCGAGAACTGAACCGTGCCCCGCAAAGGCCACGCAGCAAAATGAGGTCTGCTCTTGCATTTCTGCAGTCATGGGGATGTGGGCATTGTGGGACTGATGCAAGCAAACCAATCCAGATGGAAGCATGGGATGCTCCTGTGGTTTGGACATCCAGAGGCACGGGATGCTTTGCCAAAGCCATGCACAGAAACAGACACTGTCACACATCCAGCAGCACCTCTAAATTAAGCCTCAGCTGAGCTGCTGAAGAAGGGATATGCAAAAATCAGTAAGGAGCTAGCCTGTGCTTTAAACGTTTTTCCTCCTACTTCACAAAATTTGACAGCCAAAAACGGCAGACAAGGCTTCAGCGTGCTGATTATTTAAATAGATTACTTTACAAATGTCACTCTTTGCAAACATAGGCAACATGATTGCTGTTCCTTTCAGCACTGTATTAGAAACAGACTCAATAAATGGGATGTTTAAAAAAAATCCAAACATTTATGAATCGCTTGAACCTACTGTACTGTGTCTTGTTTACTGCTGCTCTAGGAAGCTTTTCTTAAAATAACGTGTTAAGTCTCAGAGGGATTATCCTGAAATGAAATTTTTAATAACAGCAAAATAAACTCATCCTTCACAGTGCTCTGTGTCTCATGACTTAGTGTTAACTCTCACCTCTCCTCCCCATCACACATCTGTATCTACTAGCAAAGTTTTATTGCCTCCTACTCCTCATGCTTCAGACATGTTCTTCTCAAGAAAAGCAATTAGATACCTAAATAATTCTGCAGATGTAAAAATCTTATCCATAATGGTTCACAACTGTAGGAGGCCAAGACAAGCTCCAGAAGGGAAGACCAAAGGAGTGAGGACTGCACTACTACAAGGAGGGAAGGCTGAGGTTAACATCACTACTTCAGGTAGATAATGGCCCACTAGGAAAAGGGTGGAAATAATGCATTTTCTATGCCCACTCTCCATAAAACAGTGGGAGGTTAAATTACACAAGAAAAGGTTTTTAACTCAGACATAGGGGAAAAGAAACCCCTCCAGTGCAAGTGTAAAACGCCTGCAGAGGTGAGAGAGTCCCTGTCGTTCCAGAATGGGCTCAGCAAACGTCGCTCAGGAATGATACAGGCAAAGCTGATCTTGCTTGCAGGCAGAAAAGTAGATTATGTGATTCCACAAGGTTTCTTCCTCCCCTGTTTTCCTCTACATCTTTGATATATATCTCTTCCAGGAGGTAGCATACTTCAAGAGTTTCCTCATTTGTTTGAGGATATTTTGCATTTTTAATCTTGCAGACAGAAAACACAGCAGGAAACAGTGGCCAGGAGCAAAAATAAAGAGAAATGGAGCCCTGTAATGTCCAAACTGCAAGGGTAATTAGACATGCAAACAGTTCAGTAGGGCAGCAGTGAAACTGAGGGAACCAAAATTACTTGGATGTTTAAAAGAAGATTAAATATCTTCCAAAAGATCTGCTTTAAGTCAGTCTCCAAGAGAAGTTCTGTACCATGTACATTCAAGAGGACAGGCTGAATTATCATAATGGTCCTTCCTGGCCTGAACATCTTTGAATCCACAAACTGGAAATCCCTCTTCACAGCAAGAAAATTTTCTTATATAAATGCATCATTCACTTTCTAATTCAGAAAGTGAAAAATAATAATGACAATTAAAAAAAAAAAAAAAGAACACAAAACCCCCTCAGGTTTTGTTACATCAGAGAAACGGCTTTCACCAAAAAGTGTGGAACCAATTTTCAACAGAGTGTTCTGCCCTGAGACAGCGAAAAAGAGCCATATCACGTTCAATTTGATTTTTCTACTTCTGCAGTGGGTAATATATAATCAAAGTCTCCTGTCCTGTTAAGAGTACAAAAGCTAACTATTAAATCAAGCCACAAAGAATGTATACTGCTTTTTTCCCAGAAAGGTGTGAAGGGTAATTAACATTAACTCCTTCATCGTATTCTTGAATCACAACTGTTATTTAGCAAATAAAACCAACCAACCAAATCTTTCTTAATTTAAAACTTTTATCCTCCTCTCCAAGCAGACAGAGTGCTGAAGCAGAATTATGTAAGCATACAGGACAAAGTGGTAAACTTAAGAAATAGTGACAATGCAATAATATCAGTATATTCACAGACAAATGAATTCTGCAGCTTCAGTCATTAGGTGAGGGAGTAAAAGAGACACCGTTTAGGCAGCACATGTGAGAACCACCTCAGGAGCTGACAGGCATCATTCTCGAGAAATAATTCCAGAAAGACTTTAAATGCTTCCTAGCACACAGTGTTCCTTAAAAATACATCTGGGATCTGTTTCTGAAGGTGTCTGATTCCCGACTCACCATCTATTTTTGTCATGTGGATCCCGTTTCATACATTTTTTTGCAAAGGAATGGAAGAATAGTGACCAGAAAATAACTTTAATTAATAAGATTAGAAGAAGTTACACAATTTACTAACAGAAAAGTGTTTCAAATTACATAAAAAAAAGAAAACTTTTCTAAAAGACGTGGTGAGGAATAGAGGTACATAGAATACCAAAAGTGCCAAACATTGAGAAAAACTGTACATTACAAAAGTCTTCAGAATGGTATCAAAAAAATGAAACATTCGATTATTTTGCTGTGTCAGAAAAGAAGTGCTCAAAAACAAACAAAGCTATGAAATATGGGTTTAAATAATTACATAGGCTGGCTCTGACCCAGAACGACTTTTAAGTATTTCAGGTATCTGATCTTGGCTTATAGAACTCAGGGGAGGAAAATCTCTACAAAGCACTCAACTAACAAAGTGAAAATGTAAACCAGAAATTCTCATCCCTCCTATCCAGAAGCACAATGTTACACCTTCATTAGTATTTTGAAACAATCTCTCCCACATTAATAAGACTTTAAGCATCACCTCTGCCCTCTTTGATCTCCCATTTCTTATTGGAACCGAGAGAATTAAAAAAAAAAAAAAAACAAAAAAAACCTTTCTCAGCATTTCACTATTATTCTTCTAGACAAAGCATTTTATATTTAAAAGAAAAAAATTAGCTTGGTTCTGCAAGAACCAACCAATAATAGTGCAAATGATAAACCTCCAGCCAGACACCTTAAGCCAGGATTATACCGACCTCAAGATGACCGCAGAGCAGCACATAAAAAGTACATTTCACAGCCACTTAAACAAGACAATGCTTCTTGAGAACGAGCACCAGAGATAAACACGTTGCCACCACAAGTTACCACGCACTGAATAATTTTTAGGCACATATAAAGGCCATATGCTGTGTCAAGCAAGGTTCCAGGCACTCCTCAGAACTCCATCAGTTCCAGTGGACTAACAAAGAGGTATTTAAGAAAGACTCTGCCACAGGCACAGATCGTGTTTTCCAGAAAATGAGCAGAGTCCCATTTTTTTCCCCCCCTATGAAATACAGGTGACTCTGTCTCATCATCTGCACATGAGACTCAGGACAAGCATCACCCTATTTCTCTCATGAGTAAAAATAATGAGAGGTATTAAACCCAATTTATATCCACCTGAAGAGGAAGTTAACAAAAACATTACATGGAGAACTAAGGCCAGAGGAACATGGAAACAACATTTGTAGATTTGTGTCTTATTAGAGGAAAATAAGATTGGAATAATAAAGAGGTTTGGTTTACAATTCTCTTGCATATTTCAGGGAAAAGACTTAATGGCTGCCCAGAACTTACAGACTCTGTTTACAGACCTGGCACAGAGCTTTTTACATTATTAAAAGCCAGGCATTACACAACAGAAAAGCAATGTCTGGCTTGCATTTTTGTGTCACCCCTCCCCACTCTAGGAAAAAACCAAAAAACAAAACAAAACACAAAAGGAGACTGATATGAAATACCCACTGACATTTTTAGGTCAGCACACTTCCACAACGTCTGTATAATATTCTGATACAACAGAAACAGTCAATCACTGCAATTTTCTGCCGGGAAAGCATGCTTTTCCAGCATGGCCAACTCTAATGGGTTCAATTACAATACAAATCACAAAATGTAAGAGCATTTGGTTCCCAGTGTCTTTTTCAACAGTAGATGCTATCACATCTCTGGAAATGACAAATTCCGCTCTCTGCATAAACGTTTCATACATGAGTTCAAAAGTCTGCAGTGCCTTCCTCCCTTTGCTACCACTCTACCTCTGAAATCAAAAAGTAACTGCCATTTCAGACATAATATGCAAAAAAATATATCCCTGCAGTCATCATGAAGATTTGCCATCATAAAGATGATTACACTGACAATTACACTGAATGTGGAACATTACAAGGCATAATAGCACAAGCTTTTAAAGTCACTTGGCAGCATTACACCAAATGCCTCCCAAAAATCAGATTTCAAGTGTTAGCACCCTTGAAATGCAGATGAAATCTGCTCAGGGATTGAAAGTGTTTCCTAAATGTATAGCTGTGTATAGTATAGCTGTCTCTTAAGGACACATGCAGTGCATGGGGGCACAGACTCTGAGCTGTCATCAGGTCTCCTTTGTTTTTCACACAATGCCACTCAGAAACCTGCTGCAGATGAAAGTTCTTATGAACTTCTTTCTTTCCAAACCTGTGCTCCCCTGTTGGGAACACCCTCAGCAGCCTTGGCTTACAGTACAGGATGTATATACTGGGCTTAATTGTGCCTAACAATCATCTTGGCCAGTGGAAGGCATTTTCAGATGGGAAATGTGCACCAACATCTGTTACATTTCCCTGTGCCTGATTTTAACTGTTCCTCCATGGAGGAAGGCATAAAAATAAAAACATTCATCTCTGCAGTAAAGAGACCATGTACTCACTTCAGTCAATCCAGCACAGTGTGTCAGTTAAAAATGGTGCTGGGAGAACCCTGCAATGGATGGATTTCATTTCCTCTAACAGCAGCCTTCCAAAGGTTTGAGTGGGTTTCAACAACTTATGTCTGCAAAATAAGTCACCCCAGCAGCCACTGAGGACACTTTCCCAGTACACACTCACCAGTGCCACAGTGAAACAAACCCATCCATTTCTTTTCTTACAGAATGATCAGTTTTGAAAAATTTTGTTTGATATCAACAATTTCAGGTAACCTTTAGAAGTATTGAGAAGTCAATCCTTACACACAGTACTTGCCTTCATTTTATAGTTAAGATTTTGAACGGGTAAAGAAACTTGGAACTACACTGAGTCATTTCTGCACACACTCTTTTAAAATGAATGGGAAACATCAGAACTGAGTCGATAGGGGGAAATCGAGTAGGAGGAACAATTTGCCAAAGACTGGCTGGTCTTGTAAGAACTGGGCCTAACCCCAGCTGCTGTGTTTCAGCTGGCCTCACATCCTCTTGCATTTGGGTAGCAAAAGTGAGACAGATATTTACATTTTAAATGAAAAGAGAAGATAAAGAGAACATGGAAGATCAATTTTTAACAGTTGGTCACAGTTCAAGGTAGCTTCAGGATTTGAAGTTTGCTTTTTTCTGGTTTTAGACATAAGGCCAAAAAAAAAAAAA